>JAPPVO010000032.1:123844863-123898095 GCA_030407325.1 Camellia japonica
ACTTCAAAAGAAGGTTTTTGTCACTGAAAATCCTCTGAATTTCATGGTTAAAAGGCCCAAAACATTTTGATTGAAAGGAGATGAAAGATGGCACAAAAGCTTAACAAGCAAAGAGACAGAAGAGTAGACAACCCCCTAACTCAAATGGGGCTCAAACCACCACTTTTAGGTCTCAAAAATAGAGGTTTCTGGAGTTCAAAACCAGCTCAAAAATAGTGTAAAAAGATGGCAAAACAAGTATGGAAATTAAGCTAGCAAAGAGAAGTTTCTACCTCTTGAAGGGAAGACACAATTTAGGCAACAATTCAAGCCAAATTCAAGCTAACATCACCTTCTAGAGCTCAAAGAGCGCCTCAAGTAACCTCAGCCCAAAGATAAGAAACTTTGGTTAAGGGTTGATAGGCAAAATAGAAGTATATCTCTACTTGTATACACAAAATGGCAAGAAAGAGAGAAATCTAGAGAGAGAGAATTGTAGAGAGAGAGGATTTTTTAGAGATAGAGGTTCCCAAAATTTTCTAACCTTGCAATATGAGAGATAGGTCACTTATATATAGAGAAATGAGAGCTCAAGTCGAAAATATCAAGGTAGAAATATTTGGAGCAGTGTGGGACAGTTGGAGGGGAAATATCTGCAAAATCTAAGCTTTGTTGACACCTGTGGCCAATCGGCCACCACTGGTGGACGAAAAAAACCACTCTTGGATGACACATGGCCGACAAAGTCCATTTGTGGCTGACACATAGCCGACAAGCTTCACTAGTGGTTGGAAAGCAAAAACTAGTTTCTGGCCCCAACTTCAATTAGGCATATCTCCTTCATTTGAACTCCTTTGCAGGTCATTCTTCAACCTAAATTGTATCCCCAGAAGTCTTCTTTCCAATGGTGGCAGCCTCACATCAAAATTCCAAGTGTGCACAAAGATATGCTCATTTAGTGAAGACTACTCAGTTTCGGTCCTAACCGGATTGATGCCCGACTTCAACCAGCTATAGCTCCCTCATCCGAACTCGGCTTTAGGAGATTCTTGAATGTAAAATGAAGCCCCAGAAATCCAATTTCCAACGGTGGTGGCCTCATAGCTAAAATCCAAGTGTACAAACGGATAGGCTTGATTTAGTGAGGGCTGCTCGACTCTCTCTCTTAACAGTTCACGCCTAACTTCTTCCCCAACTTGGTTTCTTCCCTCTTCTCCAATCTTCTTCAACTCCGAACCTCTAAATAAGGTGTTTTGAAATATTTTTCAAAGAGTTTACCTCTCTTTCATACATTTCCACTTTGTCCTTGCTTGGTTTACCGAAAAGCACAACATTTAACGAAATGCGAGCCTCGGAACATCGTAGGAACTTTTTTTCAAAAATATTTTGAAAGAGAGGGTTTTAAGGTCTAAAATCGTTTTGGTCAAAATCGTTTTTGGTCCAAAAATGGGGTGCGAGGTTGGGATTTGGAGCTCCTCTTGCCGAAGAAATTGAACCTTTGCACTACACAACTGTCATCACCAAGTAAGCAATCAGTGGCGCCTAAGTCTTAAGGGCGGTCAAAAATGGGGTGTCTACAGTTGCCCCTCTTTGACAAAGCTCAGAGTAATGAAATGACGTGAGTGAATGTCAAAGCCCAAAGATGACCCTTTTTGACAAGACCGTAAGACTTGGGCAAACAAACAAACAAAATGCAGATGCAATTAGTTGAACCCGAGGGTTGCCTATGTATCCTTTTGCAAGGAATCAAACCTACGTAGTTCAGGGGCAGAATGCGAATGATACACAATATAACAAAACAATGCAAATGATATGCAGTTCAATGAAATAATCAAACCACAAGCAGTGCAAAACCACATAAAATATCATAAAGGGATGGAGATGCAACATCAAACTACGTTTAACACAGAAAAAGTGTCGGAGCTCTCAAACCACAATTCTCTTAGTGGAATAGGCATATGCACATGCAGAACTATGTGTTTCGTAGAAAAAATACATTGGGTGGGATGATATGAGGAATGATCCGCTGAGGAAAGATCGTGATCCTAAATGCTAAATGCAACAAAATAAAGTACAATGTAATGAATGCAATGGATGCAGTGAATAAGGCGCAAGCCAAACTACATTTTACCTAGAAAAGGTATGGACACAAAACAGACCACGTCTAACACAGAAAAGGTGCCAAAACCCTCAGACCACAATTCTCTTAGTGGAATAGCTGCATACACATTATCAAAGAACCATGCTTCAATGAAGGAAATGTATGAACTCATGCCAAACTAAGCTTAACATGGAAATGAAAATATGATAAAACAGATAATGTAGTAGATGCAAAAGGGTGACATACTCCAACTACGCTGGAATCGTGAGAAGAGGAAGAACAAATCCCAAACACGCTGAAATCGTGTGAGGAAAGGAACACTTAAACCATGCTGGAATCGTGAGAAGAGGTCCTAAGACAACTACTCAGGGGCGCGTTCCACGCAACCTGAGATAAATTCCAAACACACTGAAATTGTGTGAGGAAAAGAACACTCTAACCATGCTGAAATCATGAGAAGAGGTTCGAAAACAACTACTCAAGGGCGCGTTCCACGCAACCTGAGTTAAATTCCAAACACGCTGAAATCGTGTGAGGAAAGGAGCACTCTAACCATGCTGAAATCGTGAGAAGAGGTCCTAAGACAACCAATCAGGGGCGCGTTCCCCGCATCCTGAGATAAATTCCAAACACGCTAAAATCGTGTGAGGAAAAGAACACTCTAACCATGCTAAAATCGTGAGAAGAGGTTTGAAAACAATTACCCAAGGGCGCGTTCCACGCAACCTGAGATAAATTTCAAACACGTTGAAATCGTGTGAGGAAAGGGACACTCTAACCACGCTAAAATCATGGGAAGAGGTCCAAAGAAAAGACGTCAAGAGCGCGTTCCACGAATCCTGAGAAAGCTCCGGGGGACAACAATCTTAAATACTGCTCAGCGTAAAAGGATAAATGATACAAGATAACACAAGATGCAAATAAATACAATACGTGCGATGATATGATACATGTTACAAGCAATGTAGTGCATGATACTTAGAGAAATGTAATAAACAAACAAAGCGGCACTTTTTTTTAAAAAAAACACCTCATGGGGTGAGTGGCGATGGACCGCTCTACTCTGACAGGGATCTCCCCCTTCTATTCTTCGAACTCTTACCTTTAACTCACAATTCAAAGGCCCTCAAATGCTGACACGAGGTAACCTCTGTATGTAGAAGCCACGGATGCCGCTTGTCTTCCTGATCACATTCACAATTTTCCCTATTCTCCAATGGGGTGACAAAGTAGGTTGGTTCAGTATCCAGAATTGAGGCGCACACATGCTATCTTAATCTATGGGGCTGCCATACAGATTTCAAGCCGATGATAGACCCCTGGGTATTTAAACCAGACTTTAGTCTCGGAAATTCCAAACCTTTGTGTTTTAGGCATCGCCATTCGAACTCTAGTTTTCACCATCGCAGTTGGTCTCCTAGGAACTCATTGCAGACACAGCCAAGATACCTCTGGCAGGGAATGGCACATAGAGAGAGCACTTCTGATCACCATTTTGGCTTGAAGCAGGCTTGAGCTTGAGCTTGAGGTAGAGGTACACTCATACTTCAGAGCACTGAGAAGGCCTGAAAAGGTACATCCGGAATGCAATCTCGGAATTTGCTGAAGTTAAAGCACACTTAGATGCTCCGATTTTCCCCTCTTTTCTTTTGCTTTGCAGTCCGGAACCTATATAGCTTCAGATAGGTCCTGGTTTTATTGTTCTCACATGACCGGGGTTGAACCCTGCAGTTTATGAAAGAAAGAATCCTGTTTTGTACAAATGTGCAGAATGGCATAGCACTCTAAGCACAAAACGATTTAAAATTGAAATTTGTTAACTGGGTATTGAGCCTATGACTAACCACAGTCAAAACGACTCAACAAAGAGAAAACGAAGGTAAAACAACCTAAACACAAATATTGACACTCAAAACGACTCAAAACGAGAATCGAGACAAATAAAAACAAGAAACACAACACTCAGATATGTTCCAATGGCGAGAGACCTCTCAGTTCACGAGGAGCCTGCTTCTCTGGGTATTGTTTCCCATCCTTCTTTATCTATGATTCTCACATCACTCTGGCACTCAATCTCTAGTTTTCTGAAAAAGCCCTTTTCCTCACTTTTTCTCTCAACGCACATCTCTCTATTCTTCAATCTCTCTTATTTTTTATCCCTCCCTTGGGTGGTTGATGGATAAGAAGGAAGTCGTGGGCTCTTACCCCTAGTATTCTACTAGGTTCTCCTTCTTTCGCTCATAACTTGTGAACTTTCCCACATAGGGGTTGTAGTGCGATTGGATGTGCAGCAAATTTGCAACTAACATCAGTTGACGACGCCCTTGGCTAGTTTGGATGTGATCAGGCCTTTCTAGATGAGGGAGTGGAATATCCTGCTCCATTCCAGTTTATGCTTAGCACTTGGCTTGATACCTCGCTGCTTGGAGGATGAGAAAGTCTTTTGACCTCTGTTGTTAGCTTCAATTGTGCCCTTTCTAGCAAATGCATTGACAACGGGGAAAAGACAAAAAACCTGACTCAACTATGCCCCTAGTTCATCATTTTGACCATTTTTTGTTTTGGCATTCTACTAAAACAATTTTGATCAACATGATAGTTAGATTAACATGCTTGTTCGATTTTCTGATTTGAAATCATTCAAGTTAGGTTTCGAGCACTGAAAATTTTCATTTTTTGGGTCCAAGAAATGGTCCAGGTTTGGAAAAATAGAATAATTTTCTAGAGAATTAGTCAACCTCAATAAAACTTTTCAAAAACTATTTTTGCAAATGGCCACTACTCAACCAATATGAAATTTACTCTCAAGATGCACAATCTCTTATCTGAATTTGATTTGTCTTGCAGCTGAATCTTGTAATGGAATAGGACAATCCGATTTTGAATGAAGCTGAGCCAATTTGTACATGGATAGGATAGCCGAGTTGAACAAAGGTAAACCAATCAACATGGATGAGCCAAGCAGGCTGAAAATGACTGGAGCTGAACTTCAGGATGAAGTTGCCTACGTATCCCAAAGATGAGAATCGGGCCATACGTAGTTCCGGGTTAAGGTACACTCAGGTATTAACACTCTCCTTTTACGCTCTAACTTTTGCCAAGGCCGCCCTTTCAAGTTTTCAACCTTACGAGCTCTGTTTTTCTTTTCTTTTCATTTCTTTTCCTTTTTTTTTCTTTTTTTCTTTTCTTTTCTTTTCATTTTTTCATTTTTGTTCTTTTCTTCTTTTCCTTGCTCTAACTTTTTCCTGGATCGCCCTTCTGGGTTTTCGGCCCAGCGAGCCTCTCAAGGATAGAAAAGTTTAACTTTGTCCATGTTGATCGATTTTGAATCTCGAAGCCATCTGAATCCAAGAGAATGGCTGCTGTTCACTGATGATGTAGGAGTCCATCCGATTGGGGTCTGAATTTACCCCTAGTGTTGCGGATAGGAACTCGATTGTCCTTTAGCAATAAACTTTCTTCTCTCCGTTTCTCAGATTTGGCTTTCTTGCCAGTCTTCATTGGTTTACGAAATAACCCATCTTTTGAATCTTTGAGCACATCTAACATTTTTACCCCTAGTTCAAGGGTTTCTTCCAATCCAGCTATGCAAGCTTCCTTTGATAACATCTGACCTTCTTGCCCTTAGTTCAAGAGCTGCTTCTAATCCAACCATACAAGCCTTATGTTTTGGTTGATCGTTGAACGTTCTGAATCAAAGTTCAAGGTTTGAAAGCAAAGGGGTCAAGTCTTGAGGCCAAGAGTGATCCTATGCTGTACAATCTCAAGATCAATTCCACGCATGTCTTCGCAGAACCACGCAAAACATTTTTTGAAATCTTTTAAGAAAGAGACTAGTCGCTCGCACTGAAGACAATGTAGAACCAATCTGGATCAAGTCAGGATCCTTCCCAATGCTCACATTAACAAACATAATATCATTCATTAAGGGCTTAGCATGCCTCTCTTTCTCTCCATTGATCAAATTTTTGCAAATCCTGAGGAATTCCTTCCTCTTTGTTTTCATCACAGTGTTAGAAAAGTTTTTGAAAAACTTAGGTCAATGCAATGATTTAAATTTCATTCAGATCTTCTGGCGCAACTAGCTCAATGATAAAAACAGACACAAAAGAAAGAGTGTAAAAGACAAACACAAAACAAGATAGTGATATCCGAGGTAACACCCCCGAAATCATCTGACTCTAACACAACATGACTGACTCGATACAACAAGATAGACTCAAAACAACACAACAAAACTAACTCAATACCCAAGTCAAAAAGTACAATAAACAGCATTTTCAAATTGCTCAAAACAGTGCGTGCCATCCACCACATCTGGAGTAAAATGAGCACCATCAGCAGGTGGTTCATCCCCCAATCACATAGTCACATTATCCCCCCAGTTCATTGATCTAGTACTAATAGACTTTGCAGAACCTGGTGCGATGATGACCTTGTTGTCAATTAGATCTTGTATTTCATGGCGAAGACGAAAACAACTGTCAGTGTCATGGTCGGTTTGTTGATGGAAGGCACAGTACTTAGCCGGATTGTGTTTAGGAGAGAGAGGATCGGGTAGTGGGCGTTGTTCTAACGGCTTAAGATGTCCCTTTTTTATTAGGACCCCTAGGGCTTTGTATAAGGACATGTAAAGCGGGGTGAAGACCTTCTGGCCTCAGGCCTGATGGCTTGAGGTTTGTGAAGTTATGTTGGATGTACCGGCAAAGGGGTTGGCAGTTGTTCACTGGGTTTGATGATCTCTTATGGGTGTAGGATTGAAGCTGAAAGGGGCATTTTTGGTACGACATCCCTTTTCCCGGCTTGCCCCTTGATTCAAAATGTCCCAAACCTGAGTGGCAAAAGTGTCATCCACAGTCTTTGCAACAACTGTGAGCACTTAATGTTTGTTCAGTCCCTCGGCTTTCAAAGCCTCAACAGCCCACTGAAGATGTTCATAGGGATCAATGCCTGCCCCTACCTTGTTCTTGCCATTTGCCTCCACTTTGCCAAGGGATTGGCCTTCTTCTAATGCAGCCCGTCCCAAGATTGGGGAGCCTTTTGGCGTGAAATTTCTAGCATGTGATGTGGTTGATGATGGAGCCAAAACCCCAAAGGCTAAATCTGTCACCGTTCTCTGAAGATTTTCAATCATGCTCATCAGCTCAGAAGTAGTGGGTTCAGGGGTTTGAGATGATTAGGGTTCGAGTGCATCCATCATGCACAAGTCGGTGCTTTCTGGAATGAACACCGCAGGCTTGGGTAAATGGACTGGGGTGATGTATATGCTGGGGTTATAGGTGGATGGTAGTGTATGGATTAGATTGAGATGTGGAGGTAATAGGTTAGGAGTGGCCTGAGGTCCTTTTAGTGGAGCTATGATCTCTTCGTCAATAAGATCCTAAATCTTATGACGCAGACGGATGCAACGGTTTGTATCATGACCGTGTTGTTGATGATAGACATAGTATTTAGCTGGGTCATATCTTGGTGGAAGAGGATTTGGAAGGGGTCGGGGTTCTAGGAGTTCTAGGTACCCTTTTTCTAGCAGCATTTTCAAAGCTTGAGAGAGACTCATGTAAAGAGGATGAAAATTTCAGGCTTGGGGCCGAGTTGAAGTGGTTGGTTTTTGGCCATTGATGGGAGTGGTGACAGTGTTTACTTCTGAGCATTTCGCAGCTGTGCTACCATCAGTAGTAGCATTGGAACTGCGAACAACATTCTTCTTCAAAGGCTCATTACCTTCCACAAAAATCCCTTGTCTGATGGCATATTTGATTTGAACCCCAATTTTATGAAGCTCTGGAAAGGTAAATAGAGGTAGAACGATAATCTTTTGCAGCAACTTGCCATGCAGATTCTGAACAATCATCCTGATCTGATCTTTTTGGAAGGCCTTGTAGTCATCATCGAGGCCTTCGCTCTCCATCTCGTTACAAACTCTGAGAAACCCTGCTTTAGCTCTTGGCGGGTGACTTCAAGATCACGAGTTGTGACCTTGATCTGTGTGTTGTAGGAGTATTGAGCAATAAAGGCCTCAGCCATCTCTTCCCAGTTCTGTTTCACATAGTCCTCCAATTTAGCATACCAGATTATGGCTATCCTAGACATGGTTCGGCCAAAGAGAGACAACTTCTGGGCTGGGGTCAAACCCATTGGCCTCAGGATATCAGAAAATAGGCGGAGATGCACCATTGGGTCTCCAAAGCCATCGAAGCGGTCGATATGCGGCATTTTAAATCGCTCTGGTAAGGTAACTGTAGATTCAGTATACCCGTCCTCTAAATCTGGGATGGAGTTCACTCCTTGTGCTCGTTTGAATAACTTCTCCAATTTATTAACCTTAAATGCAGTTGGGTCAACCTTAAATTCAAACGGAGCTTCGGTTTGATAGACAGGAGCTTTAGAGGCCTGTGCTGTGATTGGCTCCGTCGGATTTCCTTGAGTCTCTTGGACATTAGCAGTATGGGCAGTGGCTCCAGGTGTCGGGTTACCCATGGGAGGTGCATGAGATGTAGAAGTTGCGGCCGGCTGTGGCTGTTGTTGTTGTAGCCGGGTTATCACTTCAACCTGATGAGCCGTGACTTTAGCCTAACGAACTGCGTCCTGCTGCAGTGCCTCGATTGTCTGTTGCAGGTGCTGTATCAGTTCTTCCATACTGGCTGGGGGATACTGAGCCATGGGAATGGGTGATTAATCTCATGCTGAGCTGAATGCAGACAACTGTTCCCAGACCATACTAGACCCAGGTGAACTGAGGGGTGACTGCTGTAGAAATTGCACTGGTAAATTCTGCTTGAACCTCCTCCATCTTGTAACCGGTGGGAGTGAGGTAAACACAGGTTGTTTCTGAACAATTTTCGACCTGACAAAGTCTATCAACACAAGTCCAGAGTACCTGGGGATATTGGAGCCTTCTGAAGCTATGGTTCCAGGACTATCTTGCAAAAGAGAAAACAGACAACATCTCAGCCCAATTTCACTAGAACGGATATGATCACAGCTGAATGATTATACTCCCCATATTGAATTCTACCCCACAAACTAATACTAACCTTACAACTGATATGCACATTCCTGTACAGTTTCACTATAAAGCACATACCAGTTAAGTGAAAGCCAAAACACCTCTATGGTGGGATAGGGTTACCCTATCCTAGTTTCGTCAGGAGCTAGGGTTTCACTATGCACAACAAGTGGTTTCATACAATCCTACATTCGGGTAAGCAACCTGTCCTAGTTTGGAACAGTCTCTATGGTTTCCGATATGCAACTAGGTCGAATGGTCAAAAAGGGTACCTCAACAAGACTACCTAATATACCTCTCACACCTAATACCGAGAAGTGAAAGGAAGATCAAATGGTACAGCGGTAGTCTAGATCCAAGGGTTGTGTTCCCATCGTGGCAGAGCTCGCAACCGGTAAGCCTTTTGGCAAGCTTTTCCAAGCAAGCCTCCGGCAAACCATTCAGGAATATCAGAGCGCAAACACTGTGACTTAAGCACACCGATGCAAATGCAAATGCAAAGAAACATATAAGTGTCAATAAAACAACATATCATGAGTTTGAGTCAAGTTCTCTAAATCCCCAGCAGAGTCGCCAGAAACTGTGGACTCGCCTTTTTCCGCGCCCCGCCTTTTGGAAAGGGTTGAAAAGAAGGCCTCACAGTTCAAACTCCCGTGGTTCTGAATCTAGTCTCACAAGTGCAATGTGAAATTAATAATCACCAAAGAGTCCAAATCCAGCAAACCTTTTGGAAAATCGATTTTAAATCAAATAATGCCAAAATTGGATTGCTTTGCCAGATACAGGGTCGCCACCTAAATATTTTATTTTGGAAAAATTTAGGAAACCCCAACTCATGCCAAAGGCCACATATCCGTCATCACCCTCAGCTCGGGAACTTGGGTATGAGAGGGGAAGGTCCTGAAATGAGCACCCTCGCTCGCCTGATCAAAGATCGGCTCCTACTAATCATGATATGTTTTTTTATAAACATTATGTATTCCTATTCCGGTTATTAATCTAACTTTATTATGTGATGCACACAAGCAAGTATAGACTAAAATCGCGAGAATTGAAACAACTCAACTCATGTTTGTTTTCAAAAATGGTTTGAATTTGCCACCCTCAAGTGGGCTTAAAAACGCGGATTTGCCACCAAACAAGATGGGCTTAAAACATGATTTTGCCACAACAAAGTGGACTTAAAACACACATTTGTTGAATCATTCCAATTCAAGCAACAAATCCACAGGCATTCATGCAGTTTAGCATTTAAGTACATAGCCTCATGGCAAACATGCTAAACATGGCAGTATGGCAATCGCACTCATGCAAGTATGCTAAAGCATAAAACTCACCGAGTACTCCAAGCCAAAATAAAAGCTAGTAAGAAAAATGCATGATCCTAACTATGCAAGATGCCTAATGCAATACATGCAATATGAAATTAATAGGCTCGACTACTAATATGGCATATGATTCAACTTGAACAACATGCGATTAAACATGTATTCAAAGAAATATTGAAATTGCAATGGAGTTTGAGTGATGCGCCGAGCCCCGGTGCATGCAAGACAAATGAATGAATGCAAACATACAAGCATAAAGTATGCTAATTGAAAAATGTCCCTAATCTAACCATCAAAAGTGATTAAATAAAAGGGAGAAAGACGTGGGGTTGGAAGACATACACACACGCACACACACTTATTACAACATTACGCCCTCACGAAGGAGGGTCCGAATGAATAAGCTAACTAGACTGATTAAGCTAACTATTACAAACCGAAACTAATTATCTATTCTAGTTAACTAATTATTACAACATGATATTTAACTAACTATTCTAAGCTAATTAAATATTACAAAATGAATTAATTAGCTAAACATTTTAACTAACTAATTACAAAACAAGTACATCGCCTCGAGGGGCGAGGGATGCATGCATGCTCGGATTCTCCTCCCGCAAATGCCATCACCTTGCCATTGTAGCCTCTGTTTGCACATGTTTGAACATCAACAATACTGCCAACTTCCAGAATGCCTCTGCTCCACTTTGGAACACACTGAGCATCCTTCTTCATTGATGGCCGGTCGACTACCAATGGTGGCCGTCGGCTACCATTGGTGGTCGGTCGGCTATTGCTGGTGGCCATCGGCCATTGCTGGTGGCCGTCAGCCACTGCTGGTGACCGGTCGGCTACCCCTTTCCTGAACTTCTTGTTTTGTTGCAACAAATAGCAAACAGAGGCAAGGCAGTGTATTCTCAAGGGTTATATGTACTGTTACCCTCCTTATCATCACACAAGCTCAAAGGAGTGTAGCTCTTGGCCCTCAAACCATCAACTAAGCATTTTACATGCATGATGGGCAAGGAGCCAAGCTTGTACAAGCTTAATGAGTGCAAAAAAAAGACTAAAACAACCACCACCCTATCATGCATGATCAAGGGTGACGGTGACCAAGGAAAGTGGCACATTTCATCACTTCGAGTATGAAATGTCCCATTTTCCTCTTGTTCGAATTAACGTCCGATCCGAACACATGCAATGCAACGCGAAGATGCTTTATCTTGCCTTTTTTACTTGTTCATTTTTGTTTACCCATTTTAGATTACCAATCCATTCTTTAATTGATTAGTCCAAAAGTGAGTGTCCTCTAATAGAAAGTGGGCTTAAACCACAAGTGCCTTGAGCATGAAAGAGACCTCATGCCGTTGATAATGAACCCCTGAGGGGATTAAACCATTAAGCATGAATGTCTCCATTTCACACTCAAGCCAACAAGGGGTTTAAAGCCACTTTCAAAATAAATGAAAGAGTAAAACAAAGGAGTATGTGACAGAGTTTATGATGCTGAAATTACATGCAAAATAGCACCACAACGTGCAAGCAACTCAAACAATTCATGTTTAAAAGCCTAAAACACCAAACTAGTGAAGCCCTTTACACTACAACTATGCAAAAGGCTACTCATACAACACAAAAAGCCCAAAACAGAGCCAAAGCAGCCCAAAATCAGAGGTAAAAACATGCTGGAAATAGGCAAAGATATGCTACAAAAACAGGCCAAGATATGAAGCTAACTAGGAACGCAAACAAGACACAAGGAGAGGAGGCCATCCCCTTCAATTTTGGACTTCAAAAGAAGGTTTTTGTCCCTGAAAATCCTCTAAATTTCAGTGGTTGAAAGGCCCAAAAATTTTGATTTAAAGGTAATGAAAGATGACACAAAAGCTTAACAAGCAAAGAGACAAGAAGAGTGGACAATCCCCTAACTCAAATGGGGCTCAAACCACCACTTTTAGGTCTCAAAAGCATAGGTTTTTGGAGTTCAAAACCAGCTCAAAAATAGTGTAAAAAGATGGCAAAACAAGTATGGAAATTAAGCTAGCAAAGAGAAGTTTCTACCTCTTGAAGGGAAGACACGATTTAGGCAACAATTCAAGCTAAAATCACCTTCTAGAGCTCAAAGAGGGCCTCAAGTAACCTTAGCCCAAAGATAAGAAACTTTGGTTAAGGGTTGATAGGCAAACTAGAAGTATATCTCTATTTGTATGCACAAAATGGCAAGAGAGAGAGAGAAATCTAGAGAGAGAGAATTGTAGAGAGAGTGAGGATTTTTTAGAGAGAGAGGCTCCCAAAATTTTCTAACCATGCAATATGAGAGATAGGTCACTTATATATAGAGAAATGAGAGCTTAGGTCGAAAATATCAAGGTAGAAATATCTAGAGCAGTGTGGAACAGCTAGAGGGGAAATATCTGAAAAATCTGAGCTTTGTTGACACCTGTGGCCGACTGGCCAGCACTAGTGGCTGGTGGATGACAAAAACCACTCTTGGATGACACATGGCCGACAAAGTCCATTTGTGGCCGACACATGGTCGACAAGCTTCACTAGTGGCTGGAAAGCAAAAACTGGTTTCTGGCCCCAACTTCAATTAGGCATATCTCCTTTATCTGGACTCCTTTGCAGGTCATTATTGAGTCTGAATTGTAGCCCCGGAAGTCTTCTTTCCAATGGTGGCAGCCTCACATCAAAATTCCAAGTGTGCACAAAGATATGCTCATTTAGTGAAGACTTCTCAGTTTCGGTCCTAACCGGATTGATATCTGACTTCAACCAACCATAGCTCCCTCATCCGGACTCGGCTTTAGGAGATTCTTGAGTGTAAAATGAAACCCCGGAAATCCAATTTCCAACGGTGGTGGCCTCATAGCTGAAATCCAAGTGTGCATATAGATAGGCCCGATTTAGCGAGGGCTGCTCGACTCTTTTTCTTAACAGTTCACGCCTAACTTCTTCCCCAACTTGGTTTCTTCCCTCTCCTCCAATCTTCTTCAACTCCAAACCTCTAAATAAGGTGTTTTGAAAGATTTTTCAAATATTTTACCTCTCTTTCATGCATTTCCACTTTGTCCTTGCTCGGTTTACCGAAAAGCGCAACATTTAACGAAATGCGAGCCTCGGAACATCGTAGGAACTTTTTTTCAAAAATATTTTGAAAGAGAGGGTTTTAAGGTCTAAAATCGTTTTGGTCAAAATCATTTTTGGTCCAAAAATGGGATGTGAGGTTGGGATTTGGAGCTCCTCTTGCCGAAGAAATCGAACCTTTACACTACACAACTTTCATCACCAAGTAAACAATCAGTGGCGCTCAAGTCTTGAGGGCGGTCAAAAATGAGGTATCTACAGTTTGATTCCTTGCAAAGGAATACATAGGCAACCCTCGGCTTCAACCAACTGCATTTTCATTTTGTTTGTTTGTCCAAGTCTTCAGCCTTGTCAAAAATGGGTCGTCTCTGGGCTTTGACATTCACTCACGTCATTTCATAACTTCCAAGTTTTGTCAAAGAAAGGAAATTCTAGACACCCCATTTTTGACTGCCCTTAAGACTTGGGCGCCACTGATTGCTTACTTGGTGATGAAAGTTGTGCTATGCAAAGGTTCGATTTCTTCGGCAAGAGGAGCTCCAAATCCCAACCTCACAACCCATTTTTTTACCAAAACCTTTTGACCAAAATAATTTTTAGACCTTAAAATCCTCTCTTTCAAAATATTTTTGAAAAAGTTCATACGATGTTCTGAGGCTCGCATTTCGTTAAATGTTGCGCTTTTCGATAAACCGAGCAAGGACAAAATGGGAATAAATGGAAGAGAGGTGAAATATTTCAAAAATATTTTCAAAACACGTTATTTAGAGGTTTGGAGTTGAAGAAAATAAGAGTGGAGGGAAGAAACCTAGTTGGGGAAGAAGTTGGACATAAACTGTTAAGAGAGAGTCGAGCTTGGATTTCAGTTATGAGGCCACCACCATTGGAAATTAGACTTCTGGGGCTTCATTTTACACTCAAGAATCTCCTAAAGCTAAGTCAGGATGAGGGAGCTATGGCTGGTTGAAGTTGGGCATGAATCCGGTTAGGACCGAAACTGAGCAGTCTTCACTAAAATGAGCATATCTTTTTGCACACTTGGAATTTTGATGTGAGGCTTCCACCATTAGAAAGAAGACTTTCGGATTTAGACTTAATAATGACCTGCGATAGAGTCCGGATGAAGGAGATATTCCTAATTGAAGTCGAGGCCAAAAACCAGTTTTTGCTTTCCAGCCACTAGTGAGGCTTGACGGCCATGTGTCGGCCACAAATGGACTTTGTTGGCCATGTGTCGTCCAAGGGTGACTCTTGTCGTCCACCAATGGTGGCCGACCGGCCATGGGTGCAAAAATCAGATATTTTGTGCAGATCTGTTCCTCCAGCTGTTTCACACTGCTCCAACTGTCTCTAATTCAGATATTTTTTACCTGAGCTCTTATATTTCTATATATAGAGGCCATTTTCTATTGTTTTCAAGGTTGGAAATTTTGGGAGCCTTTCTCTCTCTACAATCCTCTCTCTCTAGATTTCTCTCTCTCTTGCCCTTTTGTGCATACAAGTAGAGATATACTTCTAGTTTGCCTATCAACCCTTAATCAAACTTGACCACCTTTGGGCTGAGGTCTCTTGGAGTCTTGTTTGAGCACTAGAAAGATGTTTGAGCTTGGATTGGTGCCTAAGTGGTGCTTTGCTAGCTTGTTTTGTGCACTTGTTTTGCCATCTTTTCAAACTGTTTTTAGCCTAGTTTTCAACTGTTAAAACCTCTATTTTTATGACCTAAAAATGGTGGTTTGAGGCTATTCTGAGTTAAGGGCTTGTCCACCCTTCTTGTCTCTTTGCTTGTTTAAGCTTTTGCACCATTTTTCATCACATTAAAATCAAAATTTTTGGGCCTTTTGACCATTGAAATTCAGAGGTTTTTTAGTGACAAAAACCTTCTTTTGAAGTCTAAAATTTGAGGGGTTAGCCTCCCCTTCTTGTGTCTTGCTTGCATGCCTAGTAAGCCTCACATGTTAGCATGTGTTTCTAGCCTAACTTAACTTTAGTCCAGCATGTTTTTGCCTCTGTTTTGACCTATTTTGGCTCTGTTTTGGGCTGGTTAATTCAGTTGAGGCTTGTATTGCATAGTTGTAGTGTTAATCCCTTCACTAACTCGGTGTTTTACTGCTTTAATCATCATTGCTTTGAGTTAATAGCATGTTTTAATGTTGTTTTGCACTTAATTTCAGCATATATAATCTCTGCAACCTCCCTCATTTCTTCACTTTTTCATTTGTTTTGAGGGTCGTTTCAACCTTAGGGTTGTTCAAGCTTGAGGTTGAGGCTCATGCTTAATGGTTTAATCCTCTTTTGAGGGTTCATTACCAACAGCATGAAGCTTTCCTCATGCCTTAAACTACCCCTTGGTTGACACTTCTTTCGCTTTAGAAGACATTCACCAATGGACTTAACCGGTTAAAGAATGGATCGGTAACTAAAATGAGTAAACAATAATGAACAAGTAAAAGAGGCAAGATAAGCATCTTTCGATGTTGCATTGCATGTGTTTGAATCGGACGTTAATTCGAACATGAGAAAAATGGGACATTTCATACTCAAAGTGATGAAATGTGCCACTTTCCTTGGTCACCCTCACCTTCACCCTTGATCATGTATGATAGGGTCGTGGTCTTGTTGAGTCTTGTTTTGCACTCATTAAGCTTATACAAGCTTGGTTCCTTAGCCATCATGCATGGAAAATGCTTGGTTTATGGTTTAAGGGCCAAGAGTTACACTCATTTGCAAACAAACATGACTTGAAATGTTCCAATTCTTGCGACATAGTCTATACTTGCTTGCGCGTATCACATAGTAAGGTTAGACTAATAACCGGAATAAGAACGCATAATGTTTATAAAACATCATATCATGGTTAGTAGAGGCCGATCTTTGATCGGGCGAGCGGGGGTGCTCAATTCATGACCTTCTCCTCTCATAACTAAGTTCCCGAGCCGAGGCAATTTTGGTGATGACGAACACGTGGCTTTTGGCACGAGTCAGGGTTTCCTAAATTTTCCCAAAATAAAATATTTAGGTGGCGACTCTGTATCTGGCAAAGCAGTCCAATTTTGGCATTATTTGATTTAAAATCGATTTTTCAAAAAGGTTTGCCGAATTTAGACTCTTTGGTGTTTATCAGTTTCACATTGCACTTGTGAGACTAGATTCAAAACCGCAGGAGTTCAAACTGTGAGACCTTCTTTTCAAACCCTTTCCGAAAGGCAGGGTGTGGAAAAAGGCGAGTCCACACCTTACCCATCCTTTTCATCCATTCACCTCACAAAGTTGTTGTTGTCACCACCTTAGGGCCCTTCCCCGCCTTGCCCTTATTCATTTTTCCCTTCATTTGAAACCATAGCCTCTAGTTCAGACAACCAATTTCGAACAAATGGAGGTTGTTCATATCCAAACCACCGAACAAATGGTGGTTTGGAAGTAAACCACTAAACAGATGGCAGTGGTTTGAATGAAAACCACTGAATCAAATTTAAGGAGATCGCAAGGGTTGTCACAGTCACGACAATTGGCGGAGAGAGAGAAATTATGAGGAAATGTGGGGTAGAGGGTTTGGATCTAGGATGAGGGACAAGGGGATATCGTAACGAGATTTGAAGGAAGGGAAAATTTGCAATTAAAGTAGTGGGGTTTAAGGTTAGAGTTTTAGAAGGAAAGAATGGAAGGAAATGAGGTAGTGAAAAGAGAAGGAAATGTGAGGAGGTGATGGGTTGTGGGGTAGAAAAGTAAAAAAGGTTGGGTGTTATCGAAGATGGTAAAGTAGCGACAGTGGAAAGGGATTGGGGTGGATAAAGGGTAAAGTTGTTATTAATTGGTGTGCTCAAAGAAAAAGAATAAAACTTAAATTTGGGATTGAGGTGCTTAAAGAAATGGAGTGTATAATAACAAATTTGGGGGGCATTTAAAAGCACACAAGACATGTTCGCATTTTGTATGTTTCAGCAAAAAATATTTTTAAAGAATTCTTTTTTGATAAAAATATTTTTCTAAATAATATTTTTTTTTTGTTAATAAAAATATTTTTATTTAATTTTTCTATATTTAGTCGCATTCTTGAAACTAATATATTAGTGATTGTAGTAATGACGATGGGATTGTGCATGGTAAAGCAACTCCAAGAGAGCAGGCAAAAGGGCTAGATTAGCCATTTTTGTTAGTGAGATTGCATTTGTCTTTCTCTAATAGACTCTACATCACACGAGGCCTTTTGCCAATTTTCATTTTGACTCCCCATAAATAGCTGGTGTTCATTGCCAGGAAAAGGGTCTTCCCACCACTGTTCGGGTCCCTATCCATTCTTTGTTGCTTCTCTACTCTAGTCCATTGACCACATCATCACATGTATGGCTTTCTTTCTCTATTCCTTCTCTTTGTTTTTCTTTCGTATAAAAATATTATTTAAATCAATAATTTAATAATATATTTAAAAATAAATAAATATTTACAAATATGACATCAGCAAGAACGCCAACATTAGGTTCAACATGTCATAAAAAAAAAATTTATTTATGCTTACAGTATTATTATTATTTTTTAAAATTAGTTAAGTTAGTTTGTTTGATTAACTAAAATAAAAAAAAAGTATTATTGAAGTGCACACTAGTTAAACTAGTTGGGCAAAATAAAGAGAATACTTTTCCGTGTACATTTAATAGGCATTTTGCCTAAGAGCCTTGGAGTTGCTCTAGTGTTAATAGGATGGCAATGGCAGTGGCAACGACAATGGTAGTGGTGATGATAGAGTGGTGGAAATGATGGTAGTGTGATAATAGTGATAAGATTTTAGTTCGAAAAGTGTTTTTCACCTTTTAAAAGTAAAAAAATATTTTTTGTCAAAATAAACTCATTTTCAATTGATCACATAGGATATTTTTAAGTTGACTTTTATTTGTTGTTGTACTAAACACGAAAAAACTAGATGGAGCAGAGACAAATTTCTAATTTAGGGTACAATTTCTCTTTAGTTGTTGAAAAAGAATGACTGGACCAATCGGAACAAGTGAACTTTGATGATTCAATTGGTTCAATTTTTGAATTTGCATGTGTATGTTAGTCATAAAAAAATTAAATTGTTTAATAATTATAATCATATAATTTTATCATATTTATCTTTACATAAACAAACAATAAGAATGATTTTAATAAAATTATGGCTTGATTATCAAATCAGACTAATTTTTCAAAAATAATCTACACAAAAAAGAAGAATAAGGCCTCGTTTGGGAAGGCTCTGTTTTAGCCAAAAAGTCAAAAAGTTACTAAATTAGTCAAAAAGCCAACAACCCATACCAAAAAGCCAACAATTACAGCTTCTCTTTTCTTTTTGCACAGCTTTTCGTAATTAGCCAAAAAGTCATCCCAAACATACAAGTTTTTTTTAGCTACCTTTTTAGCCAAATAGCCAAAAAGTTACTAAATTAGTCTGTTCCCAAACGAGGCCTAAGTACACTGACTCTCCTGAGGTTTGAAAAAAAACATAAATAATCTCATAATTTTGATAAAATTACATAAATGTTTTTTTTATAAAGGCTAAAAGGATCGAAATTAATGTAGAGAGTATGAAGACATAACGATAAACAAAGAAAAATATCCATTTCAGCCTAAAAAAAAAAGATATTATTTTTTTTATCCATACAACTGATGAAAAATTGATAAAAAAGAGACCTAGTGTTACGTAAATTAGAATATTAATGAAACCTAACATAGTTATACCAGAATTGTAGAACTCGTCGTATTTCCTTTAAATCTCTGAGGAAATCAGTGTAATTTAAAAAATTAAAAAAAAAAGTGCCACATGCATTGGCCACTTTAGGGAAACTACATACAGAGATGTGTATGAATGAATACATTTATGATGAATAAGACATACCAGTGTCTCAAATATCCTATCATGATCTCCCTTCAACAGAAAAATAAATAAACTAATAAATCAGATCTGGAAACTCCAATTTGTCGTCAGATTGGAAAACTCAAAAAAAAAAAAAAAAAAAAAAAAAAAGGTTCAAGTTCTCAGCATACTGAGCATAAATTGATAGTTCAATGCATAAAAAAAAATAAAAGCAATCTTCATTGGTGGAACCACATGCAATGAGGGATTCTGGATTTAAATTTTGGTGGACAAAATGCACATGTAACTTCTTATTTTTTAAAATTATTTTACTATTACTAGTATAATATATATAATTTTAACAATTTTTTGAAGTGCGACCACACCCCCACACCCTCTTAGATCCATCCACATGCCATTTAACACATCACATGAAGAGAAAACAAAACCAAACCCTTAAATAAATCAGCAATACATCACAGTTATCTGCTATTTATCATCTGCAACAAACCCAATTCTCAGACAATTCATGAAAAACAATATTGCAATCACTCAAGTTGTGTTGGTACACATGAATGGAATGGAAAGAGAATGAAACAAGAATAAAAATTAAATATAAAATTAAATAGAATGATATGCTTATTTTTATCAACGCTGCTATACACCCCTAGTGAGGGTCGACCCCCAGTGACGTGGCGCGCCCCCATTGATCTTTTCTTTTTTTTTTTCTTTCCTTCCAATCCCGCAGTGCCACGTGGCACTGGGTCGCTGGGGGTGGGGTTTACTGGAGGTCTGACGCATTTTTGTATTTTTATTTCACAGTTTGATTGTTGATTGAAATGACAATTCTTATCACCTTGTTTAGTTATGCGTATTAATTTAATGGAATAGTTTTTGTGTGTGTGTTGGTTTTGTGGGGTGGGGTGGGGTGCTAGTAGCCAAGAGAAGAAAGGCCAACAAACAATACTTTAGGGACATAGAAAATATAAAAAATGTATAATATATGACTGAAGTGAGTCATGCTTAAACAATGCCCTTTCTGTGCTTTTTTTTTTTTTTTTGGGTTTTAAAACTAGTCTCGAGAATATACTATTTTAGTTGATTTTTTTATTATTTTAACTTGGCTAAAAAAGTTATATTTGAGATGATAATTGACTTTTTTTTCTACTTGATCTGATGATTGTAAGAAAAAAGATAAAATGATTATGATTTAGATGTAATATTTTATTTTATTTATTATTTAATTTATTCTATCTTTGTGGATTATTTTAGCCCAAACCTCATTGGCCAAACAGGGCCACTATATATGTAGCATTGTTGTTTTATGAGGTCTATCTTTAATTTGAAAAGAAAAATAAGGGTTGTGTTTGATAAAGTTTTAGAATCATGATTTGATAATAGAATTGTATTTTGAATTTGTAAATTTTGCAATTATGATTTGAAAAGAAAAAATTTGTTTGGTTATGAATTTTGAAAAGAGTTTCAAATTTTTTATGAAAAGAAAAATTATTTGATTATAAGTTTTAAAAAAAGTTTTCAAAACTTAATTTAAAAACTTATAATTCATAACCAAATACACAACTCAAAACTCTATTGAAAATTCTATTCAAAATTCATAACCAAACTCTTTTTAAAATTCAATTCAAAAAAATAATTTGTCATTTTAATCTAAAAAATAATTTGTATATTTGAAAAATATCAAAAACAAATATAATTTTTTTTTCTCCAAATAACAGGTCATGATTAGCAATTGCCAAAAAAATAAAAAAATTGTACTATTCCGATCGACCGGCCGGGTAAATCAAAAATTCAAAAATTGTCTGCTTCACCAAATATGTTTTCAAAATATATTTTAAAATTGAGTTGGAATCATGATTTAAAAACTCAAACCAAACATAACATTCAAATATAAGAGTGAAATTAATTTTTGAAAGCTCTACAAAACACAACCAAGTATTCCCACTTTTTATTGAAATAATGATTCCAATAAAATGACTTACAAAAAAACGTAACAAACAAAAAGGGAATACAAAACTACAACCAACATTCTATTCCATTGTACAAATGGGCTATCACAATACAATACAAATCTTATGATGCAAACAAGTAAACAAAACAATTCGTTTTCGAAATTTAACCAGTTTTACAATGTTTTTAAGCTTAATTTGTTGAGCCAAACACGAGTCAAGTTCGGATAAGCACAATTCATTTTACAACTTTATTAATACTATACCAGTATTTATATTTTACCTGTTTAAACTCCACACAAATGGTAGATTGGCAAAAGCTAATACTCCTACTTCAAGATGGTGAAATAACAACAATTCAGCTCTACCATATGTAAGTATCAAAAAACAAAAACACAAGACTTCTGCTAAAATGGGGACTTGCGGAGGGTAAGATGTATGCCTTATTTTATTTCTCGATAGGCTGTTTTCACCATATCCCTTTCAATTAAAGAATATGTGCATCACAAATATATATAAAAATAAAAAAAGAATAGAGGAACATTTCTCTATATAGGTACACTCAGGTGAAATGGAAATGTCCTTGAAGATTAGAGTCACATATACCACACCAAGCATGAAATAGAGAGCAATCTACATATCTTGACTATGGAACCAAAATTAAACTGGGT
Organism: Camellia japonica; assembly: GCA_030407325.1. Classification (NCBI taxonomy): domain Eukaryota; kingdom Viridiplantae; phylum Streptophyta; class Magnoliopsida; order Ericales; family Theaceae; genus Camellia; species Camellia japonica. Next base: position 123,866,827 of record JAPPVO010000032.1, read on the forward strand.
GACTGATTATTGATCAGATGAACAAAATTAGTAAAACGAATGGCTTACATATATAAACAATATACACAAAAACCGCCTCCGTGACATTTTTCTAAATAAAAGAAAAGAGAAGAGAAAGAGAGAGAGAGAGAAAGAAATGCCTTGAGTAAAAGCATACGAACTGCACTTACAAATTATACATAAGGTAAATTTATCAGGTAATCAAGGATGAGAAGCCAAAAAAAAAATCTAGGTAGAGGCAAAAAAGATCACGAGCTATCACGTATAGTAGGAAAGGTAATCCCATCTTTCATATGGTTTACTGCAGTGGGGCATAACCAATTCAGCATGTTTGGACCTAATACCTGATCAGAATGAACATGAGTTACCCAAATACATAAACATATATAGATAAATATATATATATAGAGAGAGAGAGATACCAAGGTAATATTTTTGTAGACACCAACATTATAAGGATGACGATAGCTTTGTCCAGATTTCCTAGCCAACCATGCTGCTCTTATTGCTTCATAATACTGGTAAAAGAAGAAAATTCCCAAATCCTTATCAATGAAATAATTAAAAAAAGTAAAAATCGATCTTGTGTCTCCAATGTTGAAACACACAAGTTACCTCTATGGTCGTCATATTATGAATGATGAGGTAGATATGCCAGCCAAGGAGAGTTCCCAGTGTCAAGCTCAAGCCAACAATTATCACCCCAGAAATAATCTGAAAATTTCACTGCTTTTAGAATGTTCTGAAACATTTAAATCACCTCAAATAACATTTAAAAGGTAAAACAAGTGAGAACACGAAGTGATTTGAATGAAAAGTTTGATGGCTCGTGCAAATTCAAATAATCAATCAGCAAACTCCTGAAAGTCTCAATCAACTAATTCAAAGATTAAGCTCAATTTGGTTACCGTGATAAGAGAACACCAACACAGGAGGGGAATAAGTGAAGAGACAATGGTCAAAAACCTGCATTTTCCTGAACCAGCTGCGAAACAATCCTGTTTGGTTTCATTTTATTTTATTTTATTTTATTTTTTGTGTTTCAGAAACAAAAATAATGAAAAGTTCAAAAACACCCCTTGTTTTTATTTTTAAACGGAAACAGTATTCAAAATTTTGAAAACTACTTTTTGATGTCTCCTAGAAAAGCTGTGTTTGGTAGAACTTTGGAAACATGATTCCACACCTTGGTTTGAGTGTTGTGTTTGATTAGAATTTTTAAAAATTGATTCCACTCACTTTTGAAAACACGTCTACCCAGTCATCCTCCCGGTCGTCTAGCCGGTTGACCAAAACAGTATTTTTTTTTTTTTTTTGTTGACAATTAGCACCTGTTATTTTTTATATTTTAAATAAAAAATATTTTCAAAATTTTTTAAAATTTTTTATTAGCTTTGAATAGAATTTTGAGTTATGTGTTTGGTTATGAGTTGTAAGTTTTTTAATCAAATATCATGTCATATCAAAAATTCTGAACTCAATTCAAAACTCATAACCAAACAAATTTTCCACTCAAATCATAATTCCAAAACTCACAAACTTAAAATACAACTCCATTCTCAAATCATAATTCTAAAACTCTACCAAACGCTATGTTTTAAAAAAAATTCCTAAAAACAATTCAGCAAACAAGTTTTTAGTAATTTTCAGAAAATGAAAATAGAAAATAGAAAATAGAAAATGAAAGGTTAAACAGGTATGTGCTTAACCTCAATTGTAGATCAGTAACAGTCTGGATTGAAATCTAAACAAAATCAAAATTTGAAGATGACTTCAAACCCTACAAACTGAATCTCCTTGTCATTTCAAAAGTTGCTTAGAAATTGAGATATATAATTCCCATCAAATTTTAATCACTGAACTGCATCTAAGGGTTCTAAAAGAGATTCTACAAATTCAGAAAACACAAAACAACTTTAATAACCAAACAGTTCCCGAAACTTTAGTGTCTGCTATATAGTATGTTAAAGTTAAAACTATATAAACTTGGTACCACACTGTTCAGTTTTTGTGCCAGATGAAGTCTTTAATCAATAAGTCAGGGACTTGACTCCTTTAAATGTGTATCAGAAAGAAAGAAAACTTAGCCAAAATAACTGATCTAAGATTCACCTCGGTGAAAAAATTGAAACAAGCCATTGCAAAAAGTATTGCATAAAATAGTTATAATGATTAAATGCTGACTTACGTAAAAGATCTTGAGGGAAACCATTCCAGAGAAATTCCAATCCTTCTGAACTGTGCAGCTTACTAGAACAACCTAAGCATGTCAAAGCCTCATGTCATAATTTGAAGCAAGTTGATGATATTAATAACAATATCCACACACACAATAAATAATAATAATAATAATAATAATAATAATAATAATAATAGTAAAAAAACAGAAAAATGAAAATGGGACCATCACAAACCTACCGAAGAATAAATGCTTGCCATAGTTGCATACAACACAAGGACAATAAAGGCCTTGTAGTTCCTAAGACCAACACAATTATTTATCCACATACAGTGATGATCCTGCATGCAGTTTTTACTGTGAGAAAAGATAAAAGAGTCATAAGGCTACAAATTGCACGTCTAGTTGAGTGACAACAAGGAGTTATATATCGTTTAGCTATTTTATAAAAATAAATAAATTAATTAATTAATTAATTAATTTTAAAAAAAAATGAAAGAACACCTACCATCCTCAAAATACACCTTCTACAAGACCGACAATGATGAGTCCTGGGAGGCTTGTATGAAGAACACTTGTCACACTGACTCAGCCGTGTGCCCTGCAAACCATGCATGTCCGCCACGTTACTTATAAATCAGTGGCACATGGATGTTCAGCACGTAATTTGAAACAAAACTCTTGGAGGCTCTATGAATTTAATTTCTCAATGCAAAACCGATGATTTGACTTTTCCCAACCATCAAACTTTCTAATAATCTTGTACACTCCAAATACCAAAAAATAAAAAAATAAAATCCAAACAAACTCTTAATATGAGCTATTCTACATTGTTTAAGTTGTCTAACATTATTACCCTAACTTTCAAGCAAATGGGTGATATTAAAATGAAATTTAGAATCTAAAAAATTACAATGAGTTTGGAATCCTACCACTGTTTGAACTTTTAAAAAAAACTTGGCATCTTCACAATATAATCACATAAGATGCTTGAAAATTCAGATAAACTCATCAGGGTTTATTGTATAATCATTTGTGTCAAATATTGCTTTTGAAACCTCTTATTTGATGAATGGCCACTTTAGCCCAATGGTATAAACAATCAATGCCAACTGTGCATGAAAACAATAATCAACAACTATAAACCTAATTTGAACACCAGAAGATCCCCCACCAACCTCCCTCTGTGTGGCAGTGAACTCTTCTCACCAAATAAACAATATTCAACAAGCTCAAACCTAATTTGAAGATCCCACCACCAACCTCCCATCATGGGGTGGTAAACTCTCTCCTGCTTTGTCAAAACTTGATTCCTTCCCATATATCATTTACATTCTCATACATTTCACACCACCCACTCATAGCTTGGAAATAAGATTGACCCTAAAATAGATAACATGCTTAAGAAATTATGTAACTAGTTTACCAAATAGAATCCAAATTTGGCATCTAACTTACATCATCCACATCTGCATGTTAGTTTACCTTTTTGAAAATTTCCTGAAATCCCTCTCTATATTTGAAATAGAGTGGTTGTAGTTTGTGCTGATCTTCAAAATTTCCTAGAACCTTATTTCAATGATTATAGAGAGGCATAAACTTTAAAGCAAAAAATTCTAATGTCATTCTAGGTGGTTGTGCTTAACTCAGCATGTTTTGTAGAACCATGTGACAGCTAACAGCTAAACATGGATACCATTCACATCTGAAGGAAAACAACCAACGGCCTCAAATATCATAACATACGACACAAACACTGTACAAGGATACAAGAAGGCATGGAGTCATTGTGACATTGAGTTCTTTTAAAATAAGACAGTTATGGCGAAGGTTTGGGAGATCTGCACAGAGACGAGAACAAGAAGACAAGGAGACATTGTGACGCTGAGAAAGGTTATGGCATAGGTATGGGATCTGTATGTATGATGTATGAATCTACAAATATATTCCTGCATAAGTACATGCCAACTTTACAAAAACCAAATAAACTTATGATAACTAAAGACTAGTAAGAACATGACTCTTAGAAGTCTATATATTTTATATCAAGAGAGTAATGGGTTAAGAACAAATTTAGGTATACTAAAGACTAGTAAAATAGGATCCTACACAATGGGTTAAGCACAACAATTATCCTAGCACAATAAATATGACACAACCGTGCCCACTGAACTCTTGCACATTGAACATAGATGTTTAAAGATTTATAAGAACAGAGAAAAAGACGGATTGAGTAATCTCAGCTCTCCATAACAGGATCATAGATGTCCACTGAGCTCTTGCACAGTGAATATAGATGTTTTGAGATTTATAAGAGAAAAAGAGGAATGGAGAAATCTCACCTCATCATAACAAGTCTCTTCTGCATTATAAGGAAGCACTTTCCAATAATTCATTAAAGAGAAGTTTTTGGTGGTGGAGGGGTTTGGCTAGATAAGTTCTTGTTGACAATGAAGTTATGGTTTCTAGTTTTTAGGTTGTGTTATATAGACTCTTCTACTTCCCCCAATATACCTCTGTCCACCGGATATGATGAGGGTAAGAGTATAGGATATGAATACGACATCCATACTCAATTTAGACACTTGGATCCTCCAATTTTATATTATGTTTGAAAAAGACAACACTCACATTTTCTAGTCAAGAAATATTTTAGGTTCTCATATGAATGGGAGATTAAATTTCATATTATCTACATTTCTAAATAATTTATAGCATCCTATCTAAAAAATTTATATAATATGCAATATATATGTGTCCTCACCATACCTAACTCTTGGATGCATATCATAGTATATCCTAAAATTTGGGTTTAGGAACATCTAATGCTCGGACACACATCCTCACCTAATACTCATACCCCAGTTCGTGTAACATAGGTTTTTGGTACAAAGGTAGATGTCCCTAACTTCCCTCCTCCACCTTATATGAATTAGAGTTATGTATGGTAAACTTACTACCCTCCTCTACTTCCTCTTGTTACAATTCAAAGAACCATATGCTTCCAACTAATAATGGTGTATCTTAACCCCCCTCTAACTCTTCAAGCGTCAAAGGCTTAGTACATTCCACAATTGGCAAAACCATCTCACACAAAAGCTTCAAAAGATCTTTGAGACCTGGCTCCACACAAACTGACTCCTTAATGCACCCCTTCTTTGTCCTTTATTAGGGCTAAATCCCAACACTTATTAATCTCTCTAACAATCCCCATCCCCATCCCTATTACCCTAAACCAAATTGGCCCCAGCATTTGTCTCCATCTACTGGAACCACAACAATAGAGCTTTTAATCTTTTCCGAACTATGACAAGCCACCATTGATTGAAACCTCCTATTCTTTGAAGTGGAAGATACCAATGCCTCACCTTCATGTTCTAAAAATGCATTGACCCCTGCCCAACCTCTGGAGTGAATCTAAATCCTACTCCCTTTGTTGAGATGTCTAAATCCTACTCCCTGACATTGACCATTGATCCTTGCACCAAATGGCTACCACCAACACTCTTTTCTACCATACCTCCCAAATTGATCTCATCCCAATCAATGACAAAGGTGAAAACCCCTTTGCACAATAACTAGACTCCACCATAACTTCAGGCTTTAACACAAATGTATTGGCATTTAACATCTAGCTTCTGAGAACCTAACTCATGGTCAAACTAAAAGACAAGACAGATTTCTCCAAGACAAAAGATGGTGATGAAAAGACCTGAATCTAGGCCACCCCACCCTTGCTCTCCTGAACAACTTGGTAATGAGAAAGTGACATTGGCGGAAGACACATGAGAATGTCTAATGCTCCTGGCCCACCTATAAATCTATCTCTCAAGCATCTCTCTCGGCCCAAAGCTTATTCAGATGCCCACGGAAGGGCCCCTCTATAAGGAGCCTCACACTATCCCAGACATCCACAAATCAAGGGCCCTTCTATAAGGAGCCTCACACACTATCCCAGACATCCACAAATCTAGCTTGACAAGGTTCTAAAGCCTTCTACACTTGGCCACGCCGACCCCTCACCATTGCAAGCCTTCCATTAATCCCCCCATCACGTGTTAAAATCTAGAAAAGCATTCCACCCTTCGATCACGAGCTTTTTAAGCGTGCACAAGAATTGCCTCCTTCCCCTCTTCTTTGATAGCTCTGATGTCAACACTGCCCAGATTAGTTTCACAAACGAAATCATGAGTACTTTTTTCAGTGTTAATGACCATATCCTTAACATAAATCGTTAATCTAGCCAACTCACTCCATAGACCACACTTTCTTTGTCTTACAGTCTCACAACTCTACTGAAGGTTACTTGCCTCCACCTTTTTTGGACCTAAAAACAACACAAATTCTATAAAATTAACTAAACAATCTACTCCAAGACCAACTTAGCATCCCTTACCGGTGTTTTAGTTTATTAAGTTGTCCCATCATATGCCAGCCAAAAAACTCAACATTAGGTTGTCAAAAGTGAAAACTCCCTCCTCAACCCATGCACCCTAAATCTCATGCCAACCACCTCTTAACATCTTATGAGGCCACTCCAAATTATCATTGCCTATAAACAAGCTCTGACTAAGACAAACATCTCTGGTGACCACCTAAACCAATGTGGAGTAGCACCGACACGACTCATGTCCACCCATCACCAAATACTGACCCTCTAGTATGCAAACTTTCTCCTACATAAGTAAATTCCAAGCCTTCACCTCAATAGACTCCCACCCCTATTAAGCTTGCTCCAAACTTTTACTAGCCTACTACCTCCCATCAAGCTCCCGAAGAAACCTTGCCTATGAAACCCTAGAGATAAAACAACTTCTTACCCGAACAACTAACTTCAAAACCTAACAACGTGAGAGATCTTTGAAGATCTCACCCACACTCCACCACCATGATGTTATTCTCACCCATGCCATCTCAAATAAGAATGAACGTCTGCTGCCACAGTTGAACAATCCCATGCATCCTTCATCAAAAGTCATCATCACCAATATGCAAGTACTTAGTTTGCTAATAAGCCCTAACCAAAATAGAAGAAAGAAACAGAAAAGACATAAAAGAGAGAAGGAAAATCAAGGAAATCAAAGGAAAAAAACAAAGGGTTTCAAACAAAACCCTAAAATAATTGCATGAGAGAGACTGGGGATCTTGCATCCCTGTCCAAGTCAATTAAAGATTCGATGTTATAGTTCAAAAGATGGTTATATGGCATTAAATGTCAGTGAGGTTCCTCTCACATACCCAAACAAGAGTTGTAAGGAAATAGTATACTGGCTTGTGAAAGAAACCCCAAATTGTCAGTTTATTGGAATTGGACCATAAAACAGTGATAATTATGGCCATATGGTTTCCATTGCATATAGCAAATACCCATTTATTTCATGTAAAATGCATCTGCCATGCTCTTCTGCACAGTCATTTATCATGAAAACTCTTTCATTGGTTTCCACCAAAAAAAGAAACAAGTTTCAATACCATTTTATTTAAATCACCTCGTAAAAGCCCAATTAGCAATTCAAGCGCCAACAAAATTTATAGTCTTCCCGTGCATATACTTTCTTAGAAAAGTTAAATAATATCAAAGCTCAATTAATTAACCTAACCATGGGATTATGCTTTTAAATCCCCTGCCAACCATTAAAATGCATACATACATACATACATATAAATATATAATACACAGCCACATTCATATCAATATTCACATACAATTTCACAAAAATTCCAGGGTTTGTCATTGAATCCAAACACAATACATATAAACTTCATAGCTTCAATCAAAAAATCGAATACAAATGATTTTCAAATCATTATTCAAAACCAATAAACACAAATATCACTTTAAAAAAAATAAGTACTTACAGTTCTCTTGGAGTCTTGATCTGAAAGTTCAGTATCTTCAACATCAGGGACGTATGCAGATGGGACGCCACCTGGGTCGGTGAGAACACAGACGAGGAAAGAGAAAAGAGAGAAAGAAGCCAAGTAAGTGAAGATCAGAGCGTTCAATGAACCAGCCGAGGTCTGCAACCCTAACCAATCTTCAAGGAAAACGAAGATTGTGATGTAGTAAACAAAACCCAGTACAAGAAACACGGAAAAAACTGGAATTGATACAAATCTTGCGCACTGATTCATTGATTATCTCTCCGCTTTGATGAAGAGGACTCGAAGGCTTCAGAAACTACTTCTCACAAGTCAATTAATTGAAATATTGTGTACATTCGTTTGGGAGTAACATACATACAAAAAGGGTAGTTTTGTCGTGGATTGATTTTTAATTTTTTAATTATTTTAATGTGGGGTTAAAAAATTTTATTTGAAATAAGTTTTTTTTTTTAATTTTTTTTTAACTTTTGTAAGAAAAGAATAAAATAATTATAGTTTAGATGTGATATTTTGTCTTATTAGTTTCTTAATCTATTTTGTCTTTTTGTGACTAAAATAACCTCAAAATCACATGCCAAGCATAGCTATAATCTTCAAAATTTATGTAGTTTCAAAATAAAATATTTATATAGTTCCAAAATAAAATATTTATATTAATAAGTTTTATATATTTTAATTGTTACTAAAAAAATTTATGTTTCTTAAAAAAATTTAAAGATGATGCTACATTCTATCATTGCCAAACTTCCGTTAGACGGTCACCAAAGACTCATCAGAATGTTCAACATTACCGGGAAGTCGCCGAGTATCATCGCAAAATTTGCCTGAGTATCGTCGGAATATTCTGAATGTCACCAGAAGTCGCCGAAATGTTTAAAATGTTTGTTGGACGCCAAGAATATTACCAGAGTCTCACTGAAATATCCAAAATATTATCGGAAAAAAAAAAGAATAAATTGAGAAATTAAAACAAAAAAAATATTGATAAATTAAAAAAAGAAAAAGAAAAACGTAACAACAAATAGCAATAATGGGAAAAAAATATATATTATTTTCAATTTTTGTAGGGTTTAAACTAATAATTTTCAATATTGATCAAACTAAAAAACAAACTGTAAAATGTTACAGTATCAAAATATGATTCTATTAAATATTTATACTTATTAATCAAACTAAAAAATATGTTATGAAACTGTAAAATTTTATAGTTCTAAAGAATTATTCATTTTAACATCAAAAAAACTGAAACTGTAAAATTTTACAATTTTCAAATTTTGTAACTGAAATTCGAAAACAACTTGTTTAGAATTTAAAAAATTTCTCTATTAAAACAAGAAAATATAAGTGTGTAGTACAGAAAAAATAAAAAACTTAAGAGATCGAAGGAAAGAAACAGATATAGAGAGAATGTTGTACTTCGGCAATTATTTTTGATTTAGATCTGACCAAATCTGATGTAGATATATTCAGATCTATATAAATTTGAGTAAATCTACTCATCTTCTTCGTCGGAAACTTATCTCATTTGTTGTTTGTGAGCGCGAAATAAGGAGTTGGTGTTCAGTAGTTGCCGGCTAACCCCAATCAATGGTGGTCGCCGGTGAATATAGATTAGAAAGAGAAAGAAAAAAAGGAAGGCGCAGTCTTAGTCGTGGTCGTGGTCATTGTAAGAAGTAATAGGCACAGGACTTTTAGGTCTATCTAAAAGATTTTGGAATTAAATAGAACACAAACTTTTCAAAAAGGACTTGTAAATAATTTGCCCATTTTATTTAAGGTTTGGTCTGTCTTCGGTCCCAAATTGGATTGGACAGTCCATCTAGGTTATTGGGCTTATTTTTGGGTTTGTTTCGATGATTCATACCATTTAAATTTTCGAGTTTGTCGAGTACATTGTTCTTTATAAAAAAAAATCAAGTCGATCAGATAACGAAAATCACGTGTTTAAATTAATTTTATATGAACCGTTTATTTTCTTACAATCTATTTTTTTCAACTAATCTAAAGACTTGATTGTCGTTATCCAATTGATTTGATTTTTTGTAGGAATGATACACTCGACGAATCATAAAATGTAAATGGCTCAAATCATCGAAACGAGACTAAAAAGTGAACCCAATAGGCTAAATAACACCTCTTTAATCCAATAAGGAACTGAAGCCAGTCCCTTTTATTTACACACCACAAAAAAATTCTTAGTTCATCACTTTATATCCAATTATTTACCTTTTGTTTAAACATTTATATTTAAATAAAACAAATGATATATATTAAGAATTTTTTTTTTTATAGTGTACAAATAGAATTTTCAATACAAAAATTGAGGTTCCAAAGTCTAATTATGGATGTGAAACTTTTTGTTCATAGGTTTCAGTCAAGCTTACATTCATCCAAACTAAGCCCAATAGCACATGATATATATGAGTTGATTCCACCTAACATTGTCCCAAAACTAAAGCCCAATGACATATATGAGTTTTAGGAATGACAATTAATTCCACTCAACATTGTCCCAAAACTAAGCCCAAAAGCACACAACATGACGCAGTGAGTCTTGCAAATGACAATCTATCCCGCCCAACACTAAAGGACCAGTTTTAACCCAATTTTTGTTTTCATAGGATCAATGATTGCATTAAACCTTGAATCCCAAATTGATAGAGAGACGGTATAGGCCTCCCTTAACTCGTATCTTGGCTTCACCCCTTACCCTTAATACCAATTTTCAGCCAATTTTTGTTCTTATAGGGCGGTGTTTGGGAACTTGGTTTGTGGGGGTTTTTTTATTTTTTTCACTACAAGACAAATGTTTTACAAAAAAAAAAAAAAACAAATCCAAACAAAATATCACATCAAAACTCATAATCATTTCACTTTTTTTCTCACAAACATCACATCCAACCACAAAAAAACCCAACTATCTTCGCAAACACAAAAAAAATTTCTTCAATAATATCCTACAACTAAAAAAACCTACAAAAAAATCCAATTCCCAAACACCCACATAAAATTATGAATCCCAAGTTAATTTTGATATGGGCATCTCTTGCCTTATATCTTCACCCCAACCCCTTGCCTCTAAAGACAAATTTCAACTATTTTTTGTTCTTATGTGGCCCTCACCCCTAATCTTATATCTTGTGACTTTTTAATTAACCCAAGAGATCCTCTTGATTTCATTCTTTATTAATTTTCAAAAAAATTATGAAGATTCAGACTGATTTGCTCTTAGTTTGGGTGCCTAAGTGCTAAGCAATGCTACTCTTGTTCGTGGTGTTGCCAAATTATCTATTTTACTTTATTTATTTTTACATAAAAATATCTACTTTTGTTGTACACATTCATTTACACGTGTCAAAATTTTTCAAATAAGATTATTATCAAGATATGAAATTATGTAAAATTTGAAATCTTTCGATTTCTAAAATCTATTCATTCACACATTTAGTTTTAACATTCATTCCTTGAAACTTTTCATTTTGTGCATGCACCTCTTGATTTACCACATCCATAACTGCAACTCATGTATACCTTATTCATTCATAATTGGATTACTAATATTAAGGGTGTTAGAAAATATAGTTTTTCGGCAACTTTAATTCGAAATTAAGTTAGGACCCAACCGTTGGTTGAGGGGAGTCCGAGTGGGGTTATATTTTCTTGAGTGAGAAGATTATAATATAAAAATAATGAGCCGAAACCATTATGTTGTGAATGAGAATTGTCTCATAAAGTGAACATCAATAGAAGTTAGTTTTGGGCTTAGACCTAGGCTTGGGCTTGGACTTGGACTTCGTCTTAGGTTGGACTAAGCCTAAGCTTGTGCTTGTGCATATGTTGGACTTAGTCTTGGGCATGGGTCAGGTTGTGCTATGCTGGGGGTTGGGCTTAGCTTGTGTATGTGTTTGAGATTGGGCTTGAATCGGATTGTGACCCACACCTCGTATCCATTTTGTGACCCATCTATTTGAATTATTCAAACATCATTATATACATATTTATTTGTATATATTAAGCATATGAATTTTTAAATTTTTGTAACTCTCATCTTTTGATGATAGAGTTGATGACCATATTAGTGGCCATGAGTTTTTAACCTTTATAACTCTATCCCTAATAACTATAGTTGATGGCCTTGGTTAATGACAATTTGATAATCCTATTGATGTTAGCCTTCAGCTAAGGTTCTCTCCTACAAGTATAATTTCTCCTCCAACTTAGTAGAATAATTTTGGAAAGATTTTTTTTTTTTTTTTTATGAAAAATGAGATGGTGTTTTAAGATAATAAAGTTGGAGATGATTTTTATACCAAGGAAATTTTTTCTATCTTCTTTGTGCTAGCCGTTTCTTTGGTTCCTGCTAGAGAGAGAGTGCTGCCATTGTCAAGTTCGTCGAAACTATTTAGAAGGTACTTCTACATTAGCTTGTTTCAACTATCGTAACTTGGGAGATAGACGCCGACGTACCTCCTACACCTATCAGGAGGCGGTGAATCTGTTTTAATGAAATTGTGGTATCACACAGGTTTTTCGGTTTGCGTCTCTTATCTTTTGTTCTTCAAACTTTTAGATTTAAACTATTTCTTGTATATTATTTGTAGGTCTATGTGAATACATCTTATAATATATTCTATGACGTAATCTAGTTCATTCCTAAATTTTTAGTTTCGTAGTTTATTATGTATTTCATTCGTTAATTTAAAAAAAAAATGTTATCATTTCTATTTAATTTATTATATATATTTTTCTAGTATTATTATGGAAAAATATCAACAATCTTAAAATAGACTTTTTACAAATAGTTTTTGATTAAACCATTTTATCATAGTTTTTGTCATAGTTTTTATCACAGTTTTATTCTAGTGAATCTTGGAATTAAAATCACTTAAATTGTCTAGAGTTATGGGATTGTTTTGAGTTGTTTATTTCTAGTTATTTATTCATGCAATGTATTTGATGTTAATTAGTTATTATTGCATGAGTTAATTGATTGTTAGTGCTTAAGTTGCTAGGAGTTTATAAAAATAAAATAAGAATTTTATTTCTTAAAGTTTTTACTAATTTATTTGATTTGTTTGTTATTTGTTTTCTTTTGTAGCTAATTTTTTCTACAGGTTTACCTAAGCGTGAAAGGAGAATTTATATTACAAACAAGCAAAATAAATTGGAACTAGTAAATTGGACTACTAATTTTTTATTTGAACATGATTACCTTTGCGTGAAACAAAGAGTAAGATTGGACTTTCAGTTTTTTTATTTTTTTTTATTTTTGTTGGGAAATATCTGTGAATTGAAATATTCTCTTTAATGTAGAGAATTATATTGGATTAATATCGTATGTTGTATTGCAAGTTGGCTAATCATTTTGATTTATTTCGATTAATCAAATTCTAGAAAAAACGAAGTGTTAGATTTCATGTTTTGAGAATTTAAGAGATCTTCTCATCGAAAGCTTTCCAACGATATAAAAAACGTCTCAAACAGAGTTCAAATGAACTCACAAGACTACCGAAAAATTTGGTGTTATAACATTATTCTTCATTATTTCCCTGAGTGTTTTTCTAGGTGATGCAGACCTAAGCATAACACAAACAATGACATCATTATGATACAACATAATGTCAGTGCACAGTTAGTGCCACGTAGCCGCCTAGTCAGCAGCCACATTAGTGGCACGTGGTAGACCAGTTAGCGAGACTGCCATGTTAACAAAAAATTTTAGAAATTGCATTTCAGTCCCTGAATTTCAAAATAATTTCATTTGACCCCAAAACTTTTTGAAATTGCAATTTACCCCCTAAAGTTTTTAGTATTTGCATTTTAACCTCTCAAGTTTATGATATTTGTAATTTGGCCCCTGAACTTTCTAGTGTTTGTAGTTTAACCCCTAGAGTTTATGGTATTTGCAGTTTAGCCCTTGAAAGTTTATAAAGTTATGATTAAATCCCTATAAAAGTGGAGTTTGTTCTTGGCTAAATAGATTATTCCAGATGTAACTATGAACTCCGTTTTTCCATATTTGGACAATTTATAATTGTAACAGTTGCATTTTAATTTGTAGTAGTTTTAATTTCTAAGTTGTAATAGTTTCACCATAATGAAACGAAATGGGGAAGGAAATAAATTATAAATCTTTGGGTTTAGAGAAAATTTTTGGGATTAATTTTATTATTCCCAAAGTTGTTTGGTTTTTTTGTAATAGAAGCCAAAGTTTAGCCTTAGCTAAGAGTATTTTTGATTTGTATTCAGAAATGACAACTGAAACATATTTGGTTTCAAACCTTTGGGGTTTGAAGAAATACTTTGGGTTTAATCTTTTTATTCCCAAAGTGTTAGAAAATCAATGTTTGAGAAAGTCTTTGGTTATAATCTGATTACTTCCAAAGTGTTTTTGTTTTGGGAAAAGAAATCAAATTTTAGCATTAGCTAAACTATTTATGATTTTATTCAGAAATAATGGGTTCGGTTTCGAGAATACCGGTTAACTTTTATGAGTTGTGTAATTCTGGTAGAATTTTTTATTTGCTTGGGAATTGGTTGTTTAACCTGGTTTATCCCCTGAAAGTTTAATTCTGAATTTGTTTCCCATTGACAAAAGTCAACAAGCTCTTGAAAGCTTTATCTAAGGTTAATTGGGTTTTAAGTGGGATCATTGTGACCTTTTCAATTTTCTTGAAAACTTTCCTAACCTTGTTCGATTTTGAAGTTAGTGGTGAGATTAGTTTTGAATTAAATTTTAGTTTTTGGGATTTTCTAGTGTTAATTTGGTTTATGGAGAAACTGAATAGTTGAAATTCTATTGTGGTTTTTAGAAATGGTTTCAAGAGGTGACAACAGAAAATGTTGTTTCACCTAACAACCTTAAACCTTGCGATGTTCTTAAAGGAAAATCAGGAAATCATAAGATTGCATGATAATATCTCTAAATTGATCAAAGACAATTTGTATGTTATCTTTGTGTTAATTATAGCACGTGTGATTGCTATTTGACTTTTCTTAAAAGTAAAGATGAGACAACCCGTTAGGGTGGGTGAATATATTTTTTGAATTTTTAAATTCCAAATATATTCTTTAATTTGTGGCTCGTAGTAAGTGCAAGATCACTAATCACAGAAATAGAAAACTGGTGGTTCCTAGGAGGTGTTAGACCACTGCTATATAGTTATGAGATTGTGGTTCCTAGTAGTGAATAGATTATTGATCACATGTTAAGACACGATGATTACTAGTAATGAAAGAGTCTATTGATCCTATATTAAGACATTGTGATTCCTAGTAGTGAAGTGACTACTGATCATAAGTCGAAACATTGTGATTCCTAGTAGTGAAAAGTCTACTGACCACATGTTGAGAAATTAATGATTCCTAGTGATAAAACTACTGGCTATGATATGAAGTTCCGAATAGTAGACTGTTGAACACTGGATTTGTGTTTTCTAATAGTAAGGCTATTGATTTTAGAGTGACAAGTTAGACCAATATGTTTTGGTGCCTTGAATTCAAAAAAGTCCTAATTCGGTTGATGTCGGTCTGGGAATGTGTTTTCTGTGATATGATTTTGAGAGTTTCATAATCATTGTGATACGAGGAATTGTTTAAAGACTCTATATGAATTTTTGGAGAGGCTGGGAGCCTTCGTATAAATTCTACAAATATGGAGGTGTCATGCAAAATGTGGCAATGCTTAAACCCAAGCGGGTATGTAGGCCTAAAATTCCATTGACTTTGTGTTCAACAGTTATGCATAATATAGTAGTGCATATCGGTTTCCTTGTGGATGAATCTGATATTTAGATTTACACGATAATGCTATCATGGAATTGAAGAAGCGATTTTTATGAGAAAATAGATGAGCCTAGAAGATGTCAAAAGGCTAGGCCTTTAAAGTTACTATGCCTAATCTTCTTAAACCTATATGGTGGCTAGTAAGGATAAAAGCTTCTTTGAAGCTGTAATTTCTCTAGAAAGAAGTTATTAAATTAACTTGATCTTGCATATGTAATAAGCCATTGCAAGTGAATGAAAGACGATAAGACAGGCTTGTTATCAAAGGATACCAACGAAAAGAAGGTATGGATTACTTTGATACAAGATCATTAGTTATGGTGAGAGTGATTGCAATTGTGCGAAGTCTGGACATATATCAAGATGAA
Source organism: Camellia japonica (assembly GCA_030407325.1). Lineage (NCBI taxonomy): Eukaryota > Viridiplantae > Streptophyta > Magnoliopsida > Ericales > Theaceae > Camellia > Camellia japonica. Next base: position 123,883,045 of record JAPPVO010000032.1, read on the forward strand.
TGTTTAGTTAGCTTTCTTATATAAAGATTTAGTTGAATAAATCTTTATGGAACAATTTGAAGGGTTTGCCGGTTCCAGAATGAGGAAAGAGTGTAAGCTTGAGAATAATTTTCTGATTTGAAACAAGCATCATAACACTGGCATGCGAAATTTAACACACAATGTTGTTAAATGGGTTTTAAATAAACAAGTATTGACAAATGTGTGTATGACAAAGACATTGACAAATATATATGCCATTTTGTGTCTGTACAATTGGTAGTTATGAGAAGATGTTCAGAATTACCTAGAGGTTATTAAACTTAAGTTTAAAATGAATGATGGGCCTTGCAGATGTGATTTTACGTATTAAGGTTACCAAAATATCTGGTGGTGTTATACTTTCTCAGTCTCATTATTTTTTATAAGAGTCTTGAGAAGTATAAGTTAGATACAAGTGTGTTAAAGACTTCGGTAGATTTCAGTTTCCATTTAACCAAGAGTAATGGAATATTCTCGGATCATAGAAAGTCTAAGTATCTGATAAGTTGTACAAAGCCAGATATAGCCTATTCAATTAAGTAGATACACGAGTAATCCCAATGCCTATCTTTAGAAGGCGTTTGTGTAGGTAACAAGGTACTTACGATGAAACAAGGATTATGGGTTGCATAACACTTAATATCTAGTTGTACTAGAAGGGTACAAAGGTGCCTACTAGATATCTGAGACTACAAATCCATTAGTGGATATGTATTCTCTAATTAGAGTTGTGACTGTGTTTTGGAGATCTTCCAAGTAGATGTGTATCACGAAATCAATGATGGAATCAGAATTCAGTGATTTAGATAAAGCTACTGAAGTAGCTGAGTGGCCTTGCCATTTTCTTGAGGATATTCCATGTTGATTGAAACTTGTGCTAGTAATTTTGTATACTTTGCGACAAGCAATCAAGTATTGGTAGGCCACAGATGGAAGGTCTATACATTTTCGTCAAAGACATAGTTTCATACGACAACTACTCTCATGTATTGTCATTATAGACTATGTACAGTCTTATGACAATATTACAGATCCGTTAACCTAAGGGTTAAATCGAGAGTTAGTAAGAAGTCGTCAAGAGGAATGGGTTTAAGACCTTTAGTGAATGTTACCGGAACGGAAAACCCAACTTAATTGATTGGAGATCCTAAGATCTAGGTTTAAAGGGATAACCTAATTGCATGTAACGGGTGAGTCACTGAAGAGGTAATACTCTTGCCCATTCCTTTATGCAGTGATACCTTGTGGGGTGGAAGGTTAAGCTAATACTTTTAATGACCTAAGTGTTGTGAATAATCAACTGGGGTATAACGAAATATCTTATGTAGGTCACCTATGTGAGTGCGAAGTGGGACCTCTTCTTTAAGAATTAACAAGATCGAATTCTTCAAAAACACTCACTGAACCAGGCTAGTGTTCTAGGGCCAAACTGGACACACTAGTGAGAATAAGAACAATGGTTGGCATAACTCCTGTGTGAGGTCTATTGTCTCGGTTTCAACAAACGGCAGAACAATTCAAGACATCACATTCACTGGTCAGCGAGTAAATATGATAGGCTTTCACTACGAAAGATTCAAGGCTAATAACTATATTTTTTGATAGAGAGTTATTCTATGTGCTCTCTTAATCCGAGTTTTTGTTGTTAAGTGTTGTCAATTTTTCTTTATTCGGCCAATTTTATTCATGTGGGGGATTGTTGGAAAATAATCATTTTTTGGTAGCTTTATTCGAAATTAAAGTAGGATCCAACCGCTAGTTGAGGTAGGTTTGAGTGGGGTTGTATTCTCTTGAGTGAGAAGATTACATATAAAAATAATGAGCCGAAACCATTAGGTTGTGAATGAGAATTATCTCATAAAGTGGGCATCAATAGAAGTTAATTTTGGGTTTGGGCCTAGGCATAGGCTTGGGCTTGGACTTAGTCTTAGTTTGGACTGAGCCTAGGCTTGTGCTTGTACATGTGTTGGACTTAGTCTTGGGCATGGGCTAGGTTGTGCTATGCTGGATTAGGCTTAGTTTGTGTATGTGTATGTGTTTGAGATGGGACTTGGATTGAGTTGTGACCCAACACCCGTATCCGTTTTGCGACCCATCTATTTAAATTATTCAAACATCATTATATACACATATACACACACACACATATATTAAGCACATGCAATTTTTAGAATTTTGTAACTCTCATATTTTGATGATGGAGTTGATGACCATATTAGTGACCATGAGTTTTTAACATTTGTAACTCTAGCCCTAATAGTTAGAGTTGATGGCCTTGGTTAATGGCAATTTGATGATCCTATTGATGTTAGCCTTCATCGCTAAGGTTCTCTCTTACAAGTATAAGTAAAGGCTTTTCCCTCCAACCTAGTAAAACAATTTTGGAGAGATTTTTTTATGGGAAATGAGATGGTGTCTTGAGATAATAAAATTAGAGATGATTTTTATACCAAAGAAATTTTTTCTATCTTCTTTGTGCTAGCCGCTTCTTTGGTTCCTGTTAGAGAGAGAGTGCTGCCATTGTCATGTTCGTCGAAACTATTCAAAAGGTGCTTCTGCATTAGTTTGTTTCGACCATCGTATCTTGAGAGACAAACACCGGTGTACCTCTATCACCCATTGGGGAGGCGGTGAATCTGTTTTAAGAAAATTATGGTATCACACATGTTTCAGTTTGCGTCTCTTGTCTTTTGTTTTTTAAACTTTTAGATTTCAACTATTTCTTGTATATTATTTTGTATGTCTATGTAAATCCGTCTTATAATATGTTCTATAACGTAATCTAATTCATTCCTATATTTTTAGTTTTGTAATTTATTCTGTATTTCATTCTTTAATTAATTTTTTTTGTGTCCTTTCTATTTAATTTATTATATATATATATATATATTTCTAATATTATTATGGAAAAATTACCAACAATGAGTGCCAAAAGATGCCTACCTCTTGTCTTGTGTAGTATCATGTTAAAATTTGGCTCTTTCATGGCGATAATTTTTGGACTAATATTTATTTTTGATAATTACACCAATAATATGAAATTTCACAAGTTTTGTGCTTGAGAAACTACAAAATTTTATAGTTTTTGCATTTGCGAAATTGTAAAACTTCACAGTTTCTAAAGTTGTACTTTGGTATTGTTATTAATTTCTAGACCAATCTCAAATTTTAAAGCATGCTGCAGGGAAATGGATCTCGGGTTCCAAAATTATCTTCTTGCAACAAAATCAGCTGCCGCTTTGAATTTTCGAAAAATGAGATTAGAAAAAAAAAAACCCCGAATTATTTATTTATTTATTTTAATCTTTTAGACAATTCCACAAAAAAATCATTTGAATTTAAAAGGCTTTGATAAAATTTAATGAAAATTCAATGTTAATAGATGGTTGATGTGGTGAATTATTTAAAATTAATGAATAATTATTTTTAATGGAAAAAACCAAAAGCCAATTGATATTGTGAGTTATTTGAAATTAATAGAGTATTGTTTATCAAATGCATGGATTGTGTAATACAATTAATTATATTAGTTACAGTTATTTATAAGAAAATACATTTTTTGAATTTAAAGTTGATTAAATATTACTTTTGGCGAATTATGTCACAAGAAAAATTGAATGAATTAACAATTTTGTCAATTGAAAATGATTTAATTGATAAGTTGGATTATGCAAGCATAATCATCAATTTTGTAGTTAAAAATGTGAGAATGATGATTTTCAAATTATATTTTCTTACAGTTTGTTCACTTTTTATTTGAAATTTGAGTTTGGATTACTTTGATTATTTTTTTATTAGAATTTTTTTTATATTTATATAAATTTTAATAATTAAATATATGGAAGTAACCCTTTTGTAAGCACTGTGCAAAAAAAAAAAATATGCTATGTAATCTTTTTATTATTATTATTTTTAATGTATGAAATGCCCCATATCAAAAAATCACTTTAAGTCCCGAAAATGTCAATGTCAACCCTGATCATATTGTCATGGATATCGTCTGCACAATAAATCAAATATCAAGGCAAATTCTACTCAAAGACAATGAATCGAAGGTATAATGTTATTGATGAATCAATTTCTCACATCATTTTCATAGTACTACACATAAGAACATGAATTTCACGTGAATTTACCTTGAGCGAGAAAAATGATAGAAATTTTTAATTTTTAATTTTTTTTGGAAATAAAAAGAGACAACAGAGACAAAGACTAAAGAACCCCTAACAAAGGCATTTGCTAGTGACAAATAATGAATTAGTGGTGCTACATGCACCAATTGGTATATCAATTAGTGTATTAATATATATTATGACATTGTCATTTCAAAATTATGACCCTACCCATTATACAAATTACAAATATTTAAAATTTCTAAAATTATGTCATATCATCCGTTAATATACTAATTGATATATCAATTGATACATATAGTATTATTCACAATGAACAGTACTACTAATTCACTGTAAGCATTTCATACCCACACACACACACACATATATATATATATATATATGAGCATCTTGATAAAGCATTTCATAAGTTGAGTTTGTTTGGCTTAAAAGGTTTGTTAGCTAGTTTGAAGGATGGCTTAAAAGGTTGAAGGAGGGTTTGGTCTTAAAAGGTTGAAGGATGGCTTCAAGTAAGTTTAGCTGGAGTTTTCAGTGGGTATAAGCTTTGTTAGCTAGTTTTTGGGTTTTGGCTTCAAGTGTTTGTGATCTTGTGAGCTAGTGTTGGTTTCTCATCAAGTAAGCTTAGCTGGAGTTTTCAGTGGGTATAAGCTTTGTTAGCTAGTTTTTGGGTTTTGGCTTCAAGTGTTTGTGGTCTTGTGAGCTAGTGTTGGTTTCTCACCAACACTATGCTCGGTTTCTTTTCTTGTCATTTTTTCTTTCTCTTCCTTGTTGATGTTATCTCATATGTAATGTATGTTTTCTTCATCAATAAAGGATTTTCTTTACTGATCAAAAAAAAAAAAGTTGAGTTTGTTTGGCATAAATTCTTTCAAGTTGAAAATTGATAATTATAAAGTAGAAATTAAAAACAATTCTTTCTCAGTTTCTTTATAATTAAAAATTTTCAATTTATATTGTCTCATAAGATTAAACAAAGTTACACCAAACACTTTAATATAGACTCCCAAAATAAAATAAAATAAAAATTATAAGCAGTCCTCGGCCCTATTCGGTTACTTTTAACTCTTTTAATTTAGAAATTTATACAATTTATGAGACAAAAATAATTTAAATAAACTCGAAAAAGCTAATTATTGAAAGAAAAAAAAAATGATTCTTTTAACTTTTAACTTCTAATTTATTATTTTTAAGATTAAAAGAAATTACGCCAAACTAACTCATAAATTGAACCAAATAAGTATATAACCCAGGAGGAGTTTATTTATATAATAAGCAACCTCTAGCAAGCAACTCAACAATGGCCTCTATAAAGTAGTGAGACTGTAGTGTTTTCTACTTACTAATCTCAATCCAAAAAAAAAAAAAACAAAAAACCTACTATTTACATCTTTTTTTAATATTTTTTTATGGGGACTACTTATCTACTACTAATAAAATGAAATACTAGAAACATCATATTCAATTTAACCTATGTTAGAGAATTTTAATAAAAATAAATTGTTATTACAAATTTAATGCGATTTAAACATCGCACTTATAATATTTAATATTTATACTTTTCATATTATTACAGGTTATTACAGAAAAATTTAAATATTTAAATGCAATCATAATTTTTGTGACATTTTATTTTTATTTAGTATTAATCCCATTTCTTCCAAACCTCACTATATATACCCACTGAAAAAATATCACAAAAGTTGTTTTCTCTCTCCCCTACTATTCCCCATTCCATTATTATTTTTTACTCTATTACAAGTGGTTCCTTAAGAAAAATTCATCGATTCTATATCGATTTTTGGAAAATTTTAATTTGTAATTTAGTTCAAATTTTTTGATAGTTGTCATGAACGGTACTAAAAACACTGAATAAATTGAATTTTATCTTGAAACTATTTTTGTTTAGGCAAACTCTCCCATGGTAACTTTTATAATTTCTCGTAATTGCATATATATAGTATAATTTGTATTGTTTTAAATTAAAGAACTTTGAAATTCTGTTTGTCCGTCAAATTGTAAACTACATGTCACATTTTGTTAATCTTTTCCTAACAACATATGCGTAGGTAATATAACCTAATTGAGATTGTTGGGGTCAACTATGATACTCTATGTGCTTCCATACTTTATTAATATAAGTCTTGCATGTATATTGCTTTTCTCATTAATAAAGTTTTTTTGACTAATCAAAATACATACGCGTAGATAAAATTAATAAAGAATAGACCAATACCGTGACTCTCACTTAAGTAAGATTTGAAGGAGATAAGAGATATGCAATGTTAATCTATTTCTGATGAGACTATAGCTAGTCAGCACCCTTTCAAGCTTATGCCCAATTTAGAAAGTTAAACTAAAACTATACCCAAAAAAGTAGGAAAACAAAACCCAAAATCCATGAATTACCAAAACACTAGTGATCCATAGTTTAACCCTACTGAAAAGCTGCATGTCATTATAACTGTGGTCCCTTACTATGTGTACCATTTTTTTTTTTTTTGGATGCATGTGATCATTCAGTTGTGTTTATTGGCTATATATGCCATTGAGATCTCTTCAGTGGGGATGCATCAGATCTCTGCTTTGGTACCAACCCAAATGATATTTATGCTCTTTCATGTCCAACCCCCATATGCATATTGCTACCATCCTATTCCAATCTGGGGACCATGCTCATTATTTGGAGCCACTTCACTGCAGAGGTCTAAGGTTTTTTTTGAGACATTTTACTAATTTTTTGAAGCAAATTACATTGATCGTCCTTATACTTTACCCCTTATATCATTTTTGGTGCTTAGACTTTCAATTGGCTTGATTTTGATCTTTCATTTTGAATTTTGTGTCAATTTAGTACAATTAATATCGTCTGTTAGGATTTTTGACAGAAAATAATCACAAAGTTGATTGAAATTAATTTACTGAGTTAATAAGTTGGTACAAAGGACCTGTTGAAGTTGGTACAAAGGTTTTTGCAGCTGGGGCACTGGACATGAATTTGCCAGCATTAGCTGAGGGCATTTGTCTGTGGGGTGGGGGGGACTGAATTTTTCTGTACCTTAAGTTTGATATAAAGGGTAAATATAAGAGGAAAAAACAAAGTTTGATTCGAAACTGAGATGGATGAATCACCATCACTTTAGGGCACAGTACATGCAATCAATTAATTTAATTTTTTTTAATTTTTATTAGTTTTTTTATCAGCAATATGCAATCAATGAATGGGAGGTACTAATTGGCCAACCACAATTTGTCAATGCATTAAGTAGATTGGTGAGAGAAAGGGAGAGGGGAGTATGTGACATGTGATATCACTTTTTTTGTTTTGTTTTTATTTTAGGACGAATTATACTAATGGTTCCTATTGTTTGAGGTTGTCACTTTAGTTTCTGACCTCTTAATTATAATACATTTAATTATGAATTTTAAATCTCGTTCTAAATAAGGACTGTTGGCAAATGAAACATGGGCAAAGGAAACATTTTTTAAAACAATTATGATAATTGCACAAGAGGGGAGGGATAAATATTTTACATTTTTATTTTTTTATCAAATTAATTTTTAGTATGTATTTAGATGATGATTATGTAATAAGTGGTTATTTTTGTTAATATTTTTGGATGGCTATTATATAATATATGGTTGTATTTGTTTTTAACAGTTATTTTTGGATGATTATCATCTATGGATGGTTATTAAACTTTTAATATGTAATTGATATGTTTAATATATGAAATATTTTCAATTTTGGATTTTTGATTTAATAGATTGGTTTAATAATGACATCAAAGTTGTCACTATGTTTGATTTTTGAAAAAATAGAAACTAATTTAACGAAAATAAATATAAAAAAAATTATTTCTGTCCTCCCAAAAGTAAAAATAATGTGTTTTTAATTTTTTTTCACCAATTTAATTTTTAGCTTTTTAGAATTTTTTTCTTTCTAAAAATAGATTATGAAAATCAAACCAAATATGATTTTATAATCAAGAAAGTTTTAACATTATTCATTAAAAAAAAATATCATTACATTTCAAACAACATACAAGTTAACTAATACAAAATAAGTTGTATGATGACTTTGCCATTGAAATGGACTGTTGGCAAAAGAAATATTTTTTTATTGTCCCAATTTGAAACAAAATTTAAAATTCAGGGTCAAATGTGTTAAATTTTTGTAATTGGCAATCCCGTTTGACAAAATTCCTTTCAGTTGTAATTTTATTTAATCTTTTATTTCAATGAGGCTATGAGTATTTAGATTTGAATCCAACCCGAATTGTGTATATACAGAGGAGTTTGTGATCTTAATCCTATCATGTTTGTGATCTTAATTCGAACTCGTTTGACCGCTCGAGTGGTTAATTGTGCGCTCGAGCGAAGATGCAATCCTTTCAGAAATTTCACTTACCTACAAAAGTACTAGGAGTTGTATTTTTATGCCCGAGCGGCCTTTCTTGCACTCGAGCGTAGATCCTTGTTCTGAAACACGCATTTTAGTCATACCGCTCGAGCGTCCATTCCTGTGCTCGAGCGGAGATCGTGATTCTGTTTGCTATAAATCTGCGATTAATTCAGTTTCTAGGGTACAACTTCCAAATCTTCTTCTTGTGTGTTAGGATTTTTATCTGGAGTTTCTTTACTTGTTATCTTTGATATTTGTGAGAGTTTATATTATGAATTGAGTGGATTATATGAAAGGATTTGTTTATTTTGTTTTATTCACAAAAAGAGAGTTGTTCTTCGGTGGACTCTGTGGAATTTAAGCCCGAAACTTTGGTGGATTCTGAAGTGGCTCATTGTTGTGGATTCAACATCATTGTTGTGGATTCAACGTTGAGCAAAATAATTCCGAAGTGAAGAAGGTGGTGGAAGAGGCACATTGGAGTCGGTTCAATTTGTGGATTTGTTAGATAACTGAGAGTACATTTGTGTAATTCTTTTTCGTCTTTTTAATGGATTGTTTTGTAATTTTTGCTCGTATTTTTTTTTATATCACAATTGGAGGCACTCCAATTGTGATTTTTTCACGTTAAATCGTTGTATTGATTTGTCTTTGATTGTTTGATTGAAATTGTTATTTATTGTTTAAAATTGATACATAATCACAAATCAATATCTCAGAGATTTTAGTTTTTTTTAAATGTATCATAATTAAAAAGTTAGGAACCGAAATGATATAGATCTCAAGCTACAGTGACTATTAGTGTAATTTACCCTTTATTTTAAGTAACAAAATTTCTGTTTGCATAAGGAAAAAAAATTATTTACATAAATTTGCACAGAAGAGAGCTGGTCCCTCTTCGGTGCAATTATCATAGTTTTTTAGGCCAAGTTTGACATAACCTAAATAATACAAAAAGTCAAAAAGTTACTATCCTATTTAAGTCACATCATCTTATTTAAATCACATCACCTCTCTAACACATCACATCAAACCCAACCCAAACCCAACCTATATAAGCCAATAAGTCAAAAAGTGCACTTTTTTAGAACATCCCAAACCAACAAATTTTGGGAAAATAATCACCCTTATGTTTCTAGATTTCAAAATAAAAATAAAAAGCTTTATTTTTGTGTTCCTATTTGCCTATTGGTTAGCTTGGAACTCTTTTGGGCTACTCTCCATTCTTGCACATAACTATTATTCCTTTTAATTCCCAGACCTTTCTTGTGGTAGTTGTTACTGTAAACACTTTTCTAAAGGGTATACTGTATGTATTCTATCATAAAGCATGTAATATAAATGAGGTAAAATTTATTTTACCCTCTTGTAATTCAGGATGATTCAAATATAATTAGAAAGCTTTCACATGATTTTAAACTAAAGTGCAATCGTTACTCCATTAACTAGAGATGTAAAATGATTTTAAAACTTTCAAATCCTATATTTTTTTTTTGTTATTTTCTTTCTTTCTCCTTTATCTTACACATAACTTATAATTTCTAATATTAATTCAATTAAATCACAACTAATTGTAAAATTTTAATTATTTATTGTAATTCTTAAATTTTTAATCTAATTTTAATTTAATTTTATTGTGTATCACAATTAATCCTAAATCCTTAATTATTTATTATAATTCCTAACTTTTTAATCTAATAATATTTTGAATCGCAATAATCTTAAATCTTTCAATATTTATTGTAATTCCTAACTTTTTAATTTAATAATATTTTTATATCACAATTAATCATAAATCCTTAATTATTTATTATAATTCTTAACATCTTATTCTGTTTTTAATTTAATTATAAATGTATCAATCCTTCATTATTATTTATTTTATATTTTTAAAGGTTAATTACATTTTACGTCCCTATGATTTGGTCCAAAAACACACTTCCTTCATGTTTGAAAATGTACACTAACCCCTTTGTGGTATAGAATAATGTCCAAAAGTAACATATTCTGTTAAAATTAACAGTGCGTGTCTAACACTTGCATACTTCAGTGTGCGTAACAAGGTGAGTCCAAAAAAGCAACCCTTTTATCCCTTTTTTCTTTCACTTATTTATTTATTTATTTTCTTCTGTCTTCCTATTCATCCACTACAAGAAAATACACATTCGAATATTAAAATATTAATTACCAAAGTTTCATTTTGGGTCGCCGAAAGTCAATGGTGACTAAAAATTTGTCGCCTAGGTAGTTGGGTATACCTTATCAGGGATAATATTGGTGACTAAAATTTGTTTAGTCGCTAATTTACAACTTTAGACTACTAAAATTTTATTAGTCGCCAAAGGTAACTTTTTGGCGATTAAAATATCAGTTGAAAGTTTTCACATAAAATGAATTCAGTTATTAGTGACTAAAAGTTTTAGTTGCCAATAAATTTTTGTCACAAATAATAATACATTCAGTGACTAAACATTTTAGTCGCTAATAATAATAATACATTTAGCGACCAAATAGTTTAGTCGTTGTTAGTTTTCAGGACTAAACATTTTAGTTACCAAAATATTAAATATTTTCGATTCATTTTATTTTATGACCAAACATTGTAGCTGCTAAAGGATGCCGTGTTCTTTTGTGACTAAACTATGTAGTCGGCAATAGTTTCTTCCTTCATTCTGATTTTGCTGGTGAAAATACTAGAAGAATTATATTTTATTGATAAATAATGCAAAGAAAATAAGATACAAATAGATCAGGTTGAGGTATAGACATCTCGTTTTCTTTAAGGAGATCAAGGCCACTGCGGTAGGAAGAATCCAAATACCGATGCATCAGTTACTAAACTCTGACTTGTCCCCTCTAGGATATAACAGTCTGACCACTTGTCTTATGGTTCAGGCCAACTCTGCATAAGATGGTGAACCCAAAGCTCCACCAAGAAAAATACCCTTCTTTGGCTAGTAATCTCTCAAGTGTTAAAATAGTTGGTTTAGAAATGAGTAGAAGAGAGGAACAAAATATAGGCCACTAGGACTTTACAAATTACACCAAAAATAATGACCATAAAACTAGAAAAAAATGGAGAGTCTCAAAACCTCCAAATATTAACTCACCACCAAGCTTATGACCTTCCAATTAACCTCCATTCATGGACAAGACAAAAGGTCACAAAAATAAATAAATAAATAAAAATATTAAAATGGTTCAACAATCCCCCACTCATTTTAATATTAATAAGGACAAGAGAGATTACCAAACAAAGATAGACTAGTATGCATCATGAAGGTGTGTTCTGCATTGAACCTTCATTAATGAAACAAGAACCTATACTCCAAAGTCAGTAGTGGTCTCAGACTTGAACTATGACTGCTTAGGGGAAATAAAGTATTACTGCTCACACATAATGATCCAGTTGTTGACATGAGCTTTAAACAGCCAACGCATTACGGCCTTGTGCTAATCTCTGTTTTCATGAGCATATTTGAGAATAAGCCTTGTTCTCATAGAAAGCGGCCCTACTTCCATACTCACATAGGTGAAATCTGTCAAGGATGTTCCTGTAATTTACACATCCCACTCAACAAGAGCTAAAGAATTTCATTAAGGGTATAAAGACTTAACCCTCCAACATTACAAGGCAAATGCACTTGCATCATAGGGATAGACAACAATATATTAAGGAGTGCATTTTTTACAACTACCATATAATTCGTTCTTCCCATTGAACCTAGTTACATGATCTTTGGTCCCTAGGTTGGGTATCCTCATACATGGTTTATGATTTTATAGGCTTCAAACCCATCGCCCTTGATGTATTCCAGACCCTATCTCTCACGAAGGCCTTGGTTAACTAATCTGCAAGTTTATCACAAGATTTTACATAATTCATAGTTATGATGCCATTACTCAAATAGGATATCACATTACTGTGTTTCCTTCTAATAGGTCTGGATTTACTATTACAAAAATAGTTGTTCACTCTACCAATAGCAGCAGTGCTATCATAACGAATTAACATAGGAGGAATTGATTTTTCCCCCAAAAAAGGATTTCATGTAACAAATCTCTCAACCAATTCGCTTCCTCACATGCTGAAGCTAATGCTATAAGCTCAGCTTCAATTGTAGAATTAGTAATTATAGTATGTTTTTTAGACTTCCAACATATAGCACCACAACCCAAGGTAAAAATAAAACCCGAGTGTGGGAGCCGAATATATGGCTAAATCGGAAGGGGCATGTTTTAGTACTGACATTAACCGGTCGTCCAGCAAATATTAATCGGCCCCATCCTGCAAGACTAGGATGGGCCGAATACGATACGTAAGCCGATTAATCTGATTAAAAAAGATCGCTGGGGGCCGAATATAGGAACGGGTAATGATTAAAAATTAGGCCCAGGCCCCGAGGCCTCAGGAGGAACAGATATAAATAAAGAAGCAGCGTTCTTGGAATGGTATGTAAAAAACACTTCACTAAACTTAGTAAACAAGCTTTTTTGAGTATAAGGACTGACTTGCCCGTCGGAGTGCTAATCCCGGCACTCCCGACCGGAGTATTTGTCTTTGCAGGTGACTAGCTGAGTATCAAGAGCGTCTTCCAGGATCTGAAGAGTATTTCCAAAACCACATCCCCAAAATTGGCGCCGTCTGTGGGAATGCTCAAGTACATCCATGGAAGGCGTGACGCAAAATCCTCCGATAGCCACCGACGAGACTACACAGAGAGACGACATCACTCCGGCAAATATGCTTGGGAAAGAAACCATCGCTGCGAGACGTGCCTTGAATTTTGACTCGCCAACGACTTCAGCGCAGGAGACGATGCAAGCCATCATAGAACAAGCTAAACAGAATGAGCAAAGGCGGGAAAATATGCTCGCAGAAAATGAACGCCTCCGTCAAGATTTGGCCCTGGAAGTAGCAAAATCCAAAGAAGCTGTGCGCCAAGACCCCGAACGACCCCTGAGGACAGGTAAACAACGACCTCGAGCCCAACCAAGGGAAACTGATAGCGACTCCAACTCATTATCCACGGAGCATAACAAGGGACGCTCAGATACTTCCAGCTCCTCTGAAAAAAGCCCACACACAAGGAACAAGCGCAGAAGAAGCAGTTCAGATGAAGAGGACCGCACGATCCTTTTTATCCGACGAATTGCGAGGGCGGCCCTGCCCAAGAAGTTCAAAGCTCCATCATTTACTCTCTACGACGGAAAATCAGACCCCACTGATCATATACGTCACTACAACAAGCAGCATGACGTTGCATGCAGACAATGAAGCCCTCATGTGCCGAATATTCCCCCAGCAGCTTGGGCCACTAGCTGTCAGATGGTATTACAAGCTGGAGCCGGCTTCGATCAGAAGTTTCCATTAATTACAAAAATCCTTCAGGGCCAGGTTCATCACTAACGAGGTACAGTCGAAACAGGCCGACTCTCTTTGGGCTATGCAGATCCAACTAGGAGAAATACTGAGAGCATATTCGGCGCGGTATTGGGAGTGCTTCAATCTCGTTGACGATGCTTGCAACGACTCCATGGCCGTTACCGCCTTCAAAATGGGACTACATCCTGACAGTGCTCTTCACAATTCCTTGACCAGAAGACCCCCCAAAACAGTCTGGGCGTTGATGAAGAAAGTCGAAGAGTATTGCAAAGTGGAAGACGATGCCTTGAGAATCAAAGCCAGACAAGTGTCCACCAAACCGGCACCTCCTGATATTGCTCAGCCGATAAGTTCCGTGCCACCTCTGAGCCCCGAGCAACGACAACGTGCTAAACGAGACAAAAGGCGGGACTCTCGACGATCGAGTGATCAATGCTCCCACCCGACGAATGAGCAATTGCAAGTCGACAGTAGGCGCTCGAGGCGCGCCGATAAAAAGTACATGGAACTGTCAGAGCCAATCACCGCGGTAATGACCAAAATCCAACACCTTCCATTCTTCAAATGGCCGTCAAAGATGGTGGGGCCACCCTATACACAACGAAGGGACCGGAGGTGCGAATATCACAAAGATCACGGCCACGAAACAGAGAGTTGCTACGCATTAAAAGATCACCTGGAAGAACTGGTGCAAGACGGCCGACTGCAGCAGTATGTGAAACAGGGAAAGCCAACCAAGGCATTAGCATTGAGCAGGACTCTCCCCCACTTGGCTGATCCACGTATTTACAGCCTGCCTACACTCCCAGCCATGCATACGATTCGATCTCATCCAACTTTACAGGGGTGCCGTATTTTGACTGACCGGTCCGAAGAAGCTCCGACAATTGCCTTCAACGACTCCGACCTCAATGACGCAACGGCTTCCACATTGATCCGTTGGTCATTGGATTACGCATAAACCCGGTTCATCATTGAACGAATCCTCATAGATTCCAGGGAGTAGTTTCAGAGGTCATGTACTATCAAACTTTCATCAAGCCGGGCCTCAACGAGGCGGATCTATCTCCGGCGCCTCACCCCACTGTTCGGCTTTAATACGAACC
>JAPPVO010000032.1:123898195-124172800 GCA_030407325.1 Camellia japonica
TTTGATTTAGACAGGATGGTTTATATGATTGATTTAGACAGGATGGTTCATATGATTGATATTTGGATATTGAGGATTGCTTGGTTCATATGATTGATATTGTTTTGAGGATCTTTGCATGATTATGATGGTTTCTTTACAGCTCAATTTACAGCTCAATGGATTAGTCGTTTTTCATTTATGATGGTTTCTTTTTTCTTTATGATCTATATACATACAATGAAACATAACAAACTTTTTTAAGTTTATGGTGTGCAGATTGAGTGGTTCACAAGATTGGTTTCATTGTTTGTCTTTCATCGAGGTGTAAATCATTAGATCATTTCTTGAGTTGTTTCTTGATTATATTTTGTACGTTCTTTGAGTTGTAATGTGGTCAGGAAATTGTTTAGAGAGTTTTGTCCGGGTATTGACAAAGGGGAGATTGTTAGGTCCTATCTTGTCAAAATCCCGCGAACAAAACTCAGTGATTGAGTTGTAAATTTTCTGTTTTTTCTTCCTCGCTCGAGCGAAGATGTCCTCGCTCGAGCGAAGGACTACGTCTGGTATAAAAACCTGAAGGAGATGAATGTGCGCTCGAGCATGGAATTGGTGGATCGAGCGAAGGTCAATGCTCGCTCGAGCGAAGATGAAGGTGGCTCGAGCGACGAATTGCTTCCATAACAAAAACCTGAAGGTGTTGCTTCCTCGCTCGAGCGAAGAGTTCGTGGCTCGAGCGAAGGCACTAGTAGAAATCACGCGAGATAAGCGTCTCGCTCGAGCGAGAGGATCCTCGCTCGAGCGAGCTTCAGAATCCGGAATTTTTCAAGTGATTGGTTTCTTTCAGGATTGGGATTCTTTTTGGTTGTCTATAAGTAGATGGTTTTCTCCTAAAACTAATCTAACTTTTTCTAGATCTGATTCAAGAATTCTAGAGTTTTGTTTGAAGTGTTCTTCTGAGAGTTTGATGAGTTTTTTTTTATGTTCTTGAGAGAGTTCTAAACTCATGAGTTGAGATTCATACATCAAAGAGTTTGATACTACATATTCAAGAGTGTTCGCTTCGGTGGGATTCGAAGATCATCACGTAAAGTTTCAAAAGGCGTTTGATTCTACGTAGTCGTTAATTCGACAAGTGAAGTTGTGGTGTGGAATCAACTTCAGAATCAGTTCCGTGACGAAGGCGTGGTGAAAGAGTTACAGAAGATTCAGAGACAAATTGACTGGGTTGGGTAATTGTATGGTTTCTTTGTAACCTTGTAGTCCTTCTGTAGTGGATTGATTAGTGGCGGTTTTGCCCGTGGTTTTTTTATTACAATTGAAGGTTCTTCAATTGTGGTTTTTCCATGTAAAAAATCATTTGTGTTGATTTATTATTTATTCCTAAAAACAAACAAAACTAAAATCACTCTCGTAAGTGCTTGATGATTTTAGATTGAGTGTTTTGGAATTTTTTGAGTTTTGGAAATTTTAATCTTTATCTAATCACGAATCACATAGGATTTTCAGGGCTAAAAGATGTTATTTAAAATAAAAAAAAATAAAAAAAAAGTGGAGGGGTTACCCCCCCTTCCTTAGGCTTTGTTCCATAGATTTTTCTCTAATCTTTTTACTTACCTTTTCTTGGTTTTAGCTATTGTTTTTTGCACTTTAGGGGCTATTATAATTTATTTAAATAGCTTATGCTTGAATACTTAGCTTGTTGTGTTGCAAGTCTTCATGACTTCGATTGTTTAGGCCTTAGACACCGAGTCATTCGAGTTGATAGCTTTTGATTATTACTTAGTTTTCATGCAAGAGTCTCATTTTAATAATCAATCTCGCGTAATCATTTCTGCACCCTCTCTCCTTTCTTGTTTTTCTTTTGTTTGAGAGTTATTTCAAAAGATTGATGGTCATTCAAGGCATAGGAAAGAGACCTATGCTCAATGGCTTAACCTCTACGGTGGTTCATCGTCAAGGTATAGTCCTCTTTCATGCCAAGAATCGCTTCTCGTTTGGCGTTTCTTCTCATTTAGTGAACTTACAATCACTTCGGACAAATTGATTAAGCAATTGAAAGGTAAGCCAAAAAGGATTAATAAAATTAGTTTTAAAATCAACTCAACCAACATAAAGAAGATGAATAAAATTGGTTGGATTCAGCCGACGTTATGCCGAGTCCATCGCGTCAAGAGTCTTCATATGTTACTTCATGATGTTTTGATGAAACTTAAGGCATTTCTACCTCTCTCTTTGAGCTAAATTCATGATAAGAGTGAGGGTGGTCACCTTTTCATTGCATCTATAAATTTATGTCCAAAATCGTATCCGAAACCATCACACATTAACTTGCGATCGTTGATGGCTTCAAAATTGAATTCACGTCTTCTCTTGAGTTTCATGATGGAGGAGAGCAGAAAGGACAAACATGGCTTAGAAATGCTCTGTCTGCACTGTTTTCACCCTAGAGCACAAAAACAGATTTTTACAAGAAATTAGGGCATGGCCAGCCTTGTTTGGACCCTGTCGAGCCTCATTAGGAGCCGGCTGGGCTCCAATGTGTGGTAAACAGTGTGTTTTTGCAGAAACAGAGGGCAGTGGATGAGGGTGAAACATAACAATTTCCCAGGAGGTGGACAGAGCAATTTCTGAGGATTGTCTTCATCGGCGCGCTTGGGATCCTTGTTCATTCTTTATTTATTATTATTGTAATAAATTAGGTAGTTATTTGTAATAGTTAGTTTTAATTTAGACAGTTGGACTCTCATTCGGACCCTCTTGTGCGAGGGCAAATTGTAATAATGTGTATATCTTCCATCCCACGTCTTTCTCCCTTTTATTTACCTCGCTTATGATGGATAATTAAGAACATTTTTTGTTTAGCATTTCTCATGAATTGCATCCATTGTCTTGCATGCATTATGTCATGACCCGAACCCGCCCCTATGGATTAAGGTCATAACAGCAATCATGAGATTACCTACGACCTCAAACAAAATCAGACATATATTAGGGGCCAAATGGAAGCAGACTTAAAAATTTTGTCCAACAAGCTATGCTTACATGGTAAAGCAAACATTCTAGAAACAGTTTATAATAACTCACACATGAAGTCAAAATTAACATCTAATGTGTCCAGGAACTTTCAACATGTAATCAGCCAAACAAAAAGCTTATATACATGGTGATCCAACATATTCACCAAGTTAACAAAAGGGAATCAAAAATAAAAGAAACAAAACAAAGTCTCATGCGTGAGACGTTCGGGCTGACTCCAAAAAAACTTGACTCCTCTCATGTCTTTCACTGGGGTTGGGTTTGGACATCTCTTCGCTCACCTACACGCACATAAATAAAAGTGAGCGATAGCCGAGTGAATAATATCAAAATAAAGGAGTACATGAATGAAATGTGTAGCAGTCATATCAAACGGCCTTAGGCCCATTCATGATTCTATCTAATACATCAGACGGCCTCAGGCCCAAACGTATCAAACGGCCTCAGGCCCAATTTGTTCTTATCAAACGGCCTCGGGCCCAATTTGTTTGTGTCAAACAACCTTTGGCCCATTCATTCATGTCAAACGGCCTTAAGCCCAATTCATTTATATCAAACAGCCTTTGGCCCAATCCTTCATGTCAAACGGCCTTAGGTCCAATTCGTTTATGTCAAACAGCCTTTGGCCCAACTCTTCATGTCATACAGCCTTAGGCCCAATTCGTTTATGTCAAATGGCCTTTGGCCCAATTCATTTTCATATTCGTTTTCATATTTATGCATGTCACATATCCGTGATCTTGATCATATTCGTATTCAATTAGTCTTATGCAAAAGACCGATTTATCCATAATTAAAAATACAAATTCATAAGGCTCATACAGAAGTAATGTTTGGAAAATAACGTACTTGAATATATCTTTAATAAGATATTACTCACAGTGATCTGTCGGATGATTTGCCTTTGCGCTTGACCCTACATATATCATAAACATAATGGGTCAAAAACGATTCAATCCATTCTTAATATATATATTCCTCTTAGGCCTCTTTCTTATCCTTTTTGGTCATTTACAATGCTCAATGTATGCCTAAGAGTGCGTAGATAGAAAAGAGAATGGAAAATAAATCACAAAACAACTCTTCAAAATTTCTGAAATAGGGCTCTCCGCTCGAGCGCAGCTTTGGTCACTCAAGCGGACCCCCTTTGGCTTGCAAAAGTTTTAGTTGCTTGCAATTTACGCTCGAGCGAGACTATTGACGTAGATTCCACCACTCGAGCCACCGTGCAATCTCTGCAAAACTTCTAGGAGCTAAGTTTTCATGCTTGAGTGAGACTTTCCTCGCTCGAGCGGACAGTCGGTTTTTTTTCCAGAATTCTAAGCTTCAAAACACATCTTCAAATGTCCAAAGCCCATGTTCTTGATACAAAATCGTGGAAATCTTTATACAACATGAGGACATAAGCAAATTGAGTCTAATTTGTCCAAAATCATATTCAAATCCCAAATTATTTCACATTTTTCTTGACAATCTCATAACACAAGTTACCAAACTTCATATCTTCAAAGCTCATGTAAATTAATTTCCATATCATTTTGAATTTTACATGCATGTGAAATATAGGCTTCATTTTCAACTTAAATAATACAATTGATGATCATCCTCATGAAACTCAACATTATCATGCTTGCATGTGCCAAATAGCCTTCAATTCATCATAAAATGCATGTTTGTACTCAATTATGCAAACTCGTGACAATTATTTACATGCATGTACATACCAACTTCAAATTCATCAAATTCAACTCAATTCATATTCTTGACTACAATTTATCTTTAAGTTAACATAATTACAACTCAAATTCATAAATTCATGTCTAACTACTCACCTAGAGGCTCCAATCTTCTAATTTCTAGCTAGTTCTTGGGCCTAGCCTTTCAAATCTTGAATTCTCTTCCAAAAATCTACAAGGATGGCTTCTCTCTCTCTCTCTAGAATGTGATTTCAACCAAGATGAGTTCAAAAAAAAGGAATTTGAGTGTATATAGGCCTATTTATAGGCTTGGCTAATCAAATTGATTAAGGCTAAGTAATGATGCTTTAATTTAATCATTCTAAATCTAATTATTTTGATCTGAATCAATTTCTAATTAAATTTCACCATAGGTTCTAAAAATTATGTCAATTACAATAATACAGTCAATTTCAGTTTCTGAAACCTCTATGGTCTCCAATTTAAATGCTATAGTAGAAAGTTAAACAGATTTTTTCTACGGTGAATAGATAGAAATTCAAAAAACACATATAATCATATAAATAGCACTCAAATCATATTAAGCACATAATCACAATCATAATCAAAATTAATTAACATAATACGAGACAAGGTTATCACACATTAGGCCCGACGCATCATTCTAACTCACATAATTATTTATTAACTCTTTGAAACGTGCTCAAACCACATGCTATCAAATTGATTCACGTGATATATTAGTAGCCAAGCTCATTAATTGTATATCGCATGTGTTGCATTGGTCATTTTGCATCCGTAGGATCATGCATTTTTTTTTTTAACTCTTTTATTTCTTTTGGCTTTCTTTGGAGTACTAGATGAGCATTTATTGCTTTAGTATATCGCATGCGTGTGATTGTTGCCACGTCAAGCATGAATACCATGAGGCTAAATGCTTAAGTGATATAACTGTTTGAATGCCTGTGGATGAAGGCGAATTGCGTAAATTGGGATAATGTCCTTAAATGTACATACGAGCCACTTTTTCAAGTGGTACGTATTCAAACAATTTTCAAACAAATATAAAATCAAAGTGTTCCAACTTTTGCAAATTAGTTTATACTTGTGTGCATCACACGGTAACATTAGCCTAATAATTGGAACAAGAGTATATAATGTAAATAAGAATCACATCATGATTAGTAGAGGCCGATCTTTGATCGGGCAAGTAGGGTGCTCAATTCATGACCTTCCCCTCTTGTACCTAAGTTCCCAAGTCAAGACACTTTGGTGATGGCGGATAAGTGGCCTTTGGCACGAGTCTCAAGTTTCCTAAATTTCCCAAAAATATTTAGGTGGCGACTCTGTAATCTGGCAAAGCAATCCATTTTTGACATTTGATTCAAACATTGATTTTCGAAAAGAATTGCCGGATTTGGACTCATCTGTGTTTATCTATTTCACATTGCACTTGTGAAATCAAATTCAGAACCACGGGACTTCGAACTGTAGGGCTAGTTGTATCCAAAATGAGCACGAAAAGCAAGCTACAATCATATATAGTTTTTAGAGTGTTACATCATACCTGTCACGTTAGAGTGCGACATGTTACATTTGGAAAAAGTACACTAAAGAGTTTTTAATTTTTTTAATTTTTTAATTATTTATTTATTTATTTATTAGTATCACACCATACCCGCCACATCGTCACATTTGAAAAAAGTGCAGTAAGGAGTTTTTAGTTGTCACATCGTACCCGCAACATCATAACATTTAAGAAAAGTAAATTAAAGAGTTTAGTTTTTTTTTTTTTTTTTTTTTTTTTAGAGTGTCACACCATACTTGTCATATCATTACATTTGAAAAAAGTACACTAAAGAGTTTTTTTTTTTTTGGAGTGTCACACCATACTCGTCACATCACATTTAAAAAAAGTACACTAAGGAGTTTTAATTGTCACATTATACCCGCCACATCGTCACATTTAAGAAAAGTACACTAAAGAGTTTTTAATTTTTTGGAGTGTCACGTCATATCCACTATGTTGGAGTGTCATGTTACATTTAGAAAAAGTACACTAAAGAATTTTAATTTTTTTAGTGTGTCACATGTCACATTTAGAAAAAGTGCATTAAGGAGTTTTTAATTTTTTTAGAATGTTACATCATACTCGTCATGTTGGAGTGTCACATGATACCTGTCACATTAATAAAAAGGCATAATCATCTGCCAAAATAGTACCAAAATCGAAAATAGAACCATACAGAACGAAACTCTTCACTAGTAGGACTTAATAGATCAATAAAAAAAAAAAAAATTGGACTAATTAAAATACTTGTTTCTGAGATAAAATTTATTGGTAAATATCCATTGAAAAAGTTACTAACATTTTTTTTCTTATAATTACCTATAAGACTTCAACTCAAAATGAGGCTTTGTTAAAAGTAGGGCATAAAGCTAGTGCTTCATTGACAACCCCTTGAGCTGGAAAAAGTAGGGGTACTTACGTGTAAGTCTTAATAAGTGGATTTATTATTTAATAGGTCCTATAGGAAAAATTTGTCATACAAAAAGTCACTAATTGTAAGTTTTAGCGACAAATGATAAAAATTATGACAAAAAAAGTCACTAATTGTCAATTTTTAGCGATATATATATAAAAAATTGTCACAAAAAAATTATTGTTAGCGACAATTTTACCAAGACTTATTTTCAATAGGACTTAATGGGAATTAAGTCCAACTATTAGGACCTATTAATCGTTTACCCAAAAAAAAAAAAGTATGCCTATATATATAGAGCACTTTTAAATGAGAATTTCTATTAATGTGCTTTACAAAATGATTAATTAGAAAATTTTGGTCAGCCCAAAATCTGTTGCATTTTGGAATTATCATCTTTTAATTTAGGTAGTATTTTGATCATATTAAAAATGAACACAATCTACTACCATCACCTTGATGATTTAAAATGGTTTTAAAAAAAAATTAATTAATTAATTAATTAATTAGAGTCCCAACCACAAAAGATAGAATTTTTTAAGGTAAATTACAAAAACAAAAACAAAAACAAAAACAAACAAACAAAAAAAACTACTGAGTTTCACTTGTTTTTCAATTTAAACCACAAGATTTCAATCATAACAATTAGAACCCTGATGTTACTTCCGTGTCATAATTTAACCCCTTCGTGCATGTCGGTCTAATTAAACTAATAGAAATCTTAACAAAATTTTCAAATTCAGATCCACATGTTCAAGTCCTTATATCACTTTTGTCGTAACTCATTTCGCCTCATTTTCACATCATTAGATTCACCTCATGACCTAGTTTTCATTCCATCCCTCATACACCTTATTCCACCTCTTTTTTTTGTGCCGTTGGAACTCCGAAAGTTAGCCAAAAAAAAAAAATTTCTCTCAATTTTTTTTTTTTTTTTTTTTTCAGATTCAAACCCACATGTTCAAGCCCTTCTATCTCTCCCATCGTAACTCCAACTCCCCCCCAATCAAATTTTCACGTCGTTGGATTTACCTCGTGGCCTAATTTTCATTCCACCCATCATAGGCCTTATTCTACCTCTTTTTGCGTATCATCGGAGATCCAAAAGTTGACCAAAATAAGATTTTCTCTTTATTTTTGTTTTCATATTCGAACCCATATATTTTAAGTCCTTGTATTTCTTTGGTCGTAACTCCATTTCATCTCATTTTCACGTCAATGAATTCATCTCATGGCTTAGTTTTCAATCTCTCATACGTCTTGTTCCATCTCTTTTTGCACGCCATCGGAGCTCCAAAATTTTGCCAAAAATATGATTTTCCAATCTAGGCAAAATTTTCAAATATTATTTTGGCTAATTTTCGGAGCTCCGACGGGACACAAAAATAGGTGGAACAAAGTGTATAATGGGTGGCCTTAAGGTGAATCCAACGATGCGAAAATTAGGGGAAACAGAGTTACGACGAGAGAGTTATAAGGGCTTGAACATGTGTGTTTGAATCTTGAAAAAAAAAAAAAAATCTTATTTTTGCCAACTTTTGGAGCTCCGGCGGCACACAAAAAGAGGTGGAATAAGGCGTATGAGGGGTGAAAAGAAAATTAGGTTATGAGGTGAATTCAATGACTTGAAATGAAGCGAAACAGAGTTACGACAAAGGAGATATAAGAGTTTGAACATGTGGGTTTGAATTTGAATTTTTTTTTTTTCCAAATTTCCGTTACTTCAATCAGACAGAGATGAACGGTGGGGCTAAATTGTGAAAATCCTGAGGTCTAAATTGAAAAACACGCAAAACTCTGAGATTTTTTTATGTAATTTGCTCAACTTTTTATTTTTATTAGCTAAACATTTTTTAAAACACTAGTCCACTATATACCATAGAAAGTGGTAATGTTATCACTATACAATAGAAACATATATTAGGTACAATAATGATATTATTTTGCATGACGTTATAAATTCATAAAAAAATCTTAGATGATGAGGTGAGACTAATTTTATTTCCTACCAAGTCGATCCTTATCAGAATAAGAATTATTTAAAGTGATTTTTCCTATAGTATTGAGTGAGATTTAATTATACAAAATTTGAAAATTAATAATTAAAAATTAAGAGTACAGTAGTCGTACAAAACATCGTTGTAGAAAAAATCACTATAGAAGATCCGTAGTCTCCATCCATTTCCCATTTGAAACTTTCCATTAATCAATGTGTTACCATGGCATTCAATATCTAATATTAAGTGAGACCAATCCTACACAAATTGTAGGTAAAGATAATTTTAAAAGAAAATTCTGTAACCACCGGAGTTAGCCAGCTGCTAGAACTCGTGTTACTAGCAGATTACGAATTGGACTATTTCTTTCTCTTTCAATGTAAAAGAAATAATAAAAAAATGAAAAAAAAATAATTGTACAATTATTTAGAACAAGTTAAACAAGCACAGAACCGGCTTTGGGTTAAGGCCATTGAGATTTGTACCTTAGGTCCCAAACAATTGGCCGAAAATAGGATTTCCAAATTTAGTAATGTCTTGGAGTATATTACAAATTCAATTAGGCCCAATTTATTTTTGTTGTTTTAGGACCAGTCTAAAGGGACTAAAAAATTCTGTTGGGCCCATATGAAAAAAAAATATTTATTTGTAAGTGTAGTTTGACTCAATTGAAATTAAGACATATACAAAAATAAATAAATAATAAAAAAAAATAAAAAGTGTTTTTTGACCTAATTTTTAATATTTTTGAGTATTTGTAATGATTTCTTTCTATTTTAATATATGAAAGTAAATTTTAGTTTATAATTTTAATTATTATATGTGCAAGTAAACTTGAATAAAAAACTTGTTGATACTTAACATTTTATGTATAAATTTTTATTAAAATATATATATATATATATATATATGTTGGGTATACCTCCTTATTGGAGTATGGGATCCAATTGGTTTATTAAAAGAGTTTTAATTTGGTTTGATTTAGGTATAATATATTTTTATATATTATATTTAATTTGTGGAGACCCAATCTAATTTGGAAACAACTAAGGTTTTGAGAAGAAAACCCTAGATTCAAAATATGATGTGTATTGTTTTTCCCAAGAAAAAAAAAAAAAAGCCAGCAGTAATTTTTTTTTTTCCGTGAGAGTGGTTGGGGTATCAATCAATTTGGTGGGACTTGCTTTGTGGAACAACTAATTGATTTATTGGACAACAGTGCCTTGGTGAGTTTCAATTAGATTGTTTTCTCTGGATTTGACTTGGTCAATTTAAGGATTGGTGCCTTTGGTTTGCTTCTCTGCTTCGTTTCGGCTGCTTTGTGTGGAAGTTGATTTGGTTCGTTATTTTGGTTCTTCTACAACTCTGGTTCTGAAGATTTTGGTTCATCTATTTGGTGAGGTCATTCCTCTTGTTTATTTGTAATTATTTGGAATTCACCTAAGGGTGATTTTGTGAGACCATTAGTGTCTCGTTTGTAATCGTTTGGAACTTATTTGGTTGATAGTGGAATCGGATTTCGATCCCGTGGACGTACCTCACATTGAGGGAACCACGTAAAAATTCTTGTGTTGCCTTTGATTTAATTTTTCCGCATTAGTTTTTATTCCCATTGATTGATTTACTTGTGGGGAATCATATTGATTTTCCCTAACAACTGGTATCAGAGCTTACGGTTTATTTGGGTCTATTTATTTGTGTAAATCAATGGAGGGGAATGTGGGTCGTATGTCTAGCTTCAATGGAAGCAATTGGGTAACTTGGCAAACTAAAATAGATGACCTATTATTTTGTAAAGATTTGTATGGACTCATTGAGGGTGATAGTGACAAATCAAAAGATGGTTCTTTTTCAAAGAAAGACATTGAGTGTTATTATTGTCATGAGAAAGGGCACATGAAGCGAGAATGCCGAAAGCTCAAAAATAAGGAGAAAATGCGTGACAAAAGTGTGGATAAGAAGCAAGAAGACACAACGGCAGTTACTACCGATGATCTCATGGTCGTTTGTGAAGATGATTGTATCAATTTTGTAGGCCAAGAGAGCAGTTGGGTGATTGATTCTGGTGCTTCTTTTCATGTGACTTCTCGAGTTGATTTCTTCACTACCTACACTGCAGGAGATTATGGTTCTGTTTGAATGGGTAATGAAGGTTTGTCCAAGATTATCGGCATGGGTGATGTTTGCTTGGAAACAAATTTGGGCTGCAAATTGTTGCTTAAAGATGTGAGGCATGTTCCCGACATTCACCTCAATTTGATCTCTACTGGGAAGCTAGATGATGAAGGCTTCAACAACAAATTTGGTGATGGAATATGGAAGCTCACAAAGGGTTCTTTGGTGGTGGCTAAGTATAAGAAGACTCATACACTTTATTCGATGCAAGGAAAAATTTGTAAAGGTGTTGTCAATGCACTTGAAGATGATACTTCTACTGAATTGTGGCACAAGCGACTTGGGCACATGAGTGAAAAAGGGCTACAAGTTTTGTTCAAGAAAGAGCTTCTACCCGGTTTGAAAGGTACACATCTTAAAACTTGTGTTCATTGTTTGGTGGGTAAACAACATAGAGTTTCTTTTCATAAAAATGTTGCTTCTAGAAAAGAAAATGTTTTGGAGTTGATTCATTCGGATGTTT
Source organism: Camellia japonica (assembly GCA_030407325.1). NCBI lineage: Eukaryota > Viridiplantae > Streptophyta > Magnoliopsida > Ericales > Theaceae > Camellia > Camellia japonica. The sequence continues at coordinate 123,910,029 of JAPPVO010000032.1, forward strand.
GTGGTCCTTTAAAAGTTAGAACACATGGTGGTGCACTTTATTTTGTTACTTTCATTGATGACTATTCAAGGAAAGTTTGGGCTTTTCTACTAAAACTAAAGATCAAGTTCTAGAAGTATTTAAGTATTTTCAGGCCATGGTTGAAAGAGAAACATGGCAGAAATTGAAGTGCATCCGAACAGATAATGGTGATGAATACATTGGGCCATTTGATGAATATTGTCGCAGCCAAGGTATTCGGCACCAAAAGACAGTTAAGAAAACTCCTCAACAAAATGGAGTTGCCGAAAGGATGAACCGCACCATTGTGGAAAGAACAAGGTGTTTGCTTTCACAAGCTAAATTGCCAAGATCCTTTTGGGGTGAGGCAATGAGTACAGCGGTTGACGTGATCAATTTATCTCCTTGCTATCCTTTGAATGGTGATGTTCCTGAAAGAGTTTGGACTGGCAAAGATGTGTCTTATGAGCACTTGAGAGTGTTTGGTTGCCGAGCTTTTATTTACATTCCAAAGGATGAGAGGTCCAAGCTTGATAGTAAGTCAATACAATGTATTTTTCTTGGCTATAGGCGTGATGAGTTCGGGTATAGATTGTGGGATCTGGTCGACAAGAAAGTTATTCGAAGCCGTGATGTTGTGTTTCTTGAAGACCAAACAATTGAAGACTTTGGCAAAGGTGATCAACCGGAGCCAAAAACTAGTGATTTCATTGACATAGATCCATCTCCTTCATCTTTAGTTGATGATGAAAATGGGGGAGATGTGCAGCCACCTATTAAAGATATAGAGAATGATGCTAATCCTAATGAAGTTGAGCCAGAAATTGAGGAAGAGCATCCAACTCAAGAACCGCCACCACAACTTGAGTTAAGAAAATCTACAAAGGACCGACAACCTTCAAGAAAGTATCCTCCCAATGAATTTGTGTTGATTTCTGATCAAGGGGAGCCGGAAAGCTACCAAGCAGCAATTGAGCATGCAAAGAAAGGTGATTGGAAAAAGGCCATAGAAGAGGAGATGAACTCCTTACTTGAAAATCACACCTATGACTTAGTGAAGTTGCCTAAGGGGAGGAAAATTCTGAAAAATAAGTGGGTTTTCAAATTGAAGAATGATAGGAAGAATCTGAGATACAAAGCACGTCTTGTTGTGAAAGGCTTTGGGCAAAAGAAAGGTATTGACTTTGACGAGATTTTCTCACCGGTTGTAAAGATGTCTTCTATTCGGGTTGTACTTGGCATGGCTGCAAGTATGAACCTTGAAGTTGAGCAACTTGATGTGAAGACCGCATTTCTTCATGGTGATCTTGAAGAAGAAATTTACATGGAGCAACCGGAAGGTTTTGTAGAGAAAGGGAAAGAGAAATCTGTTTGCAAATTGAAGAAAAGTTTGTATGGCCTCAAGCAAGCTCCACGGCAATGGTACAAAAAATTTGACTCTTTCATGATGAATAATGGTTTTTCTAAAACCACTTCGGACCATTGTGTGTTTGTGAAAAATTTCCCGGATGGCAAATTTATTATTCTTTTGCTTTATGTTGATGACATGTTAATTGTGAGTCAAGATTCTACCATGATTAACAGGTTGAAATTGGAGTTGAGCAAGTCTTTTGCTATGAAAGATTTGGGACCGGCAAAGCAAATACTTGGTATGAAAATTGTTCGTGATCGCAAAAAGAGGCGGATTTGGTTGTCTCAAGAGAGCTACATTGAGAAAGTTCTTGAGAGGTTCAACATGGATAAAGCAAAGCCGGTTGGTTGTCCACTTGCAGGTCACTTCAAACTTAGTTCGAATCAATGTCCTACAAGTGAGAAAGACAAAGAAGAGATGTTGAAAGTTCCTTATGCTTCAGCAATTGGTTCTTTGATGTACGCCATGGTTTGTACAAGGCCGGATATTGCTCACGCCGTTGGTGTGGTGAGTCGTTTTCTCTCTAATCCGGGTAAAGAACATTGGGCAGCGGTAAAATGGATTCTAAGGTATCTTCGAGAGACTTCGAAGGTGTGTTTGTGTTTTGGGGATGGTAAGCCGATACTTGATGGGTTCACAGATTCTGACATGGCCGGTGATATTGATTCTAGAAAATCTACTTCGGAGTATTTGATGACTTTTGCAGGAGGAGCTGTGGCATGGCAATTTAAATTACAAAAATGTGTTGCTCTCTCAACTACCGAAGCTGAATTTATTGCCATTACAGAAGCTTGCAAAGAAGAGTTATGGTTGAAGAAATTTTTGCAAGAGTTGGGTTTGAAGCAAGAAAGGTATGTACTTTATTGTGATAGTCAAAGTGCTATTCACTTGAGTAAAAATTCTACTTTTCATTCGAGATCGAAACACATTGATGTGAAATACTATTGGATTCGTGATGTGTTAGATTCGAAGTTATTACAACTCAAAAAGGTTCACACGGATGATAATATTTCAGATATGTTGACAAAGACTTTGTCGAGGGACAAACATTTGAAGTGTCGAACTTTGGCGGGTATAGTTGATGTCTCCACCTAAGTCGGTAGGGGGAGAATTGTTGGGTATACCTCCTTATTGGAGTGTGGGACCCAATTGGTTTATTAAAAGAGTTTTAATTTGGTTTGGTTTAGGTATAATATATTTTTATATATTATATTTAATTTGTGGAGACCCAATCTAATTTGGAAACAACTAAGGTTTTGAGAAGAAAACCCTAGATTCAAAATATGATGGGTATTGTTTTTCCCAAGAAAAAAAAAACGAAGCAGCAGCAATTCTTTTTTTTTCCGTGAGAGTGGTTGGGATATCAATCAATTTGGTGGGATTTGCTTTGTGGAACAACTAATTGATTTATTGGACAACAGTGCCTTGGTGAGTTTCAATTAGATTATTTTCTCTGGATTTGACTTGGTCAATTTAAGGATTGGTGCCTTTGGTTTGCTTCTCTGCTTCGTTTCGGCTGCTTTGTGTGGAAGTTGATTTGGTTCGTTATTTTGATTCTTTTACAACTTTGGTTCTGAAGATTTTGGTTCATCTATTTGGTGAGATCTTTCCTCTTGTTTATTTGTGATTATTTGGAATTCACCTAAGGGTGATTTTGTGAGACCATTAGTGTCTCGTTTGTAATCGTTTGGAACTTATTTGGTTGATAGTGGAATCGAATTTCGATCCCGTGGACGTACCTCACATTGAGGGAACCACGTAAAAATTCTTGTATTGCCTTTGATTTAATTTTTCCGCATTAATTTTTATTCCCATTGATTGATTTACTTGTGGAGAATCACATCAATTTTCCCTAACAATATATATATAAGAGGTCCAATTTTCATAGGTCACCTCAAATATCATAAATCTTAGGGCCGTGAACAATCTTACCATGATCAAGCTACCATTAACAATAAGATGCTGTTGGTCTTCCACCCAAAAAAAAGGTTTGGCACAACAAAATTGGTTAGTAAAGTATACAAAATGTAAATTCAAAAACAATTAAGGTGATGAGTTAAACACCATATTTGGTATAATTATGGCTTAATACTTCACAAGGGAATGATTGGGTCTTTTAATTTTTTATAACCCGGTATTCTCGAGTTAACAACTAGGCAAAACCTCATGGGGTTGGCCTAATGGTCAAGGCTTGGGGCTTAGGGTTTGGAGGTGTGCTCCTTTCAAGGACTTAGTTCAAAAACTCCTAGGTATAAATAATTTTTTGGGCCAGTCTACTGATTTTAATTGGGACCCTTGCAAGTGTGGTCTCAGGATTAGTTGGTCTAATGAGTCAGATATCAAGTTATATAAATAAAATAAATTTTTTTTAAAAAAAGTAAAAAATTAGACAAAATTTTCGATTACTCTTTGAAATAACTTGAACTGGATGATTTAAATCTTGTTTTCACGTTTTAATAGCCCAGCCAACCATTGGGATGGAATGTTTCAGTCCTAGACGGAGAACCGTTGATCATATTCTAACAAACCATAACCATTGATTCAGATTGCAAACAACAAAGAATGATCAATGAGTATTAGAGTTGGAGATGATTTGTGACTTGCACTTTGGGCCTAAAGTCATGAATGTTATCTTTGAGTCCATTGCCTCATCAAAACTAAATCTTCAAAGTCCATAGAATTGGATCCAAAGAAAGATAGATGTCCATGTGGTCAACAACCATGGCACCGTGCCAAATGTATATAATCTCTCTCTCTCAGGGGACAGGGAGGCAATAGTACATTTTGACAATCCAGGTGAGCATAATAAAGTGTTAATAAGTACAACTCAACTGCAATAATTAATTTTAATTAATCAATTCTTCCAAGGCAAAAGCAGCACTAATAAGCGCAAAACCACTCCAACAAGAAATCGGATATGGGTTAGTCCTCAATTTCGAAAAAGGTGTTAACTTAGTAAAAAGTAATTAGCGTTGATACCTAGTTTAATCAATTTTCCCAAGAATAGCTTAGATTGATTTGTAGGTTTGATCATAACGAATAATTGTCATTGGATAAGAATATAACCGACAAAAAATTGATGATCACGTGAAATAATCATAGCCATCCACATGGGCATGTGCACTGATGATTAGACTCATAATTTTTTTGCTAAAAGATTGATAAGAAAAACAGAAAAAAGAAAAAGGAAGTTAATGTGAGCAAATTTGTTAATTACTCAGTTTTTACTTTTTTCTTAATTTTTCTTAATTTTGGATGAGTAGTTAACGAATTTGCATCAAGTATTTGCAAAATATTGGTAGACTGCTACATCAATTTGTTAGTCTAATCTACATAGTTGGAAACTTAAAATTGAATTGATATGCTTATTACAATACCCATTTTTAAGGATATGTAAGTTAGAAATACATTCTCTGAGTTTATTTAAAATACAAATTGTTTGTTATGGTTATAAAAATTATATCCCACCCTTTTCAATTGTATAACAAATTATTATTATTTTTTATTAATAAATCATTAAGCCAATTAATAATTTCTAATAATATCAAAATTATATTTTAATTAATAATCTTATTATTGCATATGAGGGTAGTCAATAATTTCATTTTTTTGGTTAGTTCAATTAAATAAAAAATTCTATTAAAAAATAATTGTAATTTTTAAAACTATATAAAATAATTCATATTTTAAATAAATCTTAAAAGCGTATTTATAATTTAACCTTAAGTATATAACCTTTTTTTTTAAAGAAAGTTAGTGGTGGATTTTACAGATCATCTCAATCATAATCTCAGTATTAAAAAACCTTTTGCATCTAATGTTCTTGTACTATGTCCACAACAATTTCCTTTAATTAAGCCCTTCGTTTCGCAACTTGTTTTTTTAATTTAAAAAAGTAATTTTTTTAATAAAAAAGATCACAAAATTATTAAACAATTTACTAAAATACAAGTTATAAATACAAGTCATTCAAATGCATTTTTTTAATTTTTTTTTTTACTAAAAGAATTAAAAAAAAAAATTATTGAAAAAGTCAAACTCCAAACGAGATGTAAATGATGATTAATAATTAAAATCATAATGGTGATTCTATAGGTCTCCCTCATCACTAGTCACCTGTGGTTAATGCTGATTATCTTTTTTGATTACCTTTTGTTCTAGTTAAAAAACCTTTCTTCGATCTTCAATGAATGGTAATCATCTAAAAGCAACTCTAATGTAAAAAGTTTTTTTAGCCATTCAAATGTTAAATTTTGTCCTAATAACTTAATTTACAAATTACTAAACAACGTTAGGCAATAGTACTATCATTCATATATATGTATATTAGTAATTTTACGTGTACAAATAGCAATTTTACGTGTACAAATATATTAAAATTTATCGGGCTTGACACTATTATTTAATAGGCGGTAGTATAATATGATAGTACTCTCTACTATCATAATGACACTTGATATATCTTTTAAGACTTGATAATTATGCTGATGTCTTCTCAAATTTTGTTTAATACAAATGTTTCCTCTATAGTTAAAAAATTACATTTTTTTCTTTGAAGTTTATAATTTCATTATAAATTAATCTTGAATTACTGATGTCATATCTTAAAATTTTCTAAATGACCATCTTACTATTTTTTTTACCATTTTTTCTTCATGTCATTATGATTACATTTTATAACTTTTCTTCATTAAATTCTACTGGAACATATTTTTATTAAGTGATGATATACAAATATAAATTTTATATAAAATTTTTCAAACACAATAATATAGCTTAATGGTAGGGGTGAGCAGCAGATATACTGATCCGCCCAAACCGGCCGAACGGAATCGATTCTCTATATTTTGGACAGATGCGTAATGATGAGCGGATGGTTGCGGATTAATTTTTTCCAATCCGCCTAGTTTTGAACGGATGACAGATTTGAGGTTCCTTTAACCGCAACTGAACTGCTAAACTCCAAGCACCCCTAGTAATTTGTAAAACTTTGTATTTTCAATTTGTTTATATATTCTATTTGTGTTTTTAATTGAAAAAAATTTAAATATTCTGTTGAATATATTCTGTTGAAAAAGAGTTTTCAACTTGAATATATTTTTTGAATTGAAAAAAATAAATGTATTATTTATCAATATTTTTTTGTTTTTAAATCTAACTCTAAAAATAATAAATAAAAAAGATGGTATATGCTGGTTGGTGTTTGTTTTCAAAAACAGGTATAGATGTAACAATATAGATCCATACAATCTCTACTACTGCTATGTTCGTGGTTTTGATGGTTTGATTTGTTTTTCTATTTTAAGAATCACATATTGTAATACTTTATATGGATGAGATATGCTGTGATTGTAATATGTGGATAAGGCCAGCAATGATTGTAATATTCTAAAGTTTCAATTTTTTTTTCTTTAGATGAGACATGCAGTAATTGTAATACTTTTTTAAATCATTAACTGTAATATTTTTTTTTTTAGGAAGTGCACAAGTTGAATTAATTATGTTAAAAATTTATAAAATTTTAAATCACCAAACCGATTCACATCTATCCGTCAATCCACCAATCCGCTCAATCCACATTCGTCGAATTGGCGGACGAATGAGGATTGATTTTCTCCAATCTGCCAATTAGGCAGACGGATGGTGGATTGGAGGTTCTATGGCTGCAACCGACCTACACCCACCCCTACTTAATGGTGATCTTTCACTTTAAAACAAAATACCCATAAACATGATTAATATTTACCACAATATCAATATCACAACATTTTGATAATATTGTTTTGTATAAATTTTTATATATGAATATAAATTTTCATTTTTATTTCCACCATTACACCTAGACTAGATCAATTTAAACTAAATATATTTAAAAGTATAAAATTTGTACAAAAAGTTTTTAAAAAATTCATTGAATACAACAAAATAAGATAATGTATTAATTTTTTTTTATATATATTTGGTGAATTAAAAAAAATCACAAAATATTATACTTCTTATGTATATTTAGATTAAGTGCATCTAAAAAAATAAAAAAAATTACTTAAAATATTAAAAAAAATTAGTAAAAATAAAAAAATATGAATTTTTTTAAAAAAAACTTAATTTTTGTGTGAGTTAAACTAAAGAAGATGAAATAATATGAACAAAATATCTGTATTATTTTATTATTATATATATATAAAGGTTAAGAATAAATATATCATTTTAATCTAACAGAAAGATAAATATAATCTTTCCAATGTGATAAAAAATCTATATTTAAATATAAACATAAGGGGTGTCAGTGTAATTTACGCATTAAAAATATAATATGTTGGTTGTTAAACAAAAAAGTTGAATCACCTACAAATATAAAAAGAATTTATATAAAATAATGTAATATTTTATGAATGTTAGTCATTATGTTATATTAAATATAATCTTTTATGTAAAAAATATGTTTACAGTAATTATCCTTCATTAAAAATAAAAAATAAAAATAAATAAAATAGGATAAATTACAAAGATGCTATCTGAGATTTGTTTAAAATACGAATTGTCTCATGTAATTTAGAAAATTACAGATGCCTCCCTATCAAAAATTTTTATTTAACAGAATTAATTGAAAAAATAAAATTTCTAACTGTTCACCTATATAATAATAAAAATATTTGAATTATTACTTGAAACAAAATTTTAACATTATTAAAAACAGTTATTAACTTGATAATTTATTAATAAAATGACCTATTTATTATGAAATTAGAAATTTTAAGATATATAAAATATTTGTAGAACTATAGGAGATAATTTATAATTTAAGTAAATCTTAAGAGGTGTGTTTGTAATTTATCTAATAAAAATAAAATACAATAAAATAAAATAGAGAGACAATAAAATAAAGGGTCTTGCTACATCCCCCTAATTTCCCTCCCCCTAATCCCCCTAATTTCCATATCAAGTGAAAAAAAAAAAAGGAAACAATTTCCCAAATTAAAAATTAAGGGATTAGAGGGAGGAAAATTAGGACTCCAAATTATTTTCCTAAAATAAGGGGGGGGTGTTTGATTATGGGAAGCCAACGTCAGACGCATCGAAGTCGTACTAGGTTGTTGGGCATGAGGAGGGCAATGGAGCTCCACTCCCTAATATTTTAATAATAATAAATCGATTACTGCCCACATTTAAGACACTGCACCCGATGCATCAATTTTGTGGAGCATGCCCACAAATGTTTTCATACTAGTCCTTTCAAAAGTAAGATTTTCCCGCCCTAAAGTTTGTGACAAATTACACTTTATCCTCCTAAAATTTCATTCATTTTTATTTTCACCTTTTAAGTTTGATTTTTTTCACTTTAATCTTTTATATTTGCAATTCTTCTCACTTTAGCCCTTTAAATTTAATTTTCTCACATTGACCCTTCATGTTTGTAATCCTTCCTATTTTAGCTCTTCTTGTTTGCAATTTTTCCCACTTTATTCCTAAACTAACTTTCATTCAAAAGAATTAATTGAATTTGTCATATCACCAACACATTATCTCCATGTAAAAAATTCACTAAATATGCCGAAAATGAAAAATAGGGAAAAAAAAATGGAACTTTTTTTAGTCTTTAGTGAACTTTTTTTTTTTTTTCAAATTTATTCATAAACATTATTATATTATAGATGCGTGTGGATTAGATGCACTTAAAAAATAAAAATAAATTCAACTAAAAAAAGAAAAAGTTTACTAAAGGCAACAAAAAAATAGTAAACTTTTCATTTCAGAATTGACAATACAGGTGTTTGAGTTAGTATATTTTCATTTTTGTTTTTTGTTTTTTAGTTAAATTTTTTAAATTTTTTTAGGTGTATCTAAGCTAGATGCATCTATAATTTAGTAATGTTTCTGATTAAATTTGAAAAAAAGTTCACTAAAGGCTAAAAAAAAAAAATTCAATTTTTTTTTTTTTTTTTTGCATCTTTAGTAAATTTTTTTACATCACACGTGGAGCTGATGCGTTGGTGATGTGGCAAATTCTATTAATTTTTTGGATGAAAGTTAGTCTATGAGTAAAGTGAGAATGATTGCAAACATAAAGAGTAAAAGTGAGAATGATTGCAAACATGAAGGGTCAAAGTGAGAAAAATCAAACTTAAAGGGCCAAGGTGGGAAGGATTGAAAACATAAATGGCCAAAGTGGGAATGATTGCAAATGTGAAGGGCCAAAGTAAGAAAAATCAAACTTAAAGGGTCAAAGTCGGAAATAGGTGGAACTTTAGGAGGCAAAGTGTAATTTACCCAATGTTTATAAAAATATCTTTAAGAAAGAAAGCAAAAGAATCACATGAGGCATTTTTATTAGTGAAGTTCATTTTTTTTTTTTTTTTCTTTAGGCTCCGTTTGGCAAGGAGGTTTGGGGTTATTTTAGTCACAAAAGACAAAATAGGTTATTTTAGTCACAACATACAAAAACATCATATTCAACCCATAATCATTATGCTATTCTTTCACAAAAAAAGCCAAAAAGCCAAAAAGCCCTTCTCAAACCAAACTTTTTAGCCCAAGCTAAAATAGCTAAAATAGCTAAAAAGCCAACCCACTTCTTAATGAGTTCTACATCACAAGAAGCATTTTCCCTATTTTCACTTTCTCTCTCCACATCTAGCCAGCCTCCATTGCTCGGTAAAATAGTTTTCTTATTATTTTGAGGTCTCTATCTCCACTTACTTAATTTTTGCTGCATCTGTACTTGTTTCAGCCTATTGTTGTTTTTAAAAATATAATTACATAAAAATATTATTTTAAAAAATAATTGAAGTGTATATTTAAAAAATATATATATATATATATATAAATGCTGCATCAACACTAGGTGCATAAACAACATATCATAAAAAGATTATATTTTTTTATTTATGTTTATAGTATTTTTCTTTTAAAAATTAGTTTAATTAGTTTAATTGATTAGCTAAAAGAAATAGTATGGTTGGAGTGCATACTAACTATGGTTGGAGTGCATACTAACTGAACTAGTTAGACAAAATAAAAATTATACTTTTTTCATGTACTTTTAGAATACATTTTGCCTAGCAGCTTTGGAGTTACTCTAAATTGTCAAATTATTATTATTTTTTTATGATTCCTATATAGTTTTTTTTAATTTAAAAGTAAAAAATGTAATGCTCCCAAAATATTATCAAGTAAAAAGATGAAAATGACAAACCCAGCATGTAATCTTATCTTGAGGGACCAACTCCTTCAATTTATGTTTCATTTCAGAGAAAGAGTTAACAAAGAAGTGTGCACATGTAGTACACATTCACCATCTTAAAAGATGAATCCATAGTATGTGCAACAATAAGAAAGAAAAGAAATAACAATAAAGTAAATGCCTTGAGGTTACACATTCTAAGGTTTAAGCATGGTTACAAAAAAATGTTATCAATCAACGCTTAAAGCCCTTGGCTTGCATTAACATTATACAAAAATGGGAGAGCCTCTTGCTGCCAACACATTCCACGTCTTCAACTAGGCAAAGACACTGCATTCTTTCCTGCACAATCCCACTAGGGGTGAACTCAAAGGCCAGTAGAGATATCTTTACAAAGTATATACGTTTAAAAGCAATCTCATACAATTATATGAATGCAATGTTATTCCATGTTCAATTGTCAAAGTTTTACATCTCTATTGAAATCCATGCAATAGTTCATTTTAAGGTTCATTTTCTTCATAAAAACCAAGATTTTAAACAATGAGGTAGTAAATACGACTCAGGTAATTCCCCAGAGTTAGTGTCTGCAAGTAGCCGTATCAAGCACTACTAAAATCCTACTTTACCAGCTACTAACCGTAGGGCTTAGGCACCCACACAAGCGTATTTCTGGTCTTACACCAAGGATACCCAGGCCAACTTAATTTCCAATCTACACCCCCTAACTAGACTTACCAAACGTATTTACCCTAAAATGTTTTCATCAACAACAATTGTCTTTCTCAAAATCAAGGATTTATATCAAAGTCAATATTGCAGGTGAACCAAATTCAAAATAATGCAAATGAATCAATGAGAATAGACTACATATAATTATCTCCTTTATACAACATTGCCAACATCGTTCACATTTGTTCAAGTATAATTTCCACAATTCGAAACCTTCAAAATCATAGCAAAATACAAATCCATGTGACGTATGAGATTCTGACATATTCACAATCACTATCCATCATTAAATTTTCCAAAGTGCCAAGATGCACATCCCATGTTTCCATGATTGTTCAACCAAAATTTTCATTTCCTTTCATACATGCCTCAACAGTATAATAGCCCAGAAAGTTTTCTTCATATTCTCAAGAGATTTATCATCAATTTCATAAATGTCACATTAATTTCACTTTCTCCAAATTTCCCCAAAATCTAGGGTTTTATCAAAAATAAGATTTTTCCATTCATGTTCAAAACACTATAAGCAAACATCCCCAACTAGTTCATAGCTCACCCAAAATAATTTATCTTGGACCAAGTCATGAGAAAGAATACATTTCTCCAATATTTTTCTGGATTCAACTTCCAAAATCAATCTACACTAGAAAGCTTAATTGAAAAGGACAAGAGATGCTAGAAAATATATGTATAACTCAAAGAACATACCTACCTTCAGATCTTGAGAAGAAAGAATGAAAAGTTTTCGAAACCAACAGTGTGAAAATCTAATCTCCATCGTACACCACGTAGCCCTCGACGAACTCTCCAAAATTAAAGAAGGCATCAAGGTTGAAATCTCAATGAATAGTGAGGGATCAAGGAATAAGTGAAGTGGGTTGGAGGGTTTCTAAAGAGAGATGAGAGAAAAGAAAGTAAGAGTTAGTATAGAGAGAGAGAGAGAGAGAGAGTGTAAAGTGAAAAGTGATGAAAAAGTGGATAAGGATCAACTTTTGAAGTGATTTGACTCAATTTTTTGAGCTGACAATTGATAGATTGCTCAAGCGACCAATCGTGCGATTGAGCGAACAGTGCAATTTTGAAAGACCGCTCGAGCGATAAAACTTGCGCTTGAGCCAGAAACAACCACTCCTAGAAACTCTACACATCTCTGTAAAAGATGGCTCGAGCGATGAATTCATGCTCCTAGAAGTTTAGATTGCAAATCAAAGTACTGGAAGGTCGGATTCACCGCTCGAGCGGTCTTCTGATTCACCGCTCGAGCGACTAGAAGACCGCTCGAGCAGTCCCACCTAGAAAGTGAGGCCAAGAACTACCAAAACAACGACCAATCTTCCCGGTTCCTCTTCAACACCCAAAAGTACAAGATGACATATCAGAATACACAAGAATGTACCTAACGTAACAACCATAAGGGAGAATGGATAACAACACAAACTTCAAAGAGTTAAACAATGAAGAAGACACACAAAGGGACATAGGCTACCGATAATGCACGCAATAGCTTCAAAGGAGTCAGGACATCACAAAAAATCACTATAAAATTTAATTCTCAAACGACCCTAAATTCCTTCATTTACACGGAGATCTTATTTTTCATGTATCTATTGTAGTTTGTTTCTTCCACTTTGAGATTTTTATTATATTAAAAATTAAGATAAGTTAATAACAGGTCTTAACAGTTGAATTTAATTCTCATTAAGCCCTATTAATTCATTACTGAAAGTTAGTCCTATCAAAATTATCACTCATTTATTATTATTATTTTTTTTTTGGTGATGATTTTTTGAATCTATCTCTAAAATCTAACAATTAATTTTTTATTTATTTATAAATATATCGCTAAAAACTGATAATTAGCAATATTTTTCTGTGAAGGATTTTTTAAAATGTTTTAAAAATTAACAATTAGTGATTTATTTTACTTTATTTTATAAAAACACTGCTAATTATCACATAACCTATTAGGTAATTAATCCATCTAGTGAGACCCACATAAGTCTCCCATTAAATTTATGTGTTGTATTTAATTTTTATTATTATGATTGTAATTCATTGAATTTTATTATAATAATAGGATAAATTAAACTCACCTCTAGTAGCGCGGAGCCATAAAATCAAATTAGAGGGACACTTATTAATTATAATTTCAATTTTTTTTTTCTCACATAAACAACAATAATAAGATAATAATAAATTTTGAATTAATATTAAGCACAAAAACTTAAATAAATTATTACAAAAGTATTTCAAATGAAATTTTATGATTGACCTTGACAAAGATTGAAAAACAATTGTGTTACTTATAATTAGTGTATCATGGACAATGCAAAAAAATGATATATATATATATATATATATAGATAAATCTTGAAATAATTTATATAATGATAAAATAAATTTTTTGTACAAAATTTTAGTAAAAATTCAGTATAATTGTTATACCACGTCATCATTGATATGTAATATCACAAACCGATAGTAAAAAAACACATAAAGAGTGAGCCCTACATGCCAAACGAAACTAATACTTCAATAATTTTCACATATGCATAGTGAGATTAAATATGTTTACATGTTAATATCAACATTGTATTAAGATTTTTTCACAGAATTTTTGTTCATAATAATGTGACTTATTGTGATCTCTTCATTTTCAATAAAAACAATCACTATGATCTCGTAATTTAAAAAATACCATTGATTATTTTTTGTATAAATTTTTTACTTTAAATATTTTCTTGATATGCATATGTATAAATAAATAAAAAATCCGAAACCCAGGGGTGCTTGTGACCCCTAGGCCTTACGTAAATCTGCCCCTGCTCACCTCTCTGAAGATTGGAGAAAAATACAAGTAGCCCATAAATTTGATATAATTTAGAAAGGTTATAGCAATTAAAATTAATGTAAATAATGGGTAGACACTAAAATAAATAAAGATATGATAAAAGACAGTTTTACTCTTTAAAGTATTCATTTTTGTTTTTGTCATTTTACTCCTTCAAGTTTCAATTTTGTCATTTTAATCTTCAAAGTTACCAATTTGAGTCAATTTAATCCTATTTCTAACGTCCATTTACATTGATAACGGAAAAATATTTTATCCTTGAGTAAAAGACAATTTTGGTTTCTAAAGTATGCATTTTTTGTTGTTTTAGTTCCTCAAGTTTTAAATTTTGTCATTTTAGTCCTCAAAATTGTCTTGACAATTTTGAGGACCAAAATGACAAAATTTAAAACTTGAGGGATTGAAATGATAAGAAACACATACTTAGGGACCAAAATCGTGCTATATCCATATTCCTGTTATCAATGTAAGCGGACGTTAGACCTAGGACCAAACCAACTTAAACTGACAACTTTAAGGAGTAAAATGATAAAAATTGAAACTTATTGAACTAAAATTGTCTTTTATCCATAAAGATAAATACACATTTTAGTAGACAAGAGATAATAATATCATTTTTTTTATACATACGACTCACAAATTAATGATAAAAAATTACTTAAGTATTATGTGAATTAAAACCTTGAAAGAGACTTGTGTAATTATATCAAAAGTATGATACTAATTGTATTTTTTTCAAATCTCAATGGAAGTGAGTGTAATTACCCATAATAATAGATTACTGGAAAATGTTTTCAATGAAAATTTACAAATCATTGTGGTTATATTATAAACATTGTACAAGTGGTGCTATTTTAACCCAAAAGTTTAAAATCAATGATGTGACAGTTTGTTAAAATATTTAAAACAATTTTTTTCTTCATATTTTCTCTAATTATTAATCAATCATGTATAAAAAAAAAAAAAAAAGGATTTAGAATGTGATTTTTTATATAATTTTTCAACATTATAGTTTTGTTATGAAAGATACGGTGTAAATATTATGAAACATTTTAATGAGCAAACTTAAGACATATTACGATGTTTGTCACCAAACATTATGATCATATTAGATATAGGGATAGTTACCAATTAGTCCTATTTACTAGACTTATTTACCTACAGGTCCTAACTAATAAATTTAACACTATAAAAATAAGAGAGTGATAAATTTATCACTAAAAATTTATTCATAAAAATAAAGAGACTGATAAATTTATCACTATAAATTTATTCATAAAAATAAAAGACTGATAAATTTATCTTTATCACTTAATAAATTTATCAATAGGACTTAATGGGTAATAAGTCTCCAAAATAGGACCTATTGGGTAACAAGTCTCCAAAGTAGGACCTATTGGGTAATAAGTTTCCAAAATAGGACCTATTGATAGTTTACCCTTAGTTGTGACAAAATACATATAATATATTCATTTTAAAAAGTGCATATCTCCACCACTCCCTAAATTCAGAAAAAGTGCACAAAAAATAAAAAAAATGTTGGACATAAATTCAAATTTAATATGGTATGTAATGGGACACACTCAAAACATATATTTTTCTCAATGCTTTTCTCTACATCTTTTCTTATCCAAAATCATTTGATTTGAATTGAGGTTTTGTCCATTTATCACAATTAAGCTATAGGTGTAAAAAAGTTTTAGTGCTCATAGACATCAATTAGAAATAATAATAATAACGATAACGATGATGATGATGATGATGATGATGTTAAACCAAACAAGTTGTGGTTGTTGTTGGTTTTGTTTTTATTTTTATATGTTTGGAAAAAAAATGGACAGGAATTCTTTTAGCAATTTTCTGTTTTGGTAATTAATGTAAGCTTTCTTTTATATAATGTTGTTTATGCTACAATGGCTTTGACAGTAGTGTTGTTTAATTAACAAATGCATCAAAATATAAATTAAGGAATGGCTTACCAAGCTTCCACACAAGAACCCAATTTATTCTTCCCTCAATTTCCATTCATTTTGGTAGATCTCACAGTCCTTGCTCTAGAAGTGCTTGAACATAAGTGGTTTAATGCTTACAGCATTCACAATTAGCTAACTAAACTATCAATTTAGCCAAAATAATCCGTCAAACTCAAGAAATATCGTTCGAGAAGACTAGTTTATAATACCAAATATAATACCAATAATAGGGGATGGAATGATTTTTCATCTCCGAATACTTTTAGCAACAAGATTAGGCAATGAAGATGCTGGCAAAATTATTTCGCCGCATATCAATTTGGGATGAAAATTTAATTTTCAGAGACAAAATTATTTTGTTTTTAAAGAGGCACTTTGTTGCAGTGCATTAGAAACTAGATAAAATAGTTTTATAAATAGTAATTAGCTAATTAAGTTGAGTCACCATTCACTATTTTGTTAGTTTTTGTGGGGAGATATTTTTAGGATTGTCCACGTGGCCGAGGTTGCTGAAGTGCCATGTGGATGAACCAAGTTACCGAGATATGGTGTTACCATATCGGAATCCGAGATATTCAGATAGAGGACGAGTCCTAGATGATATCAAGCTACCTGTTTGAATAGAGATGAGACTCTTGAGGAAGTTCATCTTAATTTGAACAGTGTGAGTTATGATAGATGTTATCCTTGTAAAGGATAGAGTCCTATGAAATGGTACTTCCAAGGGACGAGGGTACTACTGACTATAAAAGTAAGACACCCTGTGGGTTTAAGGTATGCTTTTACTTGTGAGTTGTTTATTCGTGCCGATATCTCATGAGATAAGTTGGCTGACTTGATCGTCGAAGTACCCCCAGGTGGATGAGCCACCAGTGTTTGTTATCTTCTTGTGTGCAGGTGTTGGGCTTTTCTATTCTTCTGTGTGCTCTATGGCTAAGTTCCTTAGATCTTGTCTAGGAGATCTAGTTTGGTTGTGAGGTAAAAAATCAACACCCACAAAAATTGGCGCCATCTGTGGGAGCTTAGTAGGAATAGATGGCCAACATTGGACAAGAAGATCGAGTTAGAAACAATATGTAGAGTGAGGAAGGGAAGCACGCTAATCTTGTCGGTGGAGGGTAGAAGGACGACTACGAGGAGGTACAAAAGGAGAACCTAGAAATGAACAATCCCACCTAAGGACGCAATGGCCCGAGGAGGGGCAACGAGGGCAGACAGGATCAGGCCCCAGAAGAGTGATTTCCAGATCTGGAAGAAGCTGTGCATACAGAGAGATGATGAGGTGAAAAATTTGACAGCTAAATTGATGGATTTGCAAACAGTGGTGAATTTTATGATGTCAAGCAAGGTAATGCAGCCAACATTGTCATTGTTGGAAACACAGCAGACTATTGCAGATACAGGTGCCCAACTGGTAGGACAAACTGTGGCGCAACACAAAAGAGGGAAGACTATGAACTCACCACGGCAATCTCAACACGTCGGGAAGCCTCAAAGAGTGAAAGTGTCGTAGATCAAAGGATCAAGCTAAGTAAACTGACAAGAGCACCATATGGAGAAGACGTTGGATCTTAACAGGTCCAAGAGGGCATATCCAAGTACAGAGAGTAGTGCGTTGAAGAGACTAAAGTCGGTAAACAACATAGAATTTAAATACAAGCAGCTATAAAAGAGGAATGCCTGATGTAATATACACTGCATAGCCGAAATCACTGTTTTAGGTGGTGTTGGATGCCTTTGAAGTGAAGAAGAGATTTTTGATGTTGAGGTTCCAAGATTTTCGATGTCGGGATCAATCGAAATAGAGCAAGAAATGACGATGGGGAGTCGAGATTGAAGGCGATGCAGATTGTTAGCATCGTCTTCAAGATCCCAATTTATAGGATCTTGGAGAGGATCAGAAACCAACCCTACTATAGACCACCTCAAAGGGTCCCAGAGAATCTATGGAAAGGTTTCACACCAAGTCGTGTGCATATCATGATGAGACTAGTCATATGACCCAAGGACGTTGGCTTTTGAAACAAGACTTGGAAGACCTTGTTAGACAATGACATTTGAGAGATTTGGCTAATGAAGAGAAAATGAAAGATAAACAAGCCAAGTTGGCTCAGGCCCCACCTGGAACACCACCACCACCACCACCTGCTGCACTTCGGGTTGAAGAACCTTGGGTCATTAACGTGATCCATTCAAAAGTGAGCGCAAATGAGATTAGGGTGGAGACCCAGAGGGTGAAACACTTACATCATGTGTTTCAGGTTCAACAGAAGAAACCCTGTATTGAGAGATGTCGGGAACTGATGATCTCTTTTACAGAGGAGGACTTGGAAATTATTTAGCATCCGCAATAAAGCAGCTTCGGTTAGACCCGACCCTTTCATGTTCTTGGATCTGGGATCCAATACTTTTTATCGTTGTCTATACTATTTCTTATCTTGTTGTTATTTGGGTTTGGTTGTATTGTGAACAGGTTAGGAGTTAGTTTTTTAAAAGAATTGCTGTCTGTTTCTTTTCTTATTCACTTGAGCGGTGTTTTGGTCGCTAGAGCGGTCTTTGGGTCCTCTTAGTACTTTTGCAGGTTTGCAAAACTACTAGGAGTATAATGATCTTCGCTTGAGCGGTTCTTTTTTCGTTTGAGTGGTCTTTTGTAGTCTGCAAAACTTCTAGGAGGGGGTCATTGTGCGCTCAAGCCATGTTTTTGTCGCTCGAGTGGTGTCACTTTCTTGTGTCTAACACTCGAGCAATGATTTCGTTGCCTGAGCGGTTTGTGTGTATATCAGATCAGGGAAAAGTCTTTTCATGTCACTTTTACTTTTTCTTTCTCACTAAAACATCCCAAGACCTAATTTTTTCACTCTCTCTGTCTCCAGGTCCAACCTAAATACTCAAATATACCCAAATTTGTTGATCTCACCCCCTAGTTCTTTGAAGTTAAGTGTAGAGCTAGTAAAGGTGAACATTTTAATTAGGGAAACTTCTATTTTTGACTCCGTCTAGAGTTGGGTCTTGCTCTCTTCTTCTTCTACTCTTGAGGTAGGGATTTCTTCGACCTCCTTGTATGATTCTTAGCTTCGTTATGTGCTCCTTGTAAACTATTGTGATTTGGAAGTTGGGGGTTTGATTTAGGGTTTGGATTTTGAAATATAAAAGAGGGATTTTCTAATGGGTTTTTTTAAAAAATGTTGTGGGAATGAGTATATTGTTGAGTTGTGTTGAAATATTAGAAAATTCTTCTTTAAATATGTTTTTGAAAGAAAATGATGTTTTATTAAAAATCATTAGTGTTTGAACTATGAAAAAAGTGGAAGATATTGAGTTTTGAAAAGATAAAATGAATGTATATGTTGATGATAAGAGTAAAGTTGGATTTGTAATATCACTCCAATTTGAAATTTATGAAATTATAATTATTGTTGGAGATTTATCTTTTGTATGAGATATCTGTTTTGGGCTATCGGTAGAGGATAGTTTTAATTGTTGTAGAAATTGCATGAGGAATAAATTAATTAAAAACTAGTTACTGATACATCTTGCATTGAATATTATTTTATATATAATTGTATATGGAAAATTGTATCATTTTTATGGAAAAATGGGTGAATACCTTAGAGAATTTGGTTAAGGGGTGTAGTTGTGGTTTTATTATGTTAGCCTGTGTGTCCTTGGTGAAAGTCTAGAAATCTACATGGTTAGGTTCCGATCCTTCCAGTTAGTACCTGTAAAATGGCCTTGGTAGTGTTTGTATAGCCTACTGACAGACATGTACCTAGAGATTCCTAGTGTTTGTATCCACTACCACGTTTTCTGAGTTGAATAGATATTGTTTGATGGATTAATATATATAACTGAGGCATTACATTGTTTCAAAAGAGAAAGTATAAAGTTTTGGTAAATGGCATGCATATGCATTCACCATATGACTTTGTTAAGCTTCATACATTGTGTTCTTGTTAAGCTTCATACATTGTGTTCAAGTATCTCTACTGGGCTTTAACTCACCCTATGTGGAAAACAACTTTCAGGTGCTGATGATATACCTCCACCAAGGAACTAGCTTGGAAGGACCTTGGAGCTAAAAGCTTCTTTTGTTCTTTTGCATAAATATTTGTTGTATAAGCCTTGGGTTTTATATGTATGGGGTTTAACTCATTTTGTTGTTCCCAAGCATTGACTTGGAAAGATGCAGTCATTAAGGCATTAACTTATTTGTACTTTCTTTTGTTTCATTTGATTATTACATGTCATATGTTATAGATTTAGGATCTAGGATTTATGAATGTATACATGCATTTGTCATCTTTTGTATGGTAAAAGAGAATTAATGAAAGGTTAATTTTATGTAAGTTTCTGCTTTTCCATTGAATAACATAAGGTGGGTTATTGTTATTATATTGGGGCATCACAACTTAGTATTAGAGCAATCGGGTTTGAATACTTTATGATCGTGAGACATGATTTTTATTACAATGGATATATCTCGCTAGATAATATTAGAAGTAGACCTGGTATGCTATGTAATAACATGTCTATGTGATTAGATGAGTATGGGATTTCGTTTCTAAAATATTGATTGGGTTTATGAGTTTCTAGCAGTCCTGTTAGAAGAGCACTTGATCACTGCTAATTCTAACTAAAGCTCTGGCAATGTCGCGGAATGATTATTATCTAGAAAGGAAATTCGTTTGTGACTATGTGACTCGGTGCTTATGTGGAATGAATTATTTGTTGTCCACTGTATAGGACATAAGTGAATTAGATTCAACACATCTATAAATGTGCTAAATTATTGTGTTACACTTATTAGAATGTTAGGACGTGTACGTGGAGGCAGTAGGCATGGCAAGCCTAAGCTGCAGGAGGTGTAAATACCTGATAAAATTCTGGCACAAAAGTAGGGAGTTGGTCAGGCCAATGTGGCCGAGCTAGTAGGTCAGCAAGCCATGGACTCCTTAGCCCGCGAAATGGAAGGAGCATTATGGGAATCCAAGGACATTCTCAATGTTGAGAATCAAGTATAGGCTCACGTTGTAGAGACCGGGCCATATTTTTTGAAGAGGGAGTTCTTTTAGTCGAATCCAGTTGAGTTTGTCGGGGATCCGAAAGAGCCACTGAAGGCTGACGTATGGCTTGAGCAGATGATGAAGACATTCGAGATGCTTGGCATTGAGGACGACGGTTTCAGGGTGACCTTGGTGTCTGTTTAACTTAAAGGTGATACATGTCAATGGTGGAAGTATGCGAGGGGACGTATCAGGGTGACTTGGGAGGCTTTTGTTAATGCCTTCCAGGATATGTTTTTGCTACCCACTGTGAAAA
Source organism: Camellia japonica (assembly GCA_030407325.1). Taxonomy (NCBI): domain Eukaryota; kingdom Viridiplantae; phylum Streptophyta; class Magnoliopsida; order Ericales; family Theaceae; genus Camellia; species Camellia japonica. The sequence continues at coordinate 123,931,496 of JAPPVO010000032.1, forward strand.
ACAAGTTAAGGGAACAATTTTTGAAGCTCAAACAATTAAATACACCAGTGGTAGAGTTTGAGACGGCTTTCACCAGTCTTTCGAGGTTTGCATCGGAACTTATAGTGACAAGGAATGCTGTTGCATAGAGTTTGAGAAGAGATTGAGGACTGGGCTCATTTTCAAGGTGGCCAGGGCTATGATTAGGGATTACGATCATTTGGTAGAGGCGGCGCCCCACTTAGAGACTATGATCCTGACTGAGGAGGAACGGATGAGGGGTTCTAGATAGAGGAGTTAGGATGTTCAGGGTGAGGTGAGGAACAATAAACAACAAAGGGGTTCCACTCCACAACAGTCACAAGCTACGTAGTGTAAATCCACCTTTCCAGTGCTGAGTTCAGGTTCGGGAGGAGGTAACTATGGTGGGTTCACTTGTTTCAAGTGTGGTCAGTTGGGCTACAAGTCTTCAGTTTACCCACCGAGAGGAGGATAGCAATAGTCTACACTTCCTTGACTCATTGTTAGAGTCAGGGCCAAGGAATAGGGCAACCGCCTACCTATTGTCAGTGTGGGTAGTTGGGGCACTTGAGGAGGTCTTTTCCTCAGTTTGGTGGCATATCTGGTGCGTCTAGTTTGAGGCAGATATAGAGCCATCAGCCAGCACTGTCAATACAGGCCTCGAGGGCCAATCAGGGAGCCACTTCAGCTAAATCCATGTGTCAAGCCTGCTCCGAAGGGTAAGCAAGTGGATCAGAGGCCTTCAGAGCTTGTGTATGCTATTACCATGCCAGATCAGTTGTCAACACCTTCTGTTGTGAGAGATAATTTCTTGTTGTTCAAATTTATTTCTATATATTGATTGATATTGGTGCATCTCATTCCTTCATATCATTTTCTTTTACATCTGCCTTGGGGTTGAAGTTTGATCAGTTAGAGTCTCCTCTATTTGTCAAGACACTTGTTGGGAGTAGAGTGGCATTAGGTCTAATACGCCGTGCTTGTGAGATTGAGGTCGTAGATCATCGATTCTCTTTTGACTTTGTCGTTCTTGATATATGTGCTTTCAATGTGATTTTGGATATAGATTGGTTAACTTATTTTTGGGCTTCGATAGATTACTATCTGGAGAGTTTTTTCTACTTTATGTGCGATTGAGGTGATAATCTTACTTTTCCGTTATATGACCTTAAGGGTCGAGGAAAATTGAGTTTTCTTTTTGCCATCACAGTAGTTGATGAGGGTAGTATGGTTCAAGGTGATTTACTGAGAGTTGTTTGAGAGTATTTGGATGTCTTTTCAGAGGATCTCACAGAGTTACCACCACATACAGAGATTGAGTTCTCTATCGACTTAGCGCCAGGTACGACTTCGATTTTCATGGCACCATATAGGTTTGTGCCAACCAAGTTGTATGAGTTGAAGGTGTAGCTTCAGAATTTGTTAGATAAGGGCTTCATCTATCCTAGTACCTTGCCTTGGGGAGAACTAACTCTCTTTGCAAATAAGAAAGATGACATTTTGCGAATGTGCATTGATTATTGAAAGTTGAATCGAGTAACTATTAAGAACAAGTACCCATTACCACGAATAGATGATCTATTTGACCAGTTATAGAGGTCTTGTTGTTTTTCAAAGATTGATTTAAGGTAGGGGTATCACTAGTTGAGAGTGAAAGAGGAGGATATTTAGAAAACGACATTATGTATGCGGTATGGCCATTATGAGTTCTTAGAAATGCCTTTTAGGTTGACCAATGCACCGGTTCGTTTATGGACTTGAAGAATTGAGTCTTTTGTGAGTTCTTAGATCGGTTCATGGCTGTCTTCATTGACGACATCTTAGTTTACTCACCCTCCGAAGAGGAACACAAGTAACACTTGTTGGTTGTACTTGAGTTTCTTAGAGCACACCAGTTATATGCTAAGTTTGGAAGTGTGAGTTTTGACTCAAAGAAGTTAAGTTTCTAGGCCATGTGGTGTCCGGAGAAAGGGTGATAGTAGATTCATCTAAGACAGATGCAGTGCAAGATTGGAACAACCTAAGAACGCCTTTGAGATCTATAGTTACTTGGGCTTAGCCGGATATTACTAATGTTTTGTGATAGATTTCTCTAGATTGGCCTCACCATTGACTAGATTGATGAGGAAAGGGGTTAGATTTGTGTAGAGTGAGGCTTGTGAAAAGTCGTTTCAAGAGCTTAAGGTTAGACTCACCACTGCTCTAGTTTTGATTATTTTGGAGAGGGGTTTGAGTTATTCAGTTTATTTTAATGCATCTTGGGAAGGTTTGGGTTGTGTATTGATGGAGGAAAGGAAAGTGGTAGTCTATGGTTCATGGCAGTTGAAAAACACATAAGAGAAATTATCCTATGCATGATTTAGAGCTAGCAGTGGTGATTTTTGCCTTAAAAATCTGGAGACACTACCTATACGGGGAGAGATTTGAGGTTTCCGATCACAAGAGTCTAAAATATTTATTCTCACAGAAGGACTTGAATTTGAGGCAGAGAAGATAGATGGAGTCTGTGGAGGATTACGACTTTGAGTTGCATTATTATCCGGGAAAGGCCAATGTAGTGGCTGACGCTTTGAGTATGAAATCTGTGAGCAGAGTAGCGAGTATTGCCATTCGGGAGTGGGAGATGTTGGGGGTTGTCGGTGAATTTGACTTGCACTTTCGCACGTCTGTTTAGTTGGCCACTTTATTTACCGCAGTTGCACAACCTACCTTAGTTAGCCAAGTTATAGAGGCACAACAAAGTGATCAAGAAGTAGAAGTTATTTGAGGGAAGATATCTAGTGGGAAGGTAGAGAAGGGCTCGAACGTCTATTTAGACTCTAGTGTGAGATATCTGGATTGCCTTTTTGTGCCAGAGTCTTATAGAGAGGAGGTACTCCAAGAGTTTCCCCATTCATGCCTTGCGGTACACCAAAGAGGCACGCAAATGTATCACAACCTTAGTCACTAGTTTTGGTGGTGGGAGATGAAGAGAGATGTTGCCTTGTTTGTTTTGAGATGCCTTACTTGTCAATAAGTAAAGGCCGAGCATCACGACCAACGGGTTTGTTACAACCCTTACCTATATCCAAGTAGAAATAGGAGCATGTCATGATAAATTTTGTTGTGGGACTTTCGTGGACTCAATGAAGTAACGATGTCGTGTGGGTAGTAGTTGACCGGTTATCCAAATCTTTACACTTTATACCTATGCACATGAGTAACTCGGTAGACTACCTTGCCAATCTGTATGTTAGGGATATTGTTCGACTACACGGGGACCTAGTGACTATCATCTCGGATAGGGATCCACATTTTATGGCTCGGTTGTGGCAAAGCCTATTAGGTGTCTTGGGCACTAAGTTGACTTTTAGTACTGCTTATCATCCTCAGACTAACGGGTAGTTCGAGCGCACTATTCAGATTTTAGAGAACATGCTTTGGGCTTGTGTTCTTGATTTTAAGGGGTTGTGGGAAAGACATTTGCCTTTGGTGGAATTTGCCTATAATAATAGTTTTCAAGTGAGTATTAGTATGGCACCTTTTAAGGCATTGTATGGCCGACCGTGTAGATCTCCTATGTATTGGGCCGAGATGGGTGATGCACCCATGTGTAGACATCCCATTTTAACCAGCCCAAAGACTTGGGTGCTTTCTTTTGATTACCCGATGACAAAAACAAGAATGTGTTTCTCAAAAAATCCTCAGTAAGAAAGATGGAATTTGGAGCTTTATTCCTAACCTCAAATCTGTCTTGGCCAAGTGTTTTAGACTCGTTCAAAACTCTCTTTTTTTCAAAATATTCCTTTTATGCATAATTCCAATAATCTTGCTGAAAAACATTGTTTTCCCTATTAAAAAAAATATTAGTGAATAGTACATGAATAGTGCCGACTGCCATGAATAGTAGCCGACCAGCCAAATAGTGCAGGAACAGTAGCCGGCCAGCCAACCAAGAAATTGGCCAGCTAGCTAATTTGCTCAGAAGTAGGGTAGTTTTAGCAAAATTCTTGTTGAAAGCGTATGGGTCATTCTATTTCAGATTTTCTTGATATATTCATGCACGAGGTGCATACCTGCTCTGGTCTCCATTGAAAAAAGTGTGTTTGTCTTCTTCTAAAAAAGGAGTATCCAATGCAAGAGCCTTGTCACCCTATGGTCCCTTGTTTGCCACCTTGTCTTCCACTCTCTTCTTGACTTAGCCTTCCATCATAGCTTGTAAAAAGATGATCAGATTGTTAGGAAGAGAATGAAGGAATCAATTAAGAGAAATGAGAATAATGAATTACGAGAAGAGAGATAGAGAGAAAAAAGAGAAAAGTCTTGAACATTGAGCTATAAGCCTCCATTTTCCATATACACTGATATACCATCCTTGATATATCAAAACCATCCCAGAAATTCTAATAGAACCAAATTCAAGAGCTTTAACCCAATCCAAAAGAAAGTGAGTGTTATTGAAAGAGAGAAAAACATGAAGTAAAATAATACCCCCCATACACACTGTTAAACAACTCAAAAACACCATTCTAACAAGAATTTTGAATTTTCGAACTGAGGGTTGAGAACATACTTCCAAAACTTAAGAGTGATCAAAAGAAAGTTTGGAAATCAAGGAGTTCATCATTTTCTTGGAAGGTGAATTTCGCACACTTTCATTTTCTTGAACTTTCTTTCTTATATTAATTTTCTTGCTTTGATTTCGTATTATAAATTGTTGTAATATAACTGAAAGTGGTTAGTTGAGCTACCCACATATCCCTTGTTTGTTCTTTCTTTGGTGTTGCAAAGGAGAAAGTAGAGTTTTGCCAGAATTAGTTGGCTGGCTAGCCAACTTCTTCTAGGACAAATAGAGCAGTCTTTCGTTGTCAAGCAAAATGGTTTTCGACAATCCCTAAGGCGTAAATATTTACTATTTTTGTTGAATTTTGAGAGAGTTGCGAGGTTTTATATTTTGTTGTAATGTTTTTATTCCTCTCATTTCTTATTCGGATATATTCAAGTGATGTAATAATTCTCCGTTCCACTTTTTTCTATCTCGTTCTTTTACTTGCTTTCCTTATCTGTAAATATGCATCATATTGTCTTGTCATCATATCCATGCTTTTGCATCTATGTTTTATGTCTTAAGATTCAGCTACATTTGCATTTGTGGATCTAATCGATTATTATGTGATTTTGTGTGCTACCTCATGTTCTTAAGATGATTCACATGTCATATATGAGAAGCCAGATCTTTAGTTGCATTTCATGCATGAATTGCATTAGGATTTGTATATAGGATCATGCATGTTTTACTAACTTTATTTTTTGTAATTGTTTGTGGCACGTCAGTAAATATGTAAGTTTTTTGTGCTGTAGCGTCCTGCCTGTGTGTGTTTTTCTTACTATGTTTAGCATCCTACCATGTAACTAGTTGGTTGTTTGACATAACTCTATGCATGCCGATTGATGAAGGTTGTGTTATTCATTTTGGAATAAAATTGATTTTCATGTTTGTAAAATTCAATTTTCTGTGTTTTGTACAATATTCAAAATATTTTCAAAATATTGAAATCAAGTGGTTCCAAAATGAATGACACAGTCTATATGTGTTTGCTTCACATGATAATTTTAGGATTTATTAAATAAATTGGAATATGAACATATGAAGTAAATAAAAATCATATCATGGTTTAGTAGAGGCCGATCTCTTGATCGGGTGAGCGAGGATGCTCAATTGATGACCTCCCCCCCTCATACCTAAGGTTCTGAGCCAAGCATCCTTGGTTACAATGAATAGTGGTCTTGGCACGAGTCACGGGTTTCCTAATTTTTCCAAAAATGTTAGGTGGTGACTCTAAGATCTAATGACATAGTCCATTTATGGCAAAGGTTTTTGCAATAAAATGGATTTTCTATAAAGTTGTCAAATCTGGACTCTCATTTATGTTTTACATTGCACTCGTGAGACTAGATTAAAAAGATCGAGGGTCTTAACTATTCAACGCGCGTGAGTACCCCCCAGGCAGTGTTACACTATGTTAGGTCCGTAATTGGTTTAGGAAACGACCAAGAAGGTTGCGCTTATTCATAAAAGTTTGGTTTCAGCTCAAAGTTGTTAGAAAAGTTATGCCGACCGTAGGAGGAGACCTTTGTCTTTTGAGGTGGGGGATCATGTGTTTTTTAAGATCTCGTCGAGGCGGGGTTTAATAAGATTTGGGAAGAGTGGGAAGTTGTCTCCTAGGTTCATTGGCCCCTTTAAGATTCTAAAGCTAATTGAGGAGGTAGTTTATCATTTGGCCTTACTGGCCCAACTATCCAGGGTTCATGATATGTTTCATATTTGTATGGTCCAGAAATACGAACCTGATCCTTCACACATACTAGATTGGACCGATTTAGAGGTAGATAAGGATGCCTTATATGAAGAGAGGCCGGTTTAGGTGTTAGATACTCGGGATCAAGTCTTGAGGGGCAAGATCACCCCATTAGTTAAGGTGTTGTGGTGACATCATAGAGTCAATGAGGCGACTCGGGAAAGTGAGGCTAAAGTTCGTGAGAAGTATCCGGACCTGTTGGTTAGTGTTTGAGATTTGTATTAAAATTTCATTGTGTTGTAATATATAATGTTATAATGTTTTAGAGATTTAAAATTGTAGTGTTTTTAGGTTGAATGGCTATGTCTTACCACCGTTTCTAACATGAGTTATTATTGTGATTGGAATAATGAGTGATTGATGTTTTGATTTAAATTTTGTGGATGAAATTCCTTAAAGGGGAAAGATTATAGCGGCTTGGGTTAGACCCGACCCTTTCATGTTCTGGGATTTGGGATCCGATACTCTTTATCATTGTCTATACTTCTTCTTATCTTGTTGTTATTTGGGTTTGGTTGTGTTGTGAACAGGTTGGGAGTTAGTTTTTCAAAAGAATTGATGTCCGTTTCTTTTCTTATTCGCTTGAGCGATATTTTGGTCATTCGCTTGAGTGATTTTTCGGTTCTCTTAGTACTTTTGCAGGTCTGCAAAACTACTGGGAGTAGGGTGATCTTCGCTCGAGCGGTCCTTTTTTCGCTCGAGTGATCTTCTACAATTTGCAAAACTTCTAGGAGGGGGTCATTGTGCACTTGAGCCATGTTTTTGTCGCTTGAGCGGTGTCACTTTCTTGTGTGTGATGCTCAAGCGAAGATTTGGTCGATCAAATGGTTTGTGCATATATTAGATAGGGGAAAACTCTTTTTTTGTCACTTTTTACTTTCTTTCTCTCTCTCTCTCTCTCTCTCTCTCTCTCTCTAAAACATCCTAATACCTAATTTCTTCACTCTCTCCCTAGCTCCTACCTAAATACTCAAATATACCCAACTCGCCATCGTAGTGCTTTGAAGTAAAGTGCAGAGCTCGTTAAGGTGAACGTTTTAATTGGTGAAATTTCTATTTTTGACTCCGTCTAGAGTTGGGTCATACTCTCTTCTTCTTCTACTCTTGAGGTAGGGACTTTTTCAACCTCCCTGTATGAATATTTGCTTTATTATGTGCTCCTTGTAAAGTATTATGATTTAAGAGTTGGGGGTTTGATTTGGGGTTTGGATTTTGAAATGTAAAAGAGGGATTTTTAAATAGGTTCTTGAGAAATGTTGTGAGAATGAGTATATTGTTGAGTTGTGGTAAAATATTAGAAAATTCTTCTTTAAATGTGTTTTTGAAAGAAAAACATGTTTTATTGGAAATCATTAGTGTTTCAACTATGAATGAAAGGGGAAGATGTTGAGTTTTGAAAAGTTAAAATGAATGTATCTGTTGATGATGAGAGTGGAGTTGGATATGTAACATCACTCCCATTTTGAAATTTATGAAATTATAATTACTGTTGGAGATTTATCTTCTGTATAGAGATATTTGTTTTGGGCAATCGGTGCAGGATAGTTTTGATTGTTGTACAAATTGCATGAATAATAGGTTAATTGAAAACTAGTTACTCTTACATCTTACATCTTGCATTGAACATTATTTTATATATAATTGCATATGGACAATTGTATTGTTTTTATGGAAAAATGGGTGAATACCTTGGTGAATTTGGTTAGGGGGTGTGACTGTGGTTTTATTTTATTGGCCTATGTGTCCTTGATGAAAGTCCAGAAACCTGCGCGGCTAGGTGTCTATCCTTCCGGTTAGTACCAGTAAAATGACTTTGGTAGTACATGTATAGCTTACTAGGAGACACGTACTTAAAGATTCCTAGTGTTTTGTATCCACTACCTTGTTTTCTAATTTGTAAAGGTATTGTTTTATGAATTGATGTATATATGTGTACATATATATAACTGAGGCATTACACTGTTTCGAAAGAGCAAGTATAATGTTTTAGTAAATGGCATGCATATGTATTCACCATATGACTTTGTTAAGCTTCTTGCGTTGTGTTCAAGTATCGTTACTGGGCTTTAACTCATCATATGTGGAAAACAACTTTCAGGTGTTGATGATACGCTTCCATCACGTAAGCAGCTTGGGAGGACCTTGGAGCCAAGAGCTTCTTTTGTTCTTTTATGTAAATATTTGGTGTACAAGCCTGAGGTTTTATATGTATGGGGTGTAACTCATTTTGTTGTTCCTTAGTATCAACTTGGAAAGATGTAGGCATTAAGGTATTAACTTATTTGTACTTTCTTTTGTTCCATTTGATTATTACATGTCACCTGTTATAGATTCAGGATCTAGGATTTATGAATGTATACATGCATATGCCATTTTTTATATTGTAAAAGAGAATCAATGAAAAGTTAATTTTATGTATGTTTCTATTTTTCCATTGAATATTATGAGGTGAGTTGTTATTATATTGAGGTGTCACACGCATAGTGATACATACCCTCATCATAAGAGGATGTCAAGTAAGGAAGATACTGATTGACCAAGATAGTTACTGTGACATCATATGTGTTGGGTGTTATGAGATGAAGATGATGGACCATTCATCAATCTGATAGTCGGATTTAATGGAACATGGACGTGGCTGGTGGGACCACAAGTTTGGTGGGACAAAGGCGATGACGATGAAATTCACCATGATAGACACTTCCTCACTGTATAATGTGATTCTTGGGAGATCATGGTTACATGTGATGAAGGTTATCCTTTGAACCTTGAACCAACTATTGCGATTCCTAAGAGTTTGGGATAAAGGAAGTCAGAGGAGATCAGCTTCGGGTGAAAAATTGTTCCATGACAGCAATGAAGTGTACCTATAACATCCGAGCTGTGAAGACCATAGAGGAAGATGACAAAGACTAGGAGGTCTTAGAAGATGTCGGCAATGAACTAGCCGACGAGAGTTAGGAAACACTGAAGAAGATTCTGGTGAATGAAGGAGATAAAGAATGATTATTTCTTCTTGGCTCTAGGTTAGCCGAAGAGGAAGAAACAAAATTATAAGTTTTCCTTAGGGAGAATATGAAGGTGTTTGCATGGGTACCGTCTAAGATGCCAGGGATCAGCCCTGAAGTCACTTGTCATAAGTTAAATGTGGACAAATCAGCAAAACCAATGATCCATAGAGCCAAAAAGCCTACCATGGTTCATGTTGAGATCGTGGAAGAAGAAGTGCAGAACTTACAAGAAGCCTAAGTTATCTGAGAGGTCTATTACCTGACATGGTTGTCCAACACAGTGGTGGTTAAAAAGAAAAATGGGAAGTGGAGGGTTTGTGTGAACTTCACAAGCCTGAATAAGGTCTGTCCAAAAGACTACTTCCCTCTACCTAAGATAGACCAGCTAGTTCACGCCACTTCGAAGCATGGCAGAATGAGTTTTTTAGACGCATACTGAGGTTACCACCAAATTGCGATGTATGGCCTAGATGAGAAGAAGACTGCCTTCATCACTCCTAAGAGACTCTATTGCTATAGAATCATGCCGCTTTGGATTGAAAAATCCAGGGGCGACGTATCAGAGAATAGTGACTAAAATGTTTAAGTATCTTATTGGCAAGACAATAGAAGTATACATCGATAACATGGTCGTGAAAAACAAAAAGTCATTAGACCATCTAGCCAACCTCAAAGACATTTTACCTTCAGCTGAATGCCTCCAAGTGTGCTTTTGGGGGTGAGATCAGGAAAGTTCTTGGGATATCTGCTGACGAGAATAGTGATTGAGGCAAGTCCTAATCAAATCAAAGCTATACTTGATATGAAGAGTCCAATGATAACGAATGAAGTATAGATTCTGACAGGCAAAACAACGGCTTTGAATTAGTTCATTAACTAAAATTTTGATAAATGTAGACCTTTCTTCCAGCTATTAAAGAAAGCCACAGATTTTAGATGGACATAAGCTTGCAAGGTCACCTTGGCTGACCTGAAGAAGTACCTGACCTCCCCACCTTTGCTATCAACTCCAGTTCTAAGCGAGGAGTTATTCTTATATCTTACAATAGCAGACTATGCAGTCAGTGCAGTAGCAGTTTGAGAGAATGGAGGATGTGAGACCATGAAATATCCTCTCACATTGATTGTAGAGATCAACGAAGAGATGAACTTTGGCCTTGTATATCTGCAAAGATGAGCATGATCGGTGCCACCCAACCAGGTTGCTGGCCGGAGACACTCCGATGGTAAAGTTAGTCATTTGATTGAAAGAATGAATGTATAAAAATGAAGAGTGTTTGTGTGCTGTGTGGAGTAGAGAGAGATCCTCCTTACATTCCATGAGGTGCCTTTCTTTTATAGATATGGAATAGGCTGAATAAGCCCAACAGTTGGCCCCCTTGGTAGGCCTTATTTGGGTTAGCCCAATAAGCTGATATATATTTTTTTCTGGCTTCCACAATTGCCCCAAAATTTTCATTGTCTTTGGTAAAAGAAATGAGAGTTTTTATCGCCGAGTTATACTGTTCAAATAGATGTTAGGTCTCGTGACAAATAATACATTTGAAAATGAGTAACATGAATGAATGAATGACTGGATGAATGCATGTATGTATGAATGTATGTATGGATGAATGTACAAATATATGTATAACTATATGTATATAAGGGAGAGGGGTGAGTTCCAAACAAACTATATCATAAGTGAGTCTACATCAAATATCTTTGTAACGATAGGCCACGGTATTATAACCCTCGGGCGAGGATGAAGGCCACGGTATTATAGCCCCTGGGCGAGGGTGGAGTGCATTGCTGTAAAAGAAAATATACGAAGAACTGCACACAAATAATGTAGATATATCGGCCACAAAAAAAGTGGAAAACTATAAAAGCTATGAAAATGATGGCACGCAAAATATGTGAAGAACTGCCGAATGACGCATAGGTTTTGCGCAGTAGGTTTTGACACGGCTGAATGGAGATTGAACTGCCAAGTTGTCGAATTGAAAGTGCTGAGGAATGTAAGAGTTGTTCAGTGAGTTCGGCGAGGAGCGTTAAAGGAGCGTTAAGCCGATTAAATTGTACCATCACCACATTGAACTGTCATGGAATTAGTTGTGAAATTGCTTCCATTGTCGTGTTGCCCCATTGCTTTTGAAGGATAGGGGTGATTCGGAAGGAATTCAGGATAGACTTGAGCCAAAATTGTCGAATGATGCGGGTGGCTATAGTGGCGGGAAGATGCCAAAATTGTTGAATTCGGCATTGATCAAATGCTAGGCTGGGCAGCAAAAGTGTTGTTGGAGCTGCGATATGTGGTACTGCATATAAAATCTACAAATTATTAGTATGAAATGTACAAAATTAGACCTTACGAATGTGCTTAGAAGGCTCCAAATAGTTGGAAACGATTATTGGATCGTGAATCGGGCTCCTAATGGCATAATTTTAGCCAAAATAGATCCGATGGCTTAGATTGGTGGAGAATTAGGCTCCGTGAAGCACTGGATAATTTCTTTGACAGATGCTGCATTGGACGGCTCGGCTTGATGGCTTGCGGCTCGACAGCTTGGCAAATAATATAAGTAGGCTCAACTTGATGGCATGCGGCTTGGCAAGAAATATAAGTAAAGTTGCTGCCTAGAAGATTTGAACTCATGCCATTGTGAGGAAAATTTAATACTTAACCACTTTGCCACCTCAGATCCTTGTGTATATAATTTACACATTATATATTTGAACTTGATTGTTCGGCTATGACATGAGGCAACTTAGTCGCAATGCACACAATAATTTCATAAGTTGGTGTAGACACCCCATTTTTTACGGCCCTTACAACTTGGACGTCATCGCATGCATACTTGATGATGAGTCTATATGCTCGTCAAGTGCTTGAAGTCCTTAGCAGAATGCCACAACTTTGAGCCTTTCAAACCCTATACTCTTGTTGCCTCATTCTTGGACCAAGCCTTGGTTCTTCAAGCCTGTAGCTTCTAGTGGCCGCTGGCCATCACTTTTTGGTTGCCAACCACTAATGTGGCCTGCCGCCCACCAGTGATGGTTGGCCGGCCAACAGTTTCTTTTGCAGATATTTTGTGTCAGCTGTTTGCACAAATGCATGCATCTTCACCCATGTGTAGGGCTGGATATTCTGGAAGAGAATTCATGTTTTCTATATATAGGAGGCCTCCCTCTCATGTTTTAAGGTTAGTAAAATTTTAGAACAAAATTTTTCATCTCTCTCTATAATTCTCTCTCTATCTTTAGCAAATTTCTACACTTTTGCTTACAAATTTTCAACCTTTGCCTATACACTCTTAACCAAACTGTTCATCTTTGAGCTGAGGTATTCTTAAGCCTTGTTGGAGCTCTAAAGGATGTGTTTGCTTGGTTTTGTTGCTTGGAATTGCCTTTCCTCTTCAAATGTATAAGGCTTTGCCTATTTGCTTGCTTTAACTACTCTTTTTCTTGCGCTTTTCCAACTATTTTTGGGATGTAAAACTTCTGTATTTTTAGGCTAAAACTTCGGTCCTAAGGCCATTAAAGGTTGAGGGGTGGTTCACCCTTCTTTGCACCTTGTTTTGGAGGCCTTTGCCCTTATGTTTCCCATCATTTTACTATCTATTTTTGAGCTATTAAACACTGATTTTTAGAGCTTTTTCAGTGGCCAAAATCATGTAGCTTGTGCTATGTTTTAGCATATTAATCTACCCTTTTTTTAGCTCAATTCCAGTAAGTTTTAGGACAATATTATACCTGTTTTAGCACTTTTTTGGGCTATTGGTTGCATTTGAGCTTTGTTTTGCATGCTTATAGTGTAATTGTCCACATGAGCTTTGTGTTCTGGGCCTTAGACACCATCTTGTTTAAGTTGATTGCATTTATTTATGACTTTTCATACTTGTGATCACTCTTAATCATCTCTGCAACCTCCCTCATTTCTTGGCTTTTGTTTTGCTTTGAAAGTGGTTCAAACAACTTGTTTGTTTAAAGCATGCGATTGAGATGTCATGCTTAATGGTTTAATCTCTTAGGGGGTTTATTACCAATGGTATGATGTCTCTTTCATGCCTAAAACAACTTTTGGTTTGAGCCCTCTTTCCATAGAGGACTTAAACTCACCTTTTGGACTCAATGAATTAAAGGATGGTTGGTAATCTAAAATGGAGTAATTAAAACTTGGGGACTAAAATGGTCCAAGATAATAAAAGTGTTGTGTTCAATCAGACGTTAGTTGAACATATGGAAACTTGAGGCATTTCATACTCAATAGTGATGAAATGATTCAAGTTTCCAAGGTCACCATTTCCTTTGATCAACTCATGAAAGGAAGGGGGTTGGAGTCTTATTTTGTAGCATTTATTGAATTTGCACATTTTGGTTCATAAGCCATCATGTAACAAAATTGCTTGAGTTGGTGGTTTGTGAACCAAGCTCATTACTCCTTTGATTTGCTCAAGAAAATGAGGGGTGAGTTGTGCAAACAAACCCTTGAAAATACCCTCTGCATGCTCTGTTTGTCCTCTGTTGCAGCAAGGTGAATTAGGTAGCAGTGGCCGGCAGGTGGTCGGCAGGTCACCATTGATGGCCGGCAACCCTCATCACTGGCCGGTCGGCCACTGAGGCAAAATTCAACAATGTGTTTGTGAGGCAAAGCAGAGTTATTCTGGAAGTGGGCAACAGTGTATGTGTTCTCTGTGCAACAGAGGCTCTCCAGAAGCAAAACAGTGGCTTTTTGGGTGGAAATTGAGCATGCGCATGAACATCCCTCGCTTCCCGAGGCAGAGTAGTTAGCTTAGTACTTAATTGTTTAGCTGACTTACTTCTTTTAATTGCACTTGTGTTGTAATTATTTAATTAGTTAAAGTAGTTAGCTAGTTGTGATGTTATAATCTTTAATTAGCTAGAATAGTTAATTAATTACTTCAGTTTGTAATAATTAGTTAAGTAGTTTAGCTATTTATTCATTTGTTTTTAGCTTAGCTTTAATTAGTTAGCTAGTTAGTTCATTCGGACTCTCCTTCGTGAGAGAGCAAACTTGTAATAATGTGTATGTCTTCCAACCCCACGTCTTTCTCCCTTTTATTTACTAGATTATGATGGTTAGTTTAGGGACATCATGTTTTGTTTAGCATACTTCATGCCTGCATCCATTTGTATTGCATGCACCGAGGCTCGGTACATCATACTAGCTTGCGTTGTTAGTTTAACGCTTCTTTGAATATGTGCTTAGACCGCATGCTATCTAATTGATTCATATGCCGTATTAGTAGCTGAGCCTATTAGTTGCATATCTCATGTGTTGCATTAGTCATATTGCATAGTTAGGATCACGCATCTTTTCCAACTCTTTTGTTTATTTTGGCTTGGAGTACTAGGTGAGCCTTTACTCGCTTTAGCATGTCGCTTGCGTGTGATTGTTGCCATGTTTAGCATGCTTTCCATGAGGCTAATTGTTTAAGTGCTATAACTGCTTGAATGCCTGTGGTTGAAGGCTTGTTGCTTGAATTGGAATAATTTGAGTAATGTTCATATGCGATCATTTTTTTAAGTGATACATATTTTGAAACAATCTTCAAAACAAACATGAATCGAAATGTTCCAATTCTTGCAAATTTAGTTTATACTTTTGTGTGTACATCACATAATAATGCTAGCCTAATAAACCGGAATAAGAGCATATAATGTAAATAAGAATCATATTATGATTAGTAGAGGCCGATCTTTGATCGGGCGAGTGGGGGTGCTCAAATTCATTCATGACTTTCCCCTTTCATACCTAAGTTCCCGAGCCAGGACAATCTTGGTGATGATGAACACGTGGCCTTTGGCATGAGTCATGGGTTTCCTAAATTTCCCAAAAAATATTTAGGCAGCGACTCTGTATCTGGCAAAGCAGTCCATTTTTGGTAATTTGAATAAAAATCGATTTTCCAAAAGATTTGTCGAATTTGGACTCTTTGGTGTTTATCTATTTCACATTGCACTTGTGAGATTAGATTCAGAACTGCGGGAGTCCAAACTATAGGGCTTATTTCGACTTCCAAAAAGGGGCGCGGAAAAGTCGGGCTACAGTTTTTGGCGACTCTGCTGGGGAAATAGAGAACTTGACTTGAAAGTCATGATGTGAAATTTTATTTACACTTATATGTTTCTTTGCATTGCATTTGCATTGGTGTGTTTAAGTCACTGTGTTTGCCATCTGTTATTCTTAGACGGTTTGCCGGAGGCTTGCCTAAAAGCTTACCAAAAGGCTGACCGGTCACGGGCTCTGCCACGATGGGAACACAACCCTTGGATCTGGATTACCGTTGTACTGTTTGATCCTCCTTTCATTTCTCGGTGTTAGGTGCGAGAGATATATTAGGTAGTCTTGCTGAGGTACCCTTTTTGACCATTTGGCCTAGTTGCATATTGAAAGCCGTAGAGATTGTTCCAAACTAGGACAAGATGCTTACCAGAATGCAGGATTACGTGAAACCGCATTGTTTGAATAGTGAACCCTAGCTCCTGACGAAACTAGGATAGGGTAACTCTACCTCCTCATAGGGGTGTTTTGGCTCTCACTTAACTGGTATGTGCTTTACAGTGAAACTGTACAGGAACGTGCATATTAGTTGCAAGTTAGGTATCGGTTTTGGGGGCAGAATTCAGTATTGAGTGCAGTCCTACAGCTTTGATTATATCTGTGTGTTGTTAACATCTGAGCCGAGGTGCTGTACGGTTTCTAATTACTACTTTCTTTTTGCAAGGTAGTATAACACTATAGCTTTGGGCAGTTCGGATATCCCCCAAGAGCTCTGAACCCGTGTCAAGAGGCTTTGCAAAATCGGAGATCTTGTTAGGGGACAGCCCGTGTTTACTTCGCTCCCGCCGGTTACTAGACGGAGGAGAGTAAGGCAGAGTTCACCGGTTCAATTTCTACAACAGTCACCCCTCACTTCACCTGCATCTAGTCGGGCTCAGTTTTCTACATCTAGTCCAGTACGAGATCATTCGCCCATTCCGATGATATCCCCTAGTCAGCATGGAGGACCTAATCCATCACTTTCAGCAAATAGTTGAAACCATGCAACAAGACGCTGCTCGTCAGGCCGAGGTCACAGCCCGTCAAGCTGAGATAATAAACAGGCTGCAACAACAACAACCACAGCCGGCAGTAGTGTCTGCGTCCATGCACCTCCTACGGGTATCCCAGCACCCAGAGCCACTGCCTATGTTGAGAATCAGGGCAATCCGGCAGAGCCAATCCCACCATAAGCCTCCAAAGCATGTATGTATCAAACCGAGGCTCCATTTGAATTCAAGGTTGACCTGACTGTGCTTAAGGTCAACAAACTGGAGAAGCTCTTCAAGAGAGCGCAGGGTGTTAACTCTATTTCTGACATAGAAGACGAGTATATTGACTCTGCAGTGACATTGCCGGACCGGTTCAAAATGCCGCACATCGATCGATTCGATGGTTCTGGAGTTCCCATGGTTCATCTTTGGCTATTTTCAGACATTCTGCGGCTGATGGGCCTAACCAGGTTGCAGAAGCTCTCATTCTTTGGCCGGACTATGTCGGGAATAAAAACTATATGGTATGCAAAGTTGGAGGATTCTGTGAGGCAGAGTTGGGAGGAGATGGTTGAGGCCTTCGTTACACAGTACTTGTACAACACCCAAATCGAAGTCACAACTTATTATCTTGAAGCAACGCGTCAGGAGCCAAATGAAGGCTTTTCAGAATTCATGATGAGGTAGAGGGCCAAGGCTTCAATGATGACCACACGACCTTTTGAGAAAGATCAGATAGGGATGGTAGTCCACAATCTGCACGGGAAATTATTGTAGAAAATGATCATCCTACCTTTGTTCACTTTCACTGAGCTCCATGAGCTGGGAGTTTAGATTGAAGACGCCATGAAACAAGGGTTGCTTAATGATGAGAAAGAGCAGGCCAAGAGGCCTTTTGTCTGCAGTTCCAATGCAACCACCAGTGGTAGCACAGCTGCGCGACCGTCTGATATGAGTGTTGTCACCACCACAACCAAGACCGCCAATCCCTTTGCCCATACAGCACCACAAACTTCAACCAACCCTGCCCAATCCCAGAGGACCTTTACCCCACTTTACATGCCTTTATCTCAAGCTATGAAGGTGTTGATCAAAAAGGGGCACCTCAAGCCATTAGAGCCTCGCCCACTACCCGATCCTCTCCCAGCTAAACACAACCCAACCAAGTACTGTGCTTTCCACCAGCAGCACGGTCACGACATCGACCAATGCTTTAGACTGCGTCATGAGATTCAAGACCTCATTGACAATAAGTGATTACACCACCCCCAAAAGAAAATATAACCACAGACCCTCTCCCGGCCCACAATCAAGTTCCCCCACCTCACAACCTAAACCTAATCCATACGCTGGCCATCTCCTACGACCCTAGCGTATATATTACCCCTTCCCACCTACCTAGACTGACGATGTTCATTCCTGAAAGCATAGATTTGTGCATGATGGACACGTCCGCACTTCAACCTGAGCCTGTGGTGGTGACAGTTATAGTACAAAGGAGGTTGGCCTTAAAGGAAAGTACGAGTCTGTTGCCTGAGTGCTTTGAGGACTTGTCTGATGGGGTGTGCAATCCAAGTTGCTACATTATGCCGATTGATCAAGTCAAGCCAGAAGTGGCATTGCTAACTATAGTGGAGGTCAATGTGGTTAGGGAGGATGGCCTAAGCCAAGGGTTGGATGATCTGGTGGAGCCAGAGGAGGACTTAGACAACTTGCAATTCTTCGACGAACAAGATCAAGGGGATGTACAGACTAACTAGTTCGATTTGAGCAGATCAATGGACAACTCTCGGTGGTTGAGTGATGAACCCGACAGGGAGGATGGAACTAAAACAAAACCAGAGGAAAAGAAAATAGGAATTGCTGAAGTGGCCAGAATGGCCGATAAAAAGGAGAAACTACCAGAGAACACCGGTGTGGAAAATTTGGCTTAAGAACTGGACACTGTGAGCACTGTGGACACAGAACAGACAGATACGCTGAAGCAGTTTGTACGAGAGAGGGTTGAAGACAACCAGAAAGCTGTAATGACCTAACACCCTGTGGGGGATACTTGTGAGGTGAAAGTGATACAAAAGAAGCTGGACAATTGTTTGATGACTGCCAGAGGTGTATGGTAGGAGGATGACGATCTACTTCTAGCTCACACCAACAAGGACTAGGGTGAGTGCCTTCCAGATAACACGTGGTACGCTGAAGAGATTGACCACATGACAAGAAGTGGGTGGTATTTCAAGCCACCGCACTTAGATCAAGCTGAGTCCTCTGGGAAAGATAGAGAGGTTGAGAAATAGAAAGAGAAGCAGTTGGAAGAAGAAGTAATTTTGAAGCAACTGAAAAAGATCCAAGCTGACATCTCAATCTGGGGTCAGCTTATGGCCTCCTCGGGTACATCAACAGGCTGTATTATCAGCAATGGACAAAGCTAAGTTGTCCATTGACACAACCCCTGAATAGCTTGTGAGATTGGTTTTCCCAGGTGGTGTCGGGCCAACCCTAACCTTTTTTTGATAAAGAACTGTCGCTGGAAGGCTCAGCTCATAACAAACCCCCGTACATATCTGTTGAGTGCAGACAAAAGTGGGTATCAGTTGTGCTGATAGACACCGGTTTAGCTATCAACGTTTGTCCTTCTTGCACAGCATAAGCCATCAGCCTTAGACCGGCAGACTTTGTGCCTACATCCCAAGTAATTCGGGCATATGATAATACCAGTAGGGAGGTTATGGGCACAATACAAATCAGAGTCTAGGTGGGCCCAACTCAGCAGGATATCAAGTTCCATGTCCTGGATGTCCCGGCCACCTTCAACTTACTACTTGGAAAGCCTTAGTTACACCTTGTGAAAGCAGTCTCCTCTACCTTCCACAAAATGTTAAAATACCCTTACGAAAAAGGAGTGGCGATTGTTTTTGAGAATTCGTCTATCCATCCTCCGCCAGAGGTAACTACACCGGTGTTGGAGATCGTTTATAGCGAGAAGGATGTATTCCTCTTAGGGTTTACGCTGGCTGAGGCCCGAGTAGTGCAGACCATCTTGGCAACAGATGAGGGCATGTGTGTCAGCTCCTAGTCTATTTATTTCATGAATAAACTACAACATGTGCTAGGAATGGAACTTGGAAGAAGTGACCAGAAGGGTGTCACAGCATTGGCCAATGTGTCGCATTATCTGCATGCCTTTGGTCTGGGATATGTACCCACCAAAGAGGATTGGGTCAGGAACAGGGAAGAGATGGTAGGCAGAGCCAGAGCCAAGAAGGCTGGAAAACACTATGAGCTCGTTCATAAGCCAATCCAGGGAACGCTGAATGGCCAATTTGTTTGGGAGGGTGAAGACTTCCCCGTTTGCGGTTTTCCTGAGCCCTAGCTGAATTTTGCAAAGTAGCGTGTTCCTAGTTTCGAAATCTTCTTTGATCTATAGTTACAAGATAGTGATGCTAAGGAAAAAGCTGAGCCAAGTACTGAAGTTGAGCAAAGCATGGAAAGTGACTCGGACAATAGTGAGCTTCGAGTAGGGTCAGCACTGGCATGTCTCCTTACAGATCCTTCGGCCGACTCAGAGAGCTTGAGGGATAACCTTACCATCTCCATGATCGGAGAACAACCGGATGTGAACCCATCCAGCATCATTTTGGATGCATCTGAAGTGCCATTTCTTATCTGGCAGCTGGAGGAGGGCTACCTATCTAGTTCTGAGTCGGGTGATGAGCCAGAATCTGATTCCACAAAGTTTGTGGAGTCGGAATCAGATTCTGATTTTTCTGAGTTCGAGTCTGGTATTCCTGGGGATGATAAACTAGATGCCAAGGTCTTGCCCAGGTCATCCTTTTCTTTTTCTTTTGAGTCAGTTGTAATCGAGGAGCTGGATCTTATGAATGAGAACGCTGCTGATCCTGAGTATTTCTCTGTGCCGCTTGTTTATTGCATTGACCAAGATTTTCAGAATTTTAATGAAAACGAAGAGGAAAGAATTCCTTTGGTTTTCAAAAACTTGATTAATCGAGAGGATGAGAGGTTTGCAAAACCCTGTGCTGATGAAATCATTGCTATTAACATGGGTACTGAAAAGGATCCGCGTTTGGTCTAGATCGGGTCCACGTTATCTTCGGTGGAGCGCGAGCGCTTAGTCGCTTTATTAAAAGATTTCAAAGATGTTTTTGCGTGGTCCTATAAGACATGCCTGGAATCGATCCTGAGATTGTATAGCATCAGATCCCTCTTGACCCCGAGGCCTGATCCATCGAGCAGAAGTTGTGAAGAATTCGTCCGGATTGGGCGTTGAAAATTAAAGAAGAGGTCACCAAGCAGATCGAGGTAGATTTCTTGCTAGTATCTGAATATTTGACTTGGTTGGCCAACATCGTCCCAGTGCCGAAAAAGGATGGTACAATCTGAGTGTGTGTGGACTTTCGGGATTTGAACAGAGCCAGTCCGAAGGATGACTTTCCTCTGCCGTACATTGATGAATTAGTGGATTTCACTGCGGGCCATGCGTTGCTATCCTTCATGGACGGGTAACCTGATTCTGATGGTGCCCGAGGACAAAGAGAAAACTGAATTTACTATGCCGTGGGGTACCTACTGCTATCAGGTTATGCCGTTTGGGTTGAAGAATACCGGGGCTACTTGTCAAAGGGCTGCAACCACTATTCTGCATGATATGATCCACAAAGAGGTCGAGGTGTACGTAGACGACATGATTGTCAAGTCCAAAGAAAGAGAAGGCCACTACACCGCCTTGAAGAAATTCTTTCAGTGGATTAGAGAATACAGGTTGAGATTGAATCAACAAAAGTGTACTTTCGATGTGACAGCAGGGAAAATGCTGGGCTTTTTGATCACATGGAGGGGCATCGAGGTAGATCCTTCCAAAATCAAGGCTATCCTAGAAATGCCACCACCAAGGATTGAAAAAGGAGGTACGAGGCTTTCTAGGTAAAGTGCAATTCATAAGACGGTTTATTTCCAAATTAATGTTGACTTGTAAACCATTATTTGGTCTCTTGAAGAAAGGAAAGAAATTCTGATGGGATGATCGATGTCAATTCACTTTTGAGTAGATTACGCAGTACCTCCAGAATCTACCCTGGGAAGCTTTTGATTCTGTATCTGTCAATAATAGACACAATAATGGGATGCATGCATGCTCAAGAATCTGAGGATGGGGTGGAGAAAGCCATCTATTACTTGAGCAAGAAAATACTGGATTATGAGACTCGCTACACTCTGTTAGAGAAAGCTTGTCCAGCCTTGGTATGGGCTACCAGGAAGTTGAGGCACTACTTGTTAGCCCACTTTGTAATTCTGGTTTTGAGATTAGATTCCATCAAATATTTCTTTGAGAAACCAGCGCTTACGGATAGGCTAGCCCGTTGGTTGCTTCTCCTCTCCGAATTTAATCTCAAGTATGTCACCCGCAAGTCTGTCAAGGGGAGAGCTGTAGCAGAGTTCCTGGCAGATCACCCAGTAGAAGGGGATGAAGCAGTGGAATACCTGTTCCCAGATGAAGCCATTCTACAAGTTGAAGAGGAGACTTGGACAATGTACTTTGACGGAGCGTCCAATTAATACGGTTATGGGTTAGGTGTGTTGCTGATAGCACCCGATGACTCCCACATACTTTTAGCCTTCAAAGTCCGGTTCAAGGTGCCTAATAACGAAGCAGAATATGAGGCGTGTACTGCTGGTTTGGAAGTCGCCCGGGAACTAGGGGCAAAACGATTGGATGTTATCGAGGACTCAAACTTTGTTGTTTCTCAAGCTAATGGAGACTAGAAGGTCAAAGAAGAAAAAATAAAGGCTTATCACCAGACCCTGGACGTTCTGATTCCTAGGTTTGGAAAGCTGACTTTCACGCATCTACTGAGAGAGAACAATAGTTTCCCTGATACTTTAGCAACTTTATCATCCGTGGTAGACGTCCCACTCGGAGTCCGGATGTGTCCAATTATCATTGAGCAGAGATACACGCCAGCCTATGAAACTATCGCTACAATAGATGAAGCGCAAGACAAAAACCCTTGGTACTAAATTTTTTTGAACTTCTTGGAAAAGGAGATTTATCCACCAGGGGCAAATGCCAAGGACAAAAGGAGAATACTGCAGATAGCCGTCCAATTTATCATCTACGGAGGTAAACTGTACAAAAGGGGTCATCTGGGAATGCACAAGTTGTATGTTGAAGAAGAGGAGTCAAAGCACCTGATGGAGGCCATCCATGGGGGAAAGTGCGGAGCGCACATGAACGGAGTGATGCTGGCCCAAAAGATTCTTAGGCGAGGTTATTACTGGTCCACTATGGAGGAGGATTGTATTGGTTTTGTTTGGCGATGCCACAAATGCCAAATTCATGCCAATTGCATGAATATCCTGCCGTCAAAACTGTACAACATGACTTCACCATGGCCTTTCTCAGTCTGGGAAATCGACATCATTGGCGCAGTCACACCAAAAGGGTTGAATGGGCATGAATATATCTTGGTGGCAATTGATTACTTTACAAAGTGGGTGGAAGCTCAGTCCTGTGTAGTGTTGAAAGCATCGCATGTGGCTAAGTTCATCCGGAACAATATCATTTGCCGCTATGGAGTCCCAAATGAGATCATATCAGATAATGGCTCCCACTTCAAGAAAGAGGTGATAGACTTGTTGGAGAAATACAATGTGGCTTTTCATAAGTCATACCGGCCGCAAACCAATGGAGCCGTTGAAGCCGCCAACAAGAACATCAAGAGTATTTTGCAGAAGATAGTTGAGACCTACAAGGACTAGCTAGACAAATTGTCATTTGCACTCTGGAGCTATAGAACTTCAATCCGGACATCTACGGGGGAAACTCCTTATTCTCTTGTCTACGGGATGGAAGCTATTCTGCTGATGGAAATAGAGGTCCCATCACTGTGAGTTATGGCTGAGTGTCATATAGCAAAGGCAGACTAGTAACAGAGTAGATTCGAAGCGCTGATGTTGTTCGACGAGAGGAGGCTGAAAGCATGTATCATGTTCAGGGCTATCAACGCAGAATTACTAGGGCTGTTAACAAGAAGGTTAAGTCTCAGAATCTCAAAGAGGGAGATATGGTGGTGAAAGACAACCGAGCTCCCATTCATGACCCTAGGGGCAAGTTCAGACCCAATTGGACTGGTCTTTACATTATCAAAAGTATCTGGTCGTGTGGAGCTGTTATTCTCATGGACATGGATGGCCTGGAATTTTCACAACCGATCAACATGGACAAGTTGAAGAAATACTATCCCTGAGAGGCTTGCTAGGCCTAAAACCTAGAAGGGCGACCTAGGCAAAAGTTAGAGTATGAAAAATTAGAAATAAAGAAAAATTGAGCTCACAAGGTTGAAAACCCTAAAGGGCGGCCTTGGCAAAAGTTAGAGCGTAAAAATAGGGAGTAAATACTCGAGTGAACCAGAACCAAACTACGTAAGGCCTGATTCCCATCTTCGGGATACGTAGGCAACTTTATCCTAAAGTTCGGCCATAAACACCTCTAACACAACTGTCCTATCCATGTGATTGATCAAATCATCTTTGTCTATTCATTACCTGAGGGTTTGGTTGTTATCTTAACAAAGAAGAGTTGGTTAGAAGGCTGAGCACTGATGTTCAATCAAGGGGCAATTTATGATCTTTTGATTCGGGGTTGTAAATCTTGAGGATTGATTCCGTGCGTGTCAGGTAGTGATCCTTTGTGAAAATAGTTTTGAAAAGTTTTAATAAAAGTTGATTTTGTTCAAATTTTACCTTTTATAACTTAGACCATTTTTGGACCAAAAGGAAAATTCTCAGTGCTCACAACTTTAATTTCATTGATTTCAACTTAAAGTTCTCCAACTCTCTGATATAAATCAAAGTTGCTTTTATTACATCGAAAAAACTTGAAAAGAAAGATCAAAGCAATAAACTAGGGGCATAGATGAGTCAGGTTCTCATGCGTTCCCTATTCGTGCTTGTGGAAGCTTCTAAACCAAAGTGGGCCCGGTTTGTGCCTTATCCTCAAGCCAAGCCAAGCATTCGCTAGAAAGGGCGTAACTGAAACTAGAGGCAGGGGCCAGAAGCTCTCTCGTCCTCTAAGTAGTGAGGCACCTAGCCAAGTGTGAACCACTGATGGGGAATGCAACCGGGTACTCTACCCCCTCCTCTAGGTGAGTCTGATCATGCCCAAATTGACGTCTAAACCAGAAGGGGAAGTAAAACACACAGTGCGTAAGGCCAATCAATTGTATGCCAGGCTGCCGAGCCATGTTGTAGCTCATCTCGGTCAGGTTAAGCCAGGGGCAATGCCAGGCTATGTTAGCCACAGACTTGTTGCACATTCAGTGGCACCACTATCCCTCATTCGGGAAATCCACTAGACAGTGGCAGAGGAAATAGCCTCGAGCTGAGTACTTAGGGCAAGAGTCCACTACCTTCAGCTTGTCCATAAGCCACACCTAGGGAGGGATGAAAGAAAAGAGAGATTAAAGAATAGAGAGATGCACGTTGAGAGAAAAGTGAGAAAAGGGTTTTGAGAGAAAAATATAGCATGAGTGCCGAGTGATGTGAGAAACACATATAAGAGAGGCTGGGAAACAATACCTGAAGAAGTAGTGGACTCCCCGCGAATTTGGTAGTCTCTCGCCGATCAAAGTCGTCTAAACCCATCAAAGTCTCGGCTAACACCAAGCCAATGCAACTCTTGCCTTTTTCAAACCTTGGGCCACTTTGATCAATTGAATGCTAGACCCACCGAAACTAGGGCCAAGAAGGAAATTAGCAAGCATACATACGCAAAGGGCATGCTATCGCAATCCTCGCCAGAGAAGGTCGCCTCGATCACCGATGTCGGAAAAATGATGAATCAAAATAGGAATGTCCAGCTCTCCATTATGGGCCAGAGATCGAGCCTCGTGCAGAGTGAGCCCACACATCCGTCCTAAAGCTTTGGCATGGCCAAAACGGGGTTGAGGTATGATTTCCTCATTGTGTCGGGATTCCATTAGTGCGTGAAATTCTTCAATTATTGGGCATATTTCTTGTCCCCCGAAGCTAAAGACGTGTAATCGGGTCCTAACATCGTGTCGTGGCATGAAAGAATGGAAAACAAAGTGGAGCTCAGCTCAACGGAAAAAGTCCATTTATGTTGGAACCCCAGGAATTTACCTTTTCCACGCCGTCTAAAGTCGCAATCCAATCTGAGAGCTTTTCGGTGAAAAATGGCTCCATTTGTGAAGAAATTGCAGCTGAAATGAAGTTTTGGAGAAGAATTCACGAAGCTAGATCTTTTGTAGAAGATAAGGCAGTGAGTGGAAGCCAGCTGTCATTAATCTGGTGATTTTTACATTTTGTGGCTAGCAGGTGGCCGGTAGGCTCCTCTTGTGGCCAGTATATGGCCAGTAGGCTTTATCTTTGGTCGGCAATCCTTTTCTCAAGCTTGTTGTCTACCTGTGTGCTGGAAGCGCTGGAAGCTTGTGTTTTGTTTTGGTCTTTATGTGTTTCGAGGTCTTGTTTTGAGTCTTTTTGGTTTTAACAGGTTTGTTTACTTGTATTGAGTTGTTTTTGCTTTGTTTATCGAGTTGTATGTTGCATTTTGTATTTCGTTTGTTAGTCGGCTCATTACTCGATTAAGAACATTATTTCAATCAAGCGCTCTTGGCCAATTCGATTCCGTGTCCATTTCATGCAAATATAGTGCTCATGATGCAAAAATAATAACACTTTTTATAAAAGCTGCGAAGTTTTATTCCGATGATGGTTTTTACAAAAAAAGAGTACAAGTTTTCAAAGAAAAATAAAACCTATTTGAAGCTATCCAATGTGCTAGTGCTACCAAACAAAAAGAAACTAAGCAAAAGTACAAAAAATTAGCCCCGGTCGCCTCAGGCCCGAGAGGCCCTCTTTGTCCTCTTCCTCTCTCGTTACAGGAGCCCTCACTTCATCACCTCTGCGAGCACCTGTCAGAGGTGGCATGAGGTGGGTCTGGATAAAGGTCGCGTAGTTGCCCTCTACTCTAAAATAATCAGCATCCAAGCCCACCATAAACTGTGTAACTACATCAACAGATAGGCTACCTGCTGATCTCATGGACTCCGGTGGTGGCATCGGAATGATTGGGTTTGGTAAGCCCATGGTCTGTCAAATGAACCACTTACTCAGTAACCAGGCTCAGCAGACTGGGCCCTCAAGTAGAATGCAGAAGCGAGAAGTAGCCCAGGCCCCGGCGTACTGGTCCTGTATCCCTGTAGACATCATGGCCCAAGGCTGCCGCATGATATACAAATAGAGAGTGAACAGGTTGTTAGTTACTGTTAGTTGCTAAAATGTGAATCAGAACAGTTGTAAAATAGAAATGATTATGTTTTGGGTTACCTCATGGGCGGCCACTGTGTCGAAGTAGTGGCGAAAGAAGGTGAATGACTCGCGGTTTCCACGCTGACATCTGTCATCGTACCGCCTCGAGTAAGGAACTACGAGGGGGCGAGTTCTAAGAAATAAGCATAAACCCACAGCTACAAGGAAAGTGCAATAATATGTGATCAACAATGCATGGATAGATGTAAAAAGTGCAAACTAGAAAGCATATAGCATGAACAAATGAAGAAAGTGCAAAGCAGAAAGCAGAAAGCCCCTGGCATACTATTCTAAAATAAGCCCACAGTGTTCCACCTATTCGAAAATAAGGTGGTACCGAGGACAAACGTCAGAAAGCCCCTAGCGTACTGCTCCATCTCCTCTAATGTCTCGGGCTCGCTCTCTCGAAACTGCTTAGCGAACCAGCTATATCTGATCATAGCTGTCCGATACAAGGGTGGACGTGCACCCAATAGCTCGACCCAGGTGGCCTCACACTCCCCCATGTCGATGTTGAACGGGATTGGGTCACTCTCTACTCCGAAGCCTGTGATCATGGCGAAGTCGTAGGGAGTCATCGTCATCTCCCCGATAGTGGAGAAGTGGAAGGAGTTGGTGGTGTCCCACCACCTCTCCACAAGTGCTTCCAGAAAAGGACGACTTGCGATAATCTGTGTCAGGCCGGAGCAGAAAAGGCAGAAGCCGGTCTCGTCTAAAATGTCACAAACCCCGTCAGGGAGCTTGTCATACCAATCCCTCGCAGTAGTGGCTCTGTACCCTCTGAAGGCACGAGACTCCCCTTGTGGCAAAGAACAGATGAATTAGATAAGGCAGTGATGAAAGTACAGTCGGATGAAACTCAGTGCAAGAAATGCAGTTTAAGGAAAGGTAGAAATGCAAGAGAACAGAGTTTATACCTCAGTGGCATTGGCTGAAAGGTAAGAAGCTGACTCTATCAGCAGGAGGTCCTCTGGTGCACTCAGAGCAAAGTCGTTGAACCGTTTGATGCCTCCGGGTGGCAATATATGTGTTCGGGAATGGTACCTTGCTGGATCAAAAGGCCGTACCCTCAATGGTAGCGGCTCTGGCTCTACCTCAGGCTCAAACTTTGCCTCGAGGTCGGCCTCAATACCCTGAGCCGCCTCGCCAGCCTCGGCAACGACTGGCTCCTCTGCCTCAGCAATAGGTAAAAATACGGGGAGAAGCTCTGGAGGGGGCCTCGTCATGTGGCCAATCATCTGACATCTGGAAAATAGGTGAAAAGTAGGTGAAAAGTGAAGAAAAATGCAGAAAAGAGGGTAAACTTGGAAAAAGTCAACCCTAAGAGAGAGAAAATGTGAGAAAAAGTCAAAGCTGGGAAAAGTTCAGGGAACTCGAGAGAAACTCGATGGGAACGAGGCTAAAGTGGTGAAAATGAGGAAAGAAGTGTCGAAAACAAATTCCAATCAGTTCAAAAGGAAGAGAATCAAGAGGGTTTAGCGAATAAAGTTTGCGTGGGGCATTGGAAAACGCGTTAAAAGCTTGGATCTAGAGAGAAGAAGTGTCTAGAGAGAGACAGAGGGAAGAATTTTAGACCTAGAGAAGTGAGGAAATGAGGAGTCAAGGTCTATACTTAAAGACCTGAGGGTGAAAAGACCAAAAAACCCCCGCACTGCCATCGGTGGCCGGCAGGCCACATTGATGGTAGACAACACTATTTGATGGCCGGCAAATGGCCAACATGTTTCCCCTGTGGCCGGCAGGTGGCCGGTGGCCTTCCTCTGTGTCCTGATGATGTTTTGTGTCTTTGTTTCCTAACAAGTGCAAGAAAGGTTCACTGTTGGGTCTAGATTGTCTCTACAGAAGCTCAAAACTGTGTTTTGGCGCACGATGTTCATCACTTGTCAACATGAATGAGGTGTATCCTTTGTTAAACATATTGCAATTCCTCCGAGAGGTAAATCGGAAGGTGCCATCGAATGTCGCCTTTATTAGTTTTATGCCTTCGTTCTCTTTTCATCTTATATTGTTGCATAGAATATGCATTTCACATATACGTATGTTGCATGCGCGTCTTGCATCAGTTTTGATTCACGCATAGAATATGCTCTTGCTCTTATTTATTATACATAATATGCTTTTGTTTCTTGCATAGAACATGCTTTCAATTAACATGGTCTGTCGGCTGTCTATCTGACATAGATTATATTTTGTGCATCTATCACACTTGTTCATTTTGTGCATCTATCGCACTCGTTCATTTTTTGCATCAATTGCACTTGTATCTTTTGTGCATTTATCGTACACCCCTCTATTGTTTCTTATCTCAGGATGTGTGAAACACGACCTCGAGCTATTTTTATTGTATCTCAGGGCACGTGACTCGCGGCCCTGGGAGGGTTTTGTCTCGGACGTGCGAAGCCCGAGCCCGAGCAGTTTCCTTGTATCTCAGGATGCGTGAAGCATGGCCCTAGACGTGTTTCATCTCGGGACGTGCGAAACATGACCTTGAGCGATTTTCTTGTATCTCAGTGTCACGACCCAAACCCGCCCCTGTGGGTTTAGCACCGTAACTGGCCAGTAATCCGTGATTACCGAAGGCCTGCTTGAAAGTAAAGACAGTAATACAGAGTACAGGGGCTGGTAGAAGCCAAAACAGTAATAAAAGATGTCCAATGAGCTGTGATAGTCTGTATGCAAAAAGAATTTTCTGCACATATTCACACTCAAAACCATAACAGTATATACATACACACATCATATACAGACATTCAAGTTGGGGACCAAGTCCCTACCATAACAGTACAGTGCCAGTCTCATACAGTCTATACAAAACAGAGACAGAAAGGGGGAATCTAAAACACCCCGAAGCAGCCTTGGCTTGACGCACTCGGAACCTTAAAGTGAGGCACAATGGTTGGCTTGACAAAAAGGGAGTTTAACCCAATGCTCCTAGCATCGATCCAGTGCTTGAACACCTACATATAAATATAAACAGTAAGCTAAAGTCCAGTGAATAACAGTTGTGTAAAGGGGTTAAGAATGAATGTCCTTTCAGTCATTAAACAGTCATATCAGTCATTTAGAAACCATAGCAGTTATATGTGGTACATCCAATAGCAAAACAGTACAGTAGGTCTTAACAGACCGAACAGTCAGTTGATGGCCATCATAACAGTAAACAGTAGTGGTTCCAACATGGGAACCGACAGACATCTCTGTAACAGTAGCAATAACAGCACAGTAACAATAAATTGCTATGGATACCACGAATATAGTTTACAAATAGGACAATCATTCATTCATTAAGCAATAACGTTTCAGTAAATAGAACAGTTGATCATTCAGAAAATATTCATAATTGAACATATCTTTACAACATTGTTACTCACAGAGCACTGGGTTATAAGCAGCTAATGAGCGGCTAATGAGCGTCCTCGGATGCCAACCCTACACAGTTACAGAACGAACACACACTAAGTTACACACTTGGGAATCAATAACTTAGTCCCTATCTTGACTCGGTGTGGTCTTACATCAATATCCTCCTTAAGATGCCTTAAACATGGCCTAGGAATGCCTAGGATGGAAAGAGGATGCAAAGATCTACTTTAAAACACTTTTCAAAATTTTCAAAAAACAGGGGTCTTGCTCGAGCGTGTCTTTCTACGCTCGAGCGGACATGCAGACAAAGGAGCTCCACTCGAGCGTGACTTCCTTCGCTCGAGCAGACTGTAAACTCAAGCAAAAGTACTGGATGCACAAAAATCATGCTCGATGGGCGCTCGATCCACCCTCGAGCGTGAGACTCAGGTCCTCGCTCGAGCGCGAAGTCTCTCGCTCGAGCGGACTGTAAACATATGAAAAGTACTAGATACACGCATTTCACGCTCGAGCGTTACTTTTCCCGCTCGAGCGGGATGCATGTACTCAGAGTGTACGCTCGAGCGTGAAGTCTTACGCTCGAGCGTGGGTCCAAAATCTAGAATTTCCAAATTGAACCTCCAAGCTCAAATTCAACATTTAAAGCATCAAATTCAATTCTTTTGGGCCAATTTTCTAGAAAACACTTTAAAACTCATAATATGACATGTTTCAAAGATCAATTTGCAAAATCAAAGCCCAAAGGTAGTTTAATGAAACACAATTTCATTTAAAACTTCAAGAATGTGATGAACATAAGACATGCAAGTGTTCAATTGAAATCAAAGCTTCCAATACTTGATCAAATGAGTCAGTTCACTCAAAAACATGATGAATTCATGGACCATAGCTAGAATATAGACATGCATGTGAGGATTTCCATGAAATCAACCTCAAAACTCAACAATGTAAACATACATGCATGATTTAGCTCTTAATTCAACATTTTAAACCAATTCTAGACTCAACTCACTACTTTCTCATGGACCATGCAAAATACAACTTAAATACAAGTTCAAGAAGATGGTCCTCCTACCTTAGGTCCTCAATTTCAAGTCTAGAAGCTCAAATATGCAATCTCTCTTCAATTTCTTCTAGTTCTCCAAGCAATTCTTGATGAGCTAAGTTTTCTCCTAACTCTCCCTCTCTCTAGTCAGTTTTGCTCTAGATGAAATGAATGAGATGGTGTAAAGCTAAGCTCCCAAACAAGATTGTAGAGGTGGTCCACTAAATGGTAAAAAGGTAAATAATGCAACTAATGTAATTTGACATTATTTAATCTAATTTAATCGCTCCAAATCACATTTCAATTAAACATACCATAAAATCACATAAATTCTAATTAGCATAAAACACTGATCAGTTTCGGATTCGGCTGCCGATAAGGCCTTCAATTTGCAGTTTAAAACATAAAACATGAACAGATCATTTAGCAGTCAAACAGATAGATTTGCATTTAAACTAATACACTCAATCAATCAGTTCAGAATTTCAGTCAGATCAGTTACTTAACATGCTTAACCACAGTTTAGCAGTAATCAGAGGTATATTAGTAAACAGTGGCGAGGGTTGTCACACTCAGGAAGCATGACGCGCGGCCCTGGGCGGGTTTTATTTCTTGACGTGCGAAGTGAGACCCCAAGGGGTTTTTCTTGTATCTTAGGACACGTGACGTGCGACCCTGGGCTGGTTTTATCTCGGGATGTACGAAGCGCGACCCTGAGCAGTTTTTCTTAAATCTCAGGACGCGTGAAGCGCTGCCTTGGATGTGTTTCATCTCAAGACGTGCGAAACGCAACCCCGAGTAGTTTTTCTTGTATCCCTGGATACGTGAAGCGCGGCCTTTGGCGTGTTTCATGTCGGGATGTGCGTAGCGTAGCCCTGAGCAGTTTTCTTGTATCTTAGGACGCGTGACGCCCGGCCCTGGGCGTGTTTCATCTCGGGACGTGCGAAACGCGACCCCGAGCGGTTTTCTTGTATCTTAGGACGCGTGATGCATAGCCCTGGGTTGGTTTTTCTCAAGACGTGCGAAGCGCGTCCCCGAGCGGTTTTCTTGTATCTTAGGACAAGTAATGCGTGACCCTAGATGTGTTTTATCTCAGGACGTGTGAAGCGCGACCCCAAGAGATTTTCTTGTATCTCAGGACGTGTGAAGCGCGGCCTTGGGCGTGTTTCATCTCGGGACGTGCGAAACGCGGTCCGAGCGATTTTCTTGTATCTCAAGACGCGTGAAGCGCGGCTCTGGGCGTGTTTCATCTCGAGACGTGCAAAGTGCGACCCCGAGCAGTTTTCTTGTATCTCAGGATGCATGAAGCCTGGCCCTGGGCATGTTTCGTCTCGGGACGTGCGAAGTGTGACCCCAAGTAGTTTTCTTATATCTCAAGACACGTGAAGCGCGACCCTGGGTGTGTTTTATCTTGGGACGGGCGAAGCGCGGCCCCGAGCAGTTTTCTTGTATCTCAGGATGAGTGAAGTGTGGCCCTGGGCATGTTTCATCTCAGGACGTGTGAAGTGTGGCCTCGAGTGATTTTTCTTGTATCTCAGGATGTGTGACGCGCTGCTCAGGGTGTGTTTTATCTCGGGGCACTTGAAACGCGAGCCCGAGCGATTTTCTTGTTTCTTGGGAAGCGTAAAATGCGAGCCCAAATAGGTTTTCTTGTTTTCTCAGGAAGTGTGAAGCACGAGCCCGGGCGGGTTCTCTTGTTTCTTGGGATACGCGAAGCTCTGTCCCGAACGATCTTTCTATTTCTTGGGTCGTGTGAAATGCGATCCCAAGCGGTTTTCGTTCTTTAGTTTCTCGGGACGTGTGAAGCACAACCCCGAGCGATTTTCTCAGTTTCTTAGGATGCGTGAATCGTAACCCTGAGTGGTGTTTTCTTTCCTCATCTTGTGTTTTGGCGTGGTTAGAGTGTGATTTTATCTTTTTGCATAGAACCTGTGTTGGTTTTAAGTTTGAAGCTGTTGTTTCATATGTTCATATATTATTGTCCTGTTATTGCTTATTGTATCATCTCACATGATCATAAGTTTTCAAAATAGCTAGCTTTGCATAGCGTGCGAGTCCAGCTTTCAAAGTCATTGTGTATATCATTTGCATCTTGCCCCAGAACTACGCTTGTTTGATTCTTTGCAAAGGGATATGTAGGCAGCCTGCGGGCTCAACCATTTAGTTTTTGTCTTGATTATTTGTTCAAGTCTTACGGCCTTGTCAAAATGGGTCGTCTCTGGGCTTTGACATTCACTCATGTCATTTCATGACTCTGAGTTCTATTAAAGAGGGGCAACTGTAGACACCTCATTTTTTACGGCCCTTATGACTTGGACGTCATCGCATGCACACTTGATGATGAGTCTATATGCTCGTCAAGTGCTGAAAGTCCTTAGCCGAATGCCATAACTTTGAGCCTTTCAAGCCCTACACTCTTGTTGCCTCATTCTTGGACCAAGCCTTGGTTCTTCAAGCCTACGGCTTCTGGTTGGGCTGCCGGCCATCACTTTTTGGTTGCTGGCCACTGATGTGGCCTGCCGACCACCAGTTTCTTTTGCAGATATTTTGTGACAGCTGTGCCAGCTCTTTGCATAGATGCATGCATCTTCACCTACGTGTAGGGCTGGATATTCTTAAGGAGAATTCATGTTTTCTATATATAGAAGGCCTCCCTCCCATGTTTTAAGCTTAGGAAAATTTTAGAACAAAATTTTTCCTTTCTCTCTACAATTCTCTCTCTCTCTCTCTCTCTCTCTCTCTCTAGCAAATTTCTACACTTTGTAGCTCGACTTTATTCGCGGCCCCTTTCAGAGAACTCGAATTGGTCCTACAGTTTGGATTCCTGTCACGGTTCTGAGTCTAATTTCACAAAGTGCAATGTGAGACTGATAAACACCAAAGAGTCCAATCCGGCAAATCATTTTGGAAAATCAGATTTTTGAATCAAATAATGCCAAAACTGGGCTGCTTTGTCAGATTACAGAGTCGCCACCTAAATATTTTGTTTTTGGGAAATTTAGGAAACCTTGACTCGTCCAAAGGCCACGTGTCCGTCATCACCAAAGTTGCCTCGGCTCGGGGAACTTGGGTACGAGAGGGGAAGGTCCTGAAATGAGCGCCCCCGCTCGCCGATCAAAGATCGGCCTCTACTATCATGATATGATGTTTTATAAACCTCATGTGTTCTTATTCTGGTTATCAGCTAACTTTACTATGTGACGCACACAAGCTAGTATAGACTAAGTCGCAAGACTTGGAACGAATTCAACTCATGTTTGTTTTCGAAAATGGTTTGAATTTGCCATCCTCAAGTGGGCTAAAGCGCGGATTTGCCATCAAACATGATCGGCTTAAAACATGATGATTTGCCACTTCGCAAAGTAGGCTTAAAATGCACATTTGTTAAATTATTCCAATTCAAGCAACCAAGCCTTCATCCACAGGCATTCATGCAGTTAAGCTTTTAAGCAAATAGCCTCATGGCAAACATGCTATCATGGCAACATCCACATCTCATGCGATATGCTAAAGCGTAAAAGCTTACCGAGTACTCCAAGCCAAAACAAAAGCTAGTTAGAAAGAATGCATGATCCTAACTATACAAAATGCCTAATGCAACACATGTAATATGAGATTAATAGGCTCAACTATCTAATCATGGCATTTGCAACACTTTGATAGCATGCTTTGAAACACGTATTCAAAGAAGTGTATTGAAATTGCGATGCAGTTTGAATGATGTGCTAAGCCTTGGTGCATGCAAGACAAATGAATGATGCAAACATGCAAGCATAAGGTATGCTAATTGAAAATGTCCCTAATCTAACCATCGAAAGTGGGTAAATAAAAGGGAGAAAGACGCGGGGTTGGAAGACACGCACGCACGCACGACACTTTATTATAACATTGTGCCCTCTCGAAGGAGGTTCCCAATGAATTAGCTAAGCTACACTAAGCTAAGCTGAGCTAATCAAACTAATTAGACTAATTATTACAAACCAAATGAATAACTAGTAAACTAATTACTAATTATTACAATACTTTAACTAATTAGCAAACTAGTTAAGCAAATGTATACTAACTAATCATGCAAGAACACTGAACTACGCTGTCTCAGCTCTGCTTTAGGAAATGTAGGATGCATGCACTCAGTTCTCGTCTCAAAAAGCCTTCTGGTTTGCTCTTGAGAGGCTCTGTTTGCAGGGTTGACTACACTCCAGATCCTTCTACTCCAACTTACCAAATCAATGCTGAGGATTGCACCAGTGGCCTGCCGGCCATGAATGCATTCTACCGGCTATCTCCTGGCCAAAAGTGTGCCCTGCCGGCCAAGGATAAAGCACTGCCGGCCACCAATGAGCCACTACCGGCCACTGGTGCTCTGAGTCACCACACTGCAACAGAGCACAAATAGAGGAAAATAGAGGGTTTTCCAAGGGTATGTTTGTACTGTGCCCCTTCCTTATCATCTCAAAACATCAAAGGAGTGGCACTCTTGGGTCCAAAACAACCAATCAAGCATTTTCAATGCATAATGGCCAAAGATCCAAGTTGTACACTTTCAATAAATGCACAAAAACAAGACTCTAGACCACTACCTTGTCATTGATGATCAAGGGCAATGGAGACTAAGGAGATTGGCTCATTTCATCACTTTGAGTATGAAATGCTCCAATCTACCTTGTGTTCAATAAAACGTCTGATTGAACACATGCAATGGAAACACAACATGCTAAACTTGCTTAAGTTTTACTTGTCATGTTTTATTTACTCATTTTCATTACCAAACCATTCTTTAACCGGTTAAGTCCAAGGTGAGAGTCCTCTAATGAGAGAGGGGTCAACCAAATGATGACTGAAGACATGAGAGAGATCATGCCGTTGGTTAGTAGAAACCCTCAAGAGAGAATTAAAACCATTAAGCACAAGTCTCAATCTCCAGCTTAAACACAACCTTACGGCTAACCAACCCTCAAAGAAAAACAGAAAAGTAAAGAAATGAGGGAGGTTGCAGATATTTCAGTGCTAAAATGGCGCGAAAAATGATACTACAACATGCAAGCAACTCATGCACAACATGTCTAAAAGCCAAAACATCAAACTAGTGAATAGCACTACACTATAGGCATGCAATACAAAGCTCACAAGGGACAAACAGCCCAAAGCAGTCCTAAAACAGTTTAAAAAGAGTCCTAAAACATGATTGAAGTAAGCTAAAAAAATGCTAGAATAAAAGGCCAACACATAGCACAAACTAGACTATTTAGCACAATTGCACTACAAGCATACAAAGCAAGCCTCAAGTGGCGAAACCAGCTCAAAACAGAGCTAAAACTAGTCAAAATAATAGCAAAAACATGCTGAGATCAAGTCACAAAAAGCTAGAAAAAAACATGCTCACATGTTAGGCTATCTACACATGCAAACTAGACACAAGGAGGGGAGGCTACCCCCTCCTATTTTGGACCCCAAAACAATGTTTTTACCACTGAAAATCCCATGGAATTCAGTGGTTAAAAGAGGCAAAAAAAGTTGTTTTAGAAAGCTTTGAAAGGTGGCACAACAACTTAACAAGCAAGCTACAAGAAGGGTGGACCACCCTTAACTCCAAACAAACCTCAAACCACTATTTTAGTTCATGAAAACAGAGATTTTCAGAGGTTAAAACAAGCCTCAAAACAGCATCCAAAGATGGCCAAACAAGTGTTTAAATTAAACTTAAAACACAAGTGTTCTACCTCTTGAAGTCAAGATGCTATTTAGGCAACAAAGACAAGTCAAACCAAGCCAATATCCTCTTCTAGAGCTCAAATTGGACCTCAAGCAACCCCAACACAAAGGTGATCAAGTTTGATCAAGGGCTCACATGCAAGAGTGTAGAGAATTTAGGCTTTAAGGCATAAAATATCAAGAGAGAGAGGATTCTAGAGAGAGAAAGAGAGAGAAAATTTTTTGCCTTCAAAATTTTCAACCCTTCACATGCAAGAGGAAGGCTTCTATATATAGAAGATACAAAATCCCCTCAAAGAGATCCAGCCATACACGTGCAAGCAGATGGCTCAACCTGTGCAAACAGCTGGTACAAAATATCAGAAAAATATCTACTGATGCACTGGTGGCCGGCAAGGCACATCAATGGCCGGCAAGCCAAAATCCATGGCCGGTAGTGCATCAAAAATAACTTGCTGAAAGGACCAAAACATGGTCAAAAAATAAGATAGAATTGATGCAGGGTTTGGAAAGCTCAAACCTGTGGCGTTCCGCCGCGGATTTTGAGTGTTTGATGAGCAATCAAACTCGTCATTGGATGTACCTACAAGAACATCCAAGTCTTGAGGATGGTCAAAAATGGGGTGTCTACAGTTGCCCCTCTTTTACAGAACTCAGAGTCATAAAATGACGTCAGTAAATGTTAAAGCCCCGAGACAAACCATTTTGACAAGGCCTCAAGATTTAAACAAACATTTAAGATAACAATACATAGTTGCGCTCGCAGGTTGGGGCAAAATGCATATGATATGCACAATGCAAGAACATAACTTATGATCATGCAATGAGGTTGTAATGATGCATTTGAATGCAAGTGTTATGCACAAAGAAAATGCCACATTTTAAGCAGACCAACGGATATAGTAATCTTGTATACGAAAAGAAGTAAGCAAAAAGACACGCCACGCGTGAGAATCACAAGCCGAACAGCACTTCATGCAGAAAGGATGTAAGAAAATTATACAATCTTAACTGCGCCTTACGCAGGAAAGGCTAAAAGCGACTGTCGGGCGCACCCGAAGGCTCAAACAAACCACATCCTAGCGCGTCACACGTGAGAGGAGAAGAGGAAACGGTGTAAACACCGGAGGGTGGTATAAACATCGGAGCACGCCCCGATGTTTCTAAACAACAAGGCGGTATAAGCATCGAGCACACACCCAACGCTTCTAACCGAAACAAGGTGGTATAAGCAACGGGCTCACATCCCAAACGCTTCTAACCGAAACAAGGTGGTGTAAGCATCAGGCACACATCCCAAATGCTTCTAACCAGGGAGTGGTATAAGCATCGGGCATACGTCCCAATGTTTCTAATCAAAGAGAGTGCAAGGGACATGAATGATCTTACCTGGAATCCCTAAATGAACCGTACATACAATATCGTGTATGTAGAGAAAGACACTTAACAAGTGCAATACAATAAGAATGCATATCTCATGTGAGACGAATAACAGTAACACAATGTTAAAGGCATGCTTCATGCACAACATGCAAGAAACAGAATAGAAGTATATTCTATGCAATGGGAACAAGAGCATATTCTAAGCGAAATAATCAACGATGCATATTCAATGCAACATGCATATTCTATACGAACATGGTGATGCATGTTCCATGCACAATTCAAAATGCATGTTCCATGCAACGATAAAGAAATGCACATTCTATGCAATGACAAAAGCATGTTTGATAAAGATGACTCAAAGGCAACTTCTGATTTACCTCTCGGAAGAGTTGCAATATATCTAAAAGGATACACCTTGTTTGTGTTGATGAGCGATGACCATCACGCACTAAAAATGTGATTCTGAGCTTCCGCGAAGGCATTCTGAATCAAACTTTACACACCCCTTGCATTTCTTGGAATCCAAGGACACAAAACAGAGCTAAAGATGCAACGGAAGCTTATGGAACCCTGCCGCCACTAGGGAGGCCACTGGCCACCTGCCGGCCACCAATGCACAACTGCTGGCCATCGATGGCAGATTTGGCAAATTTGACTTTTCACACTTTGGTCTTTAAGTACACAACTTTAGACTTCATTTCCCCACAAACCCTTGCACGAAATTCCTTCCTTTTGCTCTCTAGGAGCTCCTTCTCTCTAGATCCACGCGTTCTACGTGTTTTCCAACACCCTAAAAACATTTTCTTCGCTAAAACCCTCTAGTTCTCTTCACTTTGAACTGATCAGTATTTGATCTCGACACTTCTTTCCTCATTTCCACCATTCTAGGCTCTTTCCCTTCAAGTTTCTCTCAAGGTTTGTGCACTTTTCCTGGCTTTGACTTTCTTTGACTTTCCTCTCTCCTAAGGTTGACTTTTTCAAGTTTCACCATTTTTTTTTTCATTTTCCCTCATTTCTGCTCATTTTTGCACCTATTTCAGATTGCGGATGATGTTCCTCATGACAGGGCTCTCCCTGAGCTTCCTCCAGTAGACTTCGAGGCAGACTTTGAGGCCGAGCCAGAGGCCAAGCCGGAGCCATTACTGCTGAGTATATGCCCCTTCAATCCAGCAAGGTATCATCCTCAGACTCACATAGCGCCCACCGCAGGAGGCATCAAATCCTTCACTGACTTTGCTGAGGATGCGCCAGACGACCTCCTATTGAGAGAGCCAGCGTCTCATTTGTCGGCCATCGCTGTAGAGGTATGAAAACTGTCTTTTCTGCAGTATTACCCTTAACTGTTTACATTTCTTGCATTGTTTTGATCTGATTGCATCTCATGCACTGCTTTGATCTAACTATATCTCATACATTACTGCTTTATATTTAACTGTACTTCATTGCCTGATCTGATTACATTTCATGCATTACCACAAGACGGATCATGTTCATTCAGAGGCTACGGCACGACGACCGCTCAACATTGGTACGGCGAGCTCCTAGCTGGAGTTTACAACAATATTGATGAGACGAGTTTCGGTATTTTCTGCTCCAGCCTGACTCGGGTTGTAGCGAGGTGTCCTCTCTTAGGGGATCTAGTGGAGAGGTGGTGGGACACCACCAACTCCTTCCATTTCTCCACCACAGGAGAGATGACGATGACCCCTTACGGCTTTGCTTTGATCACCGGCTTAGGCATAGGGGGTGATTCGATCCCTCTCGACCCAGACATGGAGAAGTGGGAGCCAGCATGGGTCACGCTGCTAGGGGAACATCCACCAACACTCCGGTCAGGCATGGTCCGGTATAACTGGTTTGAGGAGCAGTTCAGAGGGACTGAGCCCGAGACGATCGAGGCGACAGAGCATTACGCTAGAGGCTTTCTTATGTTCCTTTTTGGTACCACCTTGTTTTCGAACAGGTGGAATACCGTGGGCCTATATTTGCTGAGCGCCTTGGTAGTGCTCCATCGAGTTCAGTTCTATGATTGGGCCAGAGCCGACCTCACCACTTTGTACGGATACATGAGCTCGACTTCTCAGATGAGTGGGAGCTTGATTGGAGGCTAGTTGCGGGCTTGGAAGGTGCACATCTTAGTTCTCCCTTTTCACTTTACATTTTCTGCTTAGCATTTCTTGCTTTACATTTGTCCAACACATGTACTTTCTGTTCTGCGTTCTCTACATCTGCTCATGCACTGTATGCTTTCTGCTTTGCATTTTCTGCATCTGCTCATACTATTTTGATTTCACTTTCCCTGCA
The DNA here is from genome assembly GCA_030407325.1 of Camellia japonica. NCBI lineage: Eukaryota > Viridiplantae > Streptophyta > Magnoliopsida > Ericales > Theaceae > Camellia > Camellia japonica. The sequence goes on from JAPPVO010000032.1 coordinate 123,972,037, forward strand.
GCTATGGGTGTACACATACTTCCCGGCTCTTGCTCCAGAGCCTATAGACGAGGTTCCAGCGACAGTCCCGTTTTCTAGGGTATACGACGGTCTGCTCTGCCGTAGGACCCGGGAAAACTTCATGTTTTTCTGCCAGTATTTCGATGTGGTCGCGGCGTACGAGGTAACCCAATAACAAAGCCGTCTTACTTTTCAATCCATTTGAATCCACACATTAACGATTAACAGCAACTAATCATTTGTTCATTTCCATTTCTGATCACATGGCAGCCCTGGGCCGTGATACCGTCAGGGCTTCGAGCCGAGTATGATATAGCTCGGGTCGTCACCCGCCATCATATTCTTCTCGAGGGCCCGATTTGTCGCGCTTGGTTCTTGGGCGAGCGCTTTGCGCGCCAGACTTTGGGCCTGCCTGCCCCATTCATACCGATGGCGCCTCCAGTAGCCATGAGAGCGACGCACAGACTATCTGTCGAGGAGGTGATCCAGTTCATGGTAGGGTTAGAGGCGTATTACTTCCGTATAGAGGGAGATTATGCGAACTTTATCCAGACACACCTGATGTCGCCTCTGACCGGTGTTCGTAGGGGCGAGGGAGTGAGAGGTCCAACTACGGGATAGAGAGGCAGAGGGGCTAGGGCGACCAGGTCTCATGGCAGGAGAGATTTTGGGGCTAGACAGAGGATTGGGTGGCCAGAGTTGCCTACTACACTGACTTGCTGGCGACCCACAGGGAAGACTTACCAGATTCCCATTGAGCCTGCACCAACTGGTCACCAACTTGTCGGAGTTCGAGGCCTGACCCCAGTATGTACCATACTTTACATGTTGCACATTCAATTCATTTCAGTTATGCTTTTATAGACGGCTGATCATCTCAACACAATTGCAGGCATCCATAAAGTACACCGGGCAAGCTCTCGAGCTAGCCACTTCTCTGATGGGGATGGTTCAGACGAGCATGAACCTACTCAGCCTCTACAGCATTCGGGTAATTTCCTTTAGTTTACACTTCATGTCATGAAATTTTCCTACTGATACATTAGCATTTCAACTGTAATCTGTTCCACACTATACTGATATGATACATTGCATTAAAACACCACATAGATACACTGCTCCTATACACTACATACATACACTACACTCATCTTTGCATCTGATACACACCACAACTAATGTATTTTGACAAATTGCCCTTTTCAGATCCCAGCCCCACCGGACGCCCCAGCGGGAGCTGCAGCAGGACCTTCAGTACCTCCTCCAATAGCAGGAAGGAGAGGGAGATAGACCCGACATGCAGCCGAGGTAGAGCTAGGGGCATCCGCGGCCAAAGTGGGCCCTTAGAGCCGGTTCTAGACGAGGATGATGATGAGACGAGCGAGGATGAGGGTGAGGCAGTGAGTCTACAGTTAGGGTCATTTGAGGACGAAGACAACGACGCCAGCTCGGATTCTGCTAGTGGTGAGACCGTAGAGACTGAGGAGGGCTCCGGTTCAAACTCCGATTCGGATTTAGACAGTGGCGTCGATGGAGACAGTGCTTCAGAGTCCGCTCCGTCGAGGAAGAGGACGAAGAGGGCCTCTCGAGCCTGAGATAGCTGGCGTTGATCTAGATGTTTTGCTTAGTTTTCTTTTTACTAGTAGTATTGGCACTTTGAACAGTTCAGACGAGTTTATATTTCTTTAAAAACTTGTACTCTTTTGCAAAAGGTGACTATGATTGGAATGATTACAACTTTTGATTAAAAAGTGTTATATTGTGCATTCTGAGCATTACATACCATCACATAGCAAAAAAAGGAATGAGTTTGGCCTTGTTTGAAAAATGTGTATTCAATTAGCATTGTCTTAATCAGGTAACGAACTGGCCGACAACTAAAATAACAAACAGAGTAAAACAACTCGATAAACAAAACAACTCAACAATCAATACAAATACAACTCGATAAGCAAAACAAGGACTTGATAAACAACATAAATACAACCCAATAAACAAAACCCTGACAGACACAACTCAAATAAGCATGCTCAAGCTCAAAGAGACTCAAAACAAGACCTCAAAAGACGTGAATAATAGAATACGACTGTTGCAAGCAATTGAATCTTCACAAAAGAGATCAGTGAGTCTAAAAGAGAGGTTGCCGGCCATGAAGGATGGCCTGCCGGCCATCATTTCCCCTCTACCGGCCATCAATGAGCCCTGTCGGCCATCGATGCATAGAACCTCCGAAATGTTGACACTTGGCCTCCACTCACTGCCTTATCTTCTACAAAAGCTCCAGCTTCGTGGTTTCTTCATTCCAACTCTATTTTTGCCCCAAATAGAGCCATTCTTTGCCGAAAAACTCTCGGATTGGATTGCAGCTTTAGATGGCTCGGAAAAGTTGAATTTTTGGGGTTTCGAGATAAATGCACTATTCTCGCTGAGTCGTACCCTGATGAGTCGTACCCCACTGTGTTTTCCGTTCCTCCATGCCGCGGCTAGATGTTGGAACCCGGTTACACATGTTTTTAGCTTTGGGGGACAAGAGATATGCCCCACAATTGAAGAATTCCATGTTTTGATGGAATCCCAGCATGACGAGGAAATCTTGCCCTAGTCGCGTTTTAGCCACATCCAAGCTTTGGGAAGAATGTGTGGGCTCACTTTACACGATGCTCGATCTTTGGTTCACAACAGGGAGTTGGATATTCCCAGCTTGATTAATCGGTTTTCTGATGTCAGCGACCGTGGTGTCCGTCTTTGGCAAAGTTTTCGACTGCATACCCTCTGCTTGTGTATGTTGGCTCATTTTCTGCTTGCCCCTGGCTTCTGAGGGTCTAGCATTCGCTTGATCAAAATTTCCCATGGCTTGAAAGAGGGCAAGAGCTGCATTGGCTTGACACTAGCCGAGACTTTGATGGGCTTGGATGCTTTCCATCGCCGAAAGACAAACAAGTTCGCAGTAAGTCCACTACTCTTACAAGTAATGTTTCCCACCCTTTTCACATGTGTTTCTCACATCACTCAGCCCTCAAGCTCTGTTTTTCTCTCAAAACCCTTTCTCACTTTTTCTCTCCAAGTACACCTCTCTATTCCTTAATCTCACTTATTTTTCATCCCTCCCCAGGTATGGCTCATGGGCTGGTCGAAAGTAGTGGACTCTTGTCTTGCATATTCAGCGCGCGACTATTTCTTTCGCCAACGGCTAGTTGATTTCCCGAACGAGGGATGGTGGTGCCGCTGGATGTGCCACAGATCCGTTGTTAACATTGCTTGGCGTTGCCCCTGGTTTGATCTGCCTGAGATGAGCTACAGCATGTCTCGCCAGCCTACCATTCAGTTGGTTGGCTTGACACACCATGTCTTATATTTTCCATTCCGATTCAGGCGTTAGTTCGAACACGACCAGACTTGCCTGAAAGAGGGGATAGAGTATCCAACTTCATTTCCAATCCGAGGCTCACACCTAGCTTGATATCCCACTGCATGGAGAAGAAGAGAATGTCTGGCACCCGCTTCCAATTTCAGTTGCGCCCTTTCTGGCGAATGCATAGCTTGGCTTGAAGATGAGGCACAAACCGAGCCTACTTTGGCTTCTGAAGCTTCCACAAGCTCTGGGAGGGGACGCAGGAACACCTGACTCAGCCGTGCCCCAAGTTTATTGCTTTAATCTATACTTTTAAAGCAACTTCGATTTATCAAGAGGTAGAGAACTCTGTATTGAAATCAATGAAATTGAAGGTTGTGGGTATTGAAAATTTTCCTTTTTGTCCAAAAATGGTCTAAGTTGTAAAAAGATTAATTTGAACAAAATCAACTTTTATTAAAACTTTTCAAAACCATTTTCGATAAGGATCACAGCTGGACACACTCAGAATCTATCCTTGAGATGCACAACTCCAAATCCAATAACTAGAAAGTTGCCCCTTGTCTGAATAGTACTATACTGCACTGGAGATCACAGCCGAACTCTTGGATATAGAAAAGACAAAGATAACCAAAACAATCTTATGGACACAGTTGATTTGGAAGTGTTTATGGCTGGACTTCAGAATGAAGTTGCTTATGTATCCCAAAGATGGGAATCAAGCCTTACGTAATTCGGTTCGGGTTCACTCGTGTATTAGCACTCTCCTTTTACGCTCTAACTTTTGCCAAGGCCGCCCTTTCTGGGTTTTCAACCTTGCAAGCGCAGTTTTTCTTTTTTTCTAATTTTTTCGTGCTCTAACTTTTGCCTAGGTTGCCCTTTCGGGTTTTTGGTCTAGCGAGCCACTCAGGGGTAGTATTTCTTCAACTTGTCCATGTTGATTGGTTGGGAGAATTGGAGGTCATCTAAGTCCATAAGAACGATAGCTCCACCCGACCAAATAGATTTGATAATGTAAGGACTAGTCCAATTAGTTCTGAACTTGCCCCTAGGGTCATGGATGGGAGCTTGGTTGTTTTTGAGCACCAAATCCCCTTTTTTCAGATTCCTGGACTTAACTTTCTTGTTGAAAGCCCTAGTGATTCTGCGTTGATAACCTTAGACGTGATACAGTGCTTTCAGCCACCTCTCGTCAAACAACATAAGTTCCCCAAACCTGCTCTGCTATCAATTCGCTTCCGCTATCTGGCACTCAGCCATAACCCGCAGCGACGATACCTCAACTTCAATCGGCAGAACAACTTCCATTCCATAAACCAGAGAATACGGAGTTACCCTAGTAGATGTTCGAATTGATGTTCTGTAGCTCCAAAGAGCAAATGGCAGCTTATCTGGCCAGTCTATGTAGGTTTCCACCATCTTCTGTAGAATGTGATTGATGTTCTTGTTGGCGGCCTCAATAGCTCCGTTGGTTTGTGGCTGATATGTGGATGACTTATGAAAAGCCACGTTGTATTTCTCCAACAAATCGACCACCTCTTTCTTGAAGTGGGAACCATTGTCCGAGATGATCTCATTCGGGACCCCATAACGACAGATGATGTTATTCCTGATGAACTTGGCTACGTGTGACGCTTTCAGCACTACATAGGATTGGGCCTCGACCCACTTTGTAAAGTAGTCTATCGCCACCATGATGTACTCATGCCTGTTTGACCCCTTCAGAGTAACTGCCACAATAACATCAATTCCCCAGACTGAAAATGGCCATGGTGAAGTCATGTTGTACAGCTTCGACGGGGGGATTTTCATACGATTTGCATGGATCTGGCATTTGTGGCATCGCCAAACAAAACCAATACAATCCTCCTCCATGGTTGACCAGTAGTAACCCTGCCTGAGAATTTTCTGAGTTAGCATCACTTCGCTCATGTGCGATCCGCACTCTCCTCCGTGGATGGCCTCCATTAGGTGCTTCGACTCTTCTTCATCAACACACAGCTTGTCCATTCCCAGATGACCTCATTTGTACAATTTACCCTCGTAGATGATAAACTGAGTAGCCATTCGCCGTATTGCCCTTTTGTCTTTGGCATTTGCCCCTAGTGGATAAACCTCCTTTTCCAAGAAGTTCCAGATGTCATGATACCAGGGGTTCTGATCTTGTACTTCAGCTATCGTGGCGATCAGCTCGTAGGCCGGCACATACCTCTGTTCAATAATGATCGGACGCATCCAGACTCCTAAAGGGATGTCTATCATGGAAGATAGAGTTGATAAAGCGTTAGCGAACCTGTTGCTCTCTCTTAACAGATGCGTGAAGGTTAGATTCTCAAACCTAGGAATCAGAACATCCAAGGTTTGGTGATAGATTTTCATCATTTCTTCTTTAACCTTCCAGCCTCCTTTCGCTTGAGATAGAACAAGGTTCAAGTCCCTAATGACGCCCAACTGTTTTGCCCATAGTTCCAAGGCGGCTTCTAAGCCAGCAATACATGCATCGTATTCTGCCTCATTGTTAGATACCTTGAACCGGAGTTTGAAAGCTAAAGGTATATGGGAATTGTCGGGTGCTATCAGCAACACCCCTATCCCATAACCGTACTGGTTAGATGCTCCGTCAAAGTACATGGTCAAGATCTCTTCTTCGACTTGCAGAATGGCCTCATCTGGGAATAAATACTCTACTGCTTCGTCTCCCTCCACTGGGTGATCGGCTAGGAACTCCGCTACCGCTCGCCCTTTCATAGACTTGCGAGTCATATACTTCAAATCAAATTCAGAGAGAAGAAGCAACCAATGGGCTAGCCTATCCATAAGCGCTGGTTTCTCAAAGAAATATTTGATAGGATCCAATCTCGAAACCAGAATTACGAAGTGAGCTAACAGGTAGTGCCTCAACTTCCTGGTAGCCCATACCAAGGCCAAGCAAGCCTTCTCGAGCGGAGTGTAACGGGTCTCATATTCCAGCATCTTCTTGCTCAGGTAATATATGGCCTTCTCCACTCTATCCTCAGATTCCTGTGCAAGCACGCAGCCCATTGTCGTGTCGGTTACTGATAGATACAAAATCAACGGTTTCCCCGGCTCTAGCAGTGACAACACGGGTGGGTTCTGTAGATACTGCTTGATCTGCTCAAAAGCAACCTGGCATCGATCATCCCATTGGAATTTCTTTCTTTTCTTCAGGAGACCAAATAGTGGTTCACAAGTCAAGGTTAATTTTGTAATAAACCATCTTATAAATTGCACTTTACCCAGAAAGTCGCGCACCTCCTTTTCAGTCCTTGGTGGTGGCATTTCTAGTATGGCCTTGATTTTGAAAGGATCAACCTCAATGCCCCTTTGTGTAATCAAGAACCCCAGTATTTTTCTTGCTGTGACACCAAAAGTGCATTTCTGAGGATTCAGTCGCAACCGATACTCTCTGATCTGTTGGAAAAATTTCTTCAAGGCGATGTAGTGGCCCTATTTTTCCTTGGACTTGACAATCATGTCGTCCACATACACCTCAACCTCTTTGTGGATCATATCATGCAAGATCGTGGTTGCAACCCGTTGATAAGTAGCCCTAACATTCTTCAAACCGAACGGCATCACCCTATAGCAGTAGGTTCCCTACGACGTGGTGAAGGCAGTCTTCTCCCTATCCTCGGGTGCCATCAAGATCTGGTTGTACCCGGAAAACCCATCCATAAAGGAGAGCAACGCATGGCTTACGGTGAAGTCCACCAATTCGTCGATGTGCAGTAGAGGAAAGTAGTCCTTTGGACTAGCTTTGCTCAAATCTTTGAAATCCACACACACCCGAATTCTGCCATCTTTCTTCGGCACTGGAACAATGTTGGCCAACCAAGTAGGATACTCAGATACTAGCAAGAACCCTGCATCTATCTGCTTGGTGACTTCTTCCTCGATTTTCAGAGCCTAATTCGGACATATTCTCCGAAGCTTCGGCTTGACCGGTTGGGCCTCAGGGTCAAGAGGGATCCGGTGCTATACAATCTCAGGATCGATTCTAGGCATGTCTTCGTAGGACCATGCGAAAACATCTTTGAAATCTTTTAATAAAGCGACTAAGCGCTCGCGTTCCTCCGAAGACAACGTGGACCCGATTTGGACCAGACGTGAATCCTTTTCAGTACCCACATTAATTGAAATGATTTCATCAACAAGGGGTTTTACAAACCTCTCCTCCTCTCGATCAATCAAATGTTTCAAAACTGGAGGAATTTCTTCCTCGTCATTTTTATCAAAGTTTTGAAAGTCCTGATTAATGCAATAAACAAGTGGCATCGAAAAGTACTCAGAAACAGCAGTGGTACCATTCTCATTCACAACTTCCAGTTCGTCCAATTCCTCGGTCACAACCGACTCAAGAGAAAAGGAAAAAGACGACCTGGACAAAACAACGACATCCAGGTTATCAACCCCAGGAATACCGGACTCTGACTCAGAAGAACTCGAATCTGATTCCGACTCCACAGACTCTGTGGAATCAGATTCCGGTTCAGTACCTGATTCAAAACAGCTGGACAAAAAGCCCTCCTCGAACTGCCAAACGATGAGGGGTGCGATAGATGCATCCAGAATGCCAAAAAAAGGGCTCACGGCCAATTGATCTCCAATCATGGAAATAGAGAAGTCATCCCCCAAGCTCTCTGGTGTGATTTGAGGATCCGAAAGGAGACAAGCCAGCATTGCTCTTATCTCAAGTTCACTGCCATTGGACTCATCCTCTATACTCTGTTCAGCCTCAGCTGGTAAGGCAGTCTATTCTTCTGTAGCTTCATCCCCTTGCAACTGTAGGTCGAAAAAGATCTCAAAGCCAGGCAAACGCCACTTTTCAGAATTCAGCCATGGCTTGGGAAAGCCGCAGAATGGAAAATCTTCCTCCTCCTGGACAAAGCGGCCGTTCAGGGTTCCTTGAATGGGCCTATGCACCAGCTCGTAGTGCTTCCCAGTTTGTTTAGCCTTGGCCCTTCCTGCCATTTCTTTTCCCTTTCTTATCCAGTCCTCTTTGGTAGGTGTGTAACCTAGACTAAAGGTATGAGGGTTGTGTGGCACTTCGGCTAACACAACGACGCCCTTCAGGCCACTCCTTCCCAATCCCATTCCGGGTACATGTTGTAGCTTATTCATGAGGTAGACGAATTGAGCACTGATATACAACCCCTCATCAATAGCCAGAATATCTTGCACTATCCGGGCCTCGACCAAGCTGAACCTAGACAGAAAGACATCCTCCTCGCCGTATATAATTTCTAGTATCGGTGTAGTGAATTCCGGTGGTGGATGTATGGAAGAGTTCCCAAAAACAATAGCTACCCCCTTCCCATGCGGGTACTTCAGCATCTGATGTAGAGTGGAAGAGACAGCTCTTACTTGGTGCAGCCACGGTCGTCCAATGAGTAAATTAAAGGTGGCTGGAACATCCAGGATGTGAAATTCAACGTCTTGTTATGCCCGGCCAACCTGAGTTCTGATCCAAACTGTCCCCATCACTTCCTGACTTGTATTGTCATAAGCCCAAATCACCTGGGCCGTTGGTGCGAAGTTTGTCGACTTCAAACCGATAGCATAGGCCGTGCGTGACGGACACACATTAATTACAGACCTAGTATCAACCAAGACAACTGGTATCCACTTCTCTTTACGTTCCACAGAGATGTACAGTGGCTTATTGTGCTTGGAGCCCTCAGGCGGCAATTCTTTATTTGTGAAAGTCAAAGTTGGTGAAGCGCCACCTAGGAAAACCAATCCCACTAATTGCTCGGGGGTTATGTCGATAGAGAGCTTTGCCTTATCCATTGCTGATAGGACGACTTGTCTATGCACCCGTGAAGCCATAAGTAATCCCCAAATAGAGATGTCTGCTTGAATCTTTTTCAGCTGCTTCAGTACAGCTTCCTCTTCCAACAGTTGATCTTTCTATTTCTTAGCTTCCTTATCTTTCCCTGATGCTTCTGGTTGGTCCAAGTGTGGGGGCTTAAAGTACCGCCCACTTCGAGTCATGTGATCAACTTCCTCGGCATACCATGTATCATTTGGCAGATTTTATCCCCAATCCTCATCTGTGTGGGCGAGATGCAAATCCTCATATTCCCACCACATTTATTCGGTAACCGACAAGCAACTGTCTGGTTCCGTTGTAAGCATTCCTGTATCTACAACACAGTCAGCCCCCGAAAGACCTTTGGCTTTTCTAGCCTTCTGATCAATCTCAGTTCTTTACTGCTTGAACCATTTCAGCGTGGCCTCTTGTTCTGTATCAGCTGTACAAACACTACCCAACACTTGAGCAAAATTCTTAGTACCGGTGCTCTCCGGCAACTTCCCTTTGTTGTCGACCGTTTCGGCCGTTGCAGCAATCCCCATTTCCAACTGTTCCTGCTTCAGTTGAGATCCCTCATCAACATCCGGCTCATCACTACGCCACCCTGAATTATCCGTTGATCCGTTCATATCAAACCAGCCAATCTGTACATTTCCCAGATCCCATTCATCAAAAAACTGCAGATTACTGATGTCCTCCTCAAGCTCAGCTAAATCATCCAGCCCATGGCTTGGCCCGTCCTCCCAGACTACATTAACCTCCATCCCTGTTGGCAATTCTACCCCTGGTCTGGCCTAGCTCATTGGCACAATGTAGCGATAGGGGTTGTATGCTTCCTCAATTAAGCTCATAGAGCCCTCAGGCATACCTTATTCTACCACAGCCACCACCACGGGTTTAGGTTGGGATATGGACACGCTCATCATGCACAAGCCTGTGCTTTTTGGGATGAACAGTGCCAGCTTAGGTAGGTGGAAGGGGGTGATGTATATGCTGCGGTCGTATGGGACGGCCATTGTTTGGATAAGGTTTACTTGCCTGGGTGGAGGAGGGGGTTGGTTATGTGGTGGGAGAGGATTTGTAGTGATGTTAGGCTTCTTAGGAGGCGCTATCACTTTGTTGTCAATGAGATCCTGAATCGCATGACAGAGTCTAAAACATAGGTCGGTGTCATGACCATGTTGCTGGTGGACGGTGCAATACTTGGTTGGGTTGTGTGTAGGAGGGAGGGAATTAGGCAATGGGCATGGCTCCAGGGGCTTTAGATGCCCCTTTCTAATCAGGACCATGTAGAGCAGGGTGACAACCCTCTGGCCTCGGGGTGGGTACTTTGCAGGTTGCGGGGTAGTTTCGGATGTACCAGTAAAAGGGGTGGCTGTTTTCGGTGTGGTGGTGACCATACCAACATCAGAAGTCCTTGCAGCTGCGTTACTACTTGTAGCCGCATTTGAATTGCGTGTAAAAGCCCTCTTGGGCTGCTCCTTTTCATGGCCAATCAGACCTTGTTTCATCGCATCCTCTATCTACACCCCCATCTCATGAAGGTCAGCAAATGTAGGTAGCGGTAGGACTATCATCTTTTGCAACAACTTCGGTTACAGATTACGAACGACCACTCTTATCTAGTCCTTTTCAGCTGGTCGGGTTGTCATCATGGAGGCCTTAGCCCTCCATCAAGTGACGAAATCGGAAAAGCTCTCCTTCGGCTTTTGTCGAGTAGCCTCGAGATCACGAGTTGTGACCTCGATTTGAGTGTTGTAAGAATATTGGGCGATAAAGGCCTCAAGCATCTCTTCCCAGCTCCTCTTCACAGAATCTTCCAGTTTAGCATACCAAATAGCCACGATACCTGATAGGGTCCAGCCAAAGAGGGATAACTTCTGCAGTCTAGTCAGGCCCATCAGCCGCAGAATATCTGAAAATAGCCGCAAGTGGACCATGGGATCGCCCGAATCGTCGAAGCAGTCTATGTGTGGCATTTTAAATCTATCCGGCAATGTCACTGTTGAATTTGTATAGCCGTCCTCTACATATGGGATCGAGTTGACACCCTGAGCTCATTTGAAAAGCTTCTCAAGGTTGCTCACTTTCAGAGCGGTAGGATCAACCTCAAATTCAAACAATGCCTCCATTAGGTAGACCGGTGCTTTGGAAGTCTGAGGTGGGACTGGCCCTGTTGAAATGTCCGCATTCTCCTGGACATTAGTTGTATCCCGGGTATTGGAACCTTGACTGGGGGTGGATACGAAGTAGAAATTGCTGCTTGTTGTGGTTGTTGTTGCTATTGAAGCCTAGCAATCGGTTCAGCCTGCTGGGCTGCAATATCTGTTTGGCGAGCGGTAACTTCCGCTTGGCGAGCAGCGCCCAGCTGCATGGCCTTGATGGTTTGTTGAAGTTAGTGCATCATATCCTCTATATTGTCTGAGGGGTGCTGATCTATCAGAACCGATGTATACTCTCTTTCTTAGGTGGAACCAGAAAACTGGGCCTGTCTGCACACAGGTGACGTAGATAATGACCGCTAAATTGGCGACTGTTGAACCGGTGATCTATGCCTGACCATCCTTCATCTCGTAACTGGGGGTAGCGAAGCAAACACTGGTTGTCGTTCAATAAGATCCTCAGATCGGTATATCCTCCTGACTCTGGTCCAGAGTTCTCGGGGGGTAACTGCCTTGTCGGAAGCAATTGTGAAATACTACCTTGCAAAACGAAAAAAAAGAAAAAGAAAAAGAAACAAGAATCAATAAACGCACAGCATCTCGGCTTAGACAAGGACGACACACAGTTGAAATCATAAACTGGACAATCTGTATTCAAACCCTGATTTCTGCCACAAATTTCTGCCTCAAAACTGATACCCTCAAACTGATACCTAGACTTGCAACTGATACATGCATTCCTGCAGAGTCACACTCTAAAAGCACATATCAAGCAAGTAAGAGCCAAAACACCCCTATGGTGGGGTAGGGTTTGCCTGTCCTAGTTTCGTCAGGAACTAGGGATTTGATATGCAAGCAAATGGTTTCAAACAATCCTGCATTCGGGTGAGCAACCTCTCCTAGTTTGGAATAGTCTCTATAGCTTCCGATATGTAACTAGGTCAATTAGTCAAAAAGGGTGCCTCAGCAAGACCACCTAATATACCTCTCGCTCCTAACACTGAGAAGTGAAAGGAGAATCAAACGGTACAGCGGTAGTCCAGATCCAAGTATTGTGTTCCCATCGTGGCAGAGCCCGTAACCGGTCAGCCTTATGGCCCACTTTTCCAATCGAGCCTCAGGCAAACCGTTCAGGAATAGCAGATGACAAACACCGTGACTTAGGCGCACCAATGCAAATGCAATGCAAAGAATCACATAAGTGTAAATAAAACAACATATCACAAGTTTGAGTCAAGTCCTCTAAATCCCTAGCAGAGTCGCTAAAAACTGTAGCTCGACTTTTTTCACGCCCCCTTTCGGAGAGCTCAAATTGGTCCTATAGTTTGGACTCCTGTCACCGTTCTGAATCTGATCTCACAAAGTGCAATGTGAGACTGATAAACACCAAAGAGTCCAATCCGGCAAACCATTTTGGAAAATCAGATTTTTGAATCAAATCATGCCAAAATTGGACTGCTTTGCCAGATTACAAAGTCGCTACCTAAATATTTTATTTTAGGGAAATTTAGAAAACCCTGACTCGTGCCAAAGGCCACGTGTCCGTCATCACCAAAGTTGCCTCGGCTCGTGGAACTTGGGTACGAGAGGGGAAGGTCCTGAAATGAGCACCCCCGCTCGCCTGATCAAAGATTGGCCTCTACTATCATGATATGATGTTTTATTAACCTCATGTGTTCTTATTCCGGTTATTAACTAACTTTACTATGTGACGCACACAAGCTAGTATAGACTAAGTCACAAGACTTAGAACGAATTCAACTCATGTTTGTTTTCAAAAATGGTTTGAATTTGACATCCTCAAGTGGGCTAAAATGCCGATTTGCCATCAAACATGATGGGCTTAAAACATGATGATTTGCCACTTCGCAAAGTAGGCTTAAAACGCACATTTGTTGAATTGTTCCAATTCAAGCAACCAAGCCTTCATCCATAGGCATTCATGCAGTTAAGCATTTAAGCAAATAGCCTCATGGAAAACATGTTATCATGGCAACATCCACATCTCATGTGATATGCTAAAGCGTAAAAGCTTACCGAGTACTCCATGCGAAAACAAAAACTAGTTAGAAAGAATGCATGATCCTAACTATACAAAATGCCTAATGCAACACATGCAATATGAGATTAATAGGCTCGGCTATCTAATTGTGGCATTTGCAATACTTTGATAGCATGCTTTGAAACACGTATTCAAAGAAGTGTATTGAAATTGCGATGCAGTTTGAATGATGCGCAGAGCCTTGGTGCATGCAAGACAAATGAATGATGCAAACATGCAAGCATAAGGAATGCTAATTGAAAATGTCCCTAATCTAACCATCGAAAGTGGGTAAATAAAAGGGAGAAAGACGCGAGGTTGGAAGACATGCACACCCGCACGCACAATTATTACAACATTGTGCCCTCTCGAAGGAGGGCCTGAATGAATTAGCTAAGCTACACTAAGCTAAGCTAAGCTAATCAAACTAATCTAATTAAACTAATTAGACTAATTATTACAAACCAAACGAATAACTAGTAAACTAATTACTAACTATTGCAACACTTTAACTAATTAGCAAACTAGTTAAGCAAATGTATACTAACTAATTATGCAAGAACACTGAACTACGCTGCCTCAGCTCTGCTTTAGGAAATGTAGGATGCATGCACTCGGTTCTCGCCCCAAAAATCCTTCCGGTTTGCTCTTGAGAGGCTCTGTTTGCAGGGTTGACTACACTCTAGAACCTTCTGCTCCAACTTGCCAAATCAACGCTGAGGATTACACCAGTGGCTTGCCAGCCATGAATGCCTTCTACCGGCCAAAAGTGTGCCCTGCCGGCCAAGGATAAGGCACTGCCGGCCACGAATGAGCCACTGCGGGCCACTAGTGCTCTGAGTCACCACACTGCAATAGAGCACAAACAGAGGAAAATAGAGGGTTTTCCAAGGGTATGTTTGTACTGTGCCCTTCCTTATCGTCTCAAAACATCAAAGGAGTGGCACTCTTGGATCCAAAACCACCAATCAAGCATTTTCAATGCATGATGGCCAAAGATCCAAGTTGTACACTTTCAATAAATGCACAAAAACAAGACTCTAGACCACTACCTTGTCATGGATGATCAAGGGCAATGGAGACTAAGGAGATTGGCTCATTTCATCACTTTGAGTATGAAATGCTCCAATCTACCTTGTGTTCAATATAACATCCGATTGAACACATGCAATGTAAACACAACATGCTAAACTTGCTCAAGTTTTACTTGTCATGTTTTATTTACTCATTTTCATTACCAAATCATTCTTTAACCGGTTAAGTCCAAGGTGAAAGTCCTCTAATGAGAGAGGGGTCAACCAAAGGATGACATAAGACATGAGAGAGATCATGTCGTTGGTTAGTAGAAACCCTCAAGAGATGATTAAAACCATTAAGCACAAGTCTCAATCTCCAGCTTAAACACAACCTTAAGGCTAACCAACCCTCAAAGGAAAATGGAAAAGTGAAGAAATGAAGTTGGTTGCAAATATTTCAGTGCTGAAATGGCACGAAAAATGATGATACAACATGCAAGCAACTCATGCACAACATGTCTAAGAGCCAAAACAACAAACTAGTGAAGAGCACTACACTATAGGCATGCAATACAAAGCTCACAAGGGACAAACAGCCCAAAACTGTCCTAAAACAGTTTAAAAGGGGTCCTAAAACATGCTTGAAGTAAGCTAAAAAAGGCTAGAATGAAAGGCCAACACATAGCACAAACTAGACTGTCAAGCACAATTGCACTACAAGCATACAAAGCAAGCCTCAAGTGGCTAAACTAGTTCAAAACAGAGCTAAAACTAGTCAAAATAATAGCAAAAACATGCTGAGATCAAGTCACAAAAAGCTAGAAAAAACATGCTCACATGTTAAGCTATCTACACATACAAATAAGACACAAGGAGAGGAGGCTACCCCCTCCTATTTTGGACTTCGAAACAATGTTTTTACCACTGAAAATCCCCTGGAATTCAGTGTTTAAAAGAGCCAAAAAAATTTGTTTTAGAAAGCTTTGAAAGGTGGCACAACAACTTAACATGCAAGCTACAATAAGGGTGAACCACCCCTAACTCCAAACAAACCTCAAACCACCATTTTAGTTCATGAAAACAGAGATTTTTAGAGGTTAAAACCAGCCTCAAAACAGCATGCAAAGATGTCCAAACAAGTATTTAAATTCAACTTAAAACACAAGTGTTCTACTTGTTGAAGTCAAGATGCTATTTAGGCAACAAAGGCAAGTCAAACCAAGCCAATATCCTCTTCCAGAGCTCAAATAGGACCTCAAGCAACCTCAACACAAAGGTGATCAAGTTTAATCAAGGGCTCACATGCAAGAGTGTAAAGAATTTAGGCTTTAAGGGATAAAATATCAAGAGAGAGAGGATTCTAGAGAGAGAGAGAGAGAGAGAGAGAAATTTTTGTTTGCCTTCAAAATTTCCAACGCTTCACATGCAAGAGGAAGGCTTCTATATATAGAAGATACAAAATCCCCTCAAAGAGATCCAGCCATACACGTGCAAGCAGATGGCTCAACTTGTGCAAACAACTGGCACAAAATATCAGAAAAATATCTACTGATACACTGGTGGCCGGCAGGGGCACATTGATGGCTGGCAAGCCAAAATCCATGGCCGGCAGTGCGTCAACATGGCCGGTAGTGCATCAAAAATAACATGCTGAAAGGACCAAAACATGGTCCAAAAATGATATAGAATTGATGCAGGGTTTGGAAAGCTCAAACATGTGGCATTCCACTGCGGATTTCGAGCACTTGACGAGCAATCAAACTCGTCACTGGATGTACCTGCAAGAACATCCAAGTCTTGAGGACGGTCAAAAATGGGGTGCCTACACACTTTTGCTTACAAATCTTCAACCTTTGCCTACACACTCTTAACCAAGCCTCTTCATCCTTGAGCTGAGGTATTCTTCAGCCTTGTTGGAGCTCTAGAGGGTGTGTTTGCTTTGTTTTGTTGCTTGGAATTGGTTTTCCTCTTCAAAGGTATAAGGCTTTGCCTATTTGCTTGCCTTAACTACTCTTTTTCTTGCACTTTTCCAACTATTTTAAGGTTGTAAAACGTTTGTATTTTTGGGCTGAAACTTAAAGGTTGAAGGGTGGTTTACCCTTCTTTGCACCTTGTTTTAGAGGCCTTTGCCCTTGTGTTTCCCATCCTTGTACTATTTGTTTTTGAGCTTTTAAACACTGATTTTCAGAGCTTTTTCAGTAGCCAAAATCATGTTTTGAAGTCCAAATTTGGAGGGGTTAGCATCCCCTCCTTGTGTCTTGCTTACTAGTCTAGCTTGTGCTATGTTTTAGCATACTAATCTAGCCTTTTTAAGCTAAATTCTAGCATGTTTTAAGAATATATTAGACTTATTTTAGCACTGTTTTGGGTTGTTGGTTGCATTTGAGCTTTGTTTTGCATACTTATAGTGTAATTGTCCACATGAGTTTGGTGTTCTAGGCCTTAGACACCATCTTCTTTGAGTTGGTTGCATTTATTTATGGCTTTCCATACTTGTAATCACTCTTAATCATCTTTGCAACCTCCCTCCTTTCTTGGCTTTTATTTTTCTTTGAAAGTGGTTCAAATAATGTAATAAGCCGACCCTCGTACATGTTTTCTGGTATGCTTTCAGTCCTCTATTCTGTGCATTTGTATGCTTATTGTGAAATTTCATGTGAAATTAAGTTTAATTAAGTGAATCTTATGATTATAGATTCATATCTGTCGAATAAGAGAAAAATCTGTTGCAATTATAATGTTTGGATTAGAAATTGGAAGCCTTAGAAGCTTAATTATTTGAAATTGACCTTATATTTGAGATCAACATAATTTTTAAGTCATAATAAGCATTTCTGTGAAAATCTGATTCGGAATGACTAAACTGATTAAATTTTGTTTTATTCAACATTTAGATATATATATATATATATATATATCTATCTCAACCATTGACTTCATATTCTGGAACTCAAAAATATCTTCTTCTGTGAGAGAGAGGTGAGGTTGAGAGAAAGAACTAAGGGGAAAGAAGTCCTTCAAGGGAGAAGAGTAGGAATTGAGAGAGTTTGTAAAGATTTGGGCCAAGGTATGTATGAATCACCTTCTCTTTAACCTCTTCTTAAACTTCTCTTACTTTCATGGAGTTTGTCATTGAGATCAAGTGTGTGGGTATTGTTCTCTTGCGAAGTATTCTTAGCATTTAGTTGTTTTGAAGGTAAATTGGGTTATAAGGAGGAATTGTAACTTATTCCTTGGATTTTCATGTTGAAATTGTATGTTTGTACATGTATTTGCTTGTATGTTAAGGAGAATTGAATTGTGTTGTGAAATTGAAAGGGATTAATGTAATTGAGCTTGTGATTCATGATTATTGTGGCATTATATACTTGTAATCCATGTTATCATGATGTTAAGCTATTGTATTGCCTTAATTTCCCCTATTTTGTGCCTTAGTATGTGCCTACCAAGTTGTGGGAATGCTTTGCTTCGGACTGCACAAAACTGGGTTAATCGCCGCACGTGCGGGGGTCATGGCCGCATGTGCGGGAAGCACTGCCGCACGTGCGGGGCTCACAGCCGCACGTGCGGAAAACAGGGGATTTGGGACTGAAGCTACTAGAAAAAAGGCACGTGCGGGACCTCACAGCCACACGTGCGGGAACCACTGCCGCACGTGCGGGGCTCACAGCCGCACGTGCAGCCCATGCTGCAAAATTTTCTTTGCTCCGTTTTACGTATTTGACCCTCTGGTGTTATTAAAATCTGTAATTGATGCCTTTAAAATGGTTGTAAATTCATTGGTAGTAAAACGAATCAGAAATTGATTAACGGGGCTAATTGTGAGTTACCTATGTGTGTAGGTCATATTCCAGGAGGAACCATCGCTCCGCCACCGCACTGTGACTAATAGTACTGTACTAGTCCGCTTTACTTATCACTAATCATTATTCTTAGCACTCTATTAATCGTAAGTCAACTGTGTTGGCTTATGTGAACGATTAGAAGAATTTGTGCATGTCGGTATGACTCTAATATTAGTCTACTCTATTGATATTTGTAAAGTCTATTGGGCCTGAGGCTGATCTGTAAACTCTGTTGGGCCTCAGGTCGATCTGTAAATTCTGTTGGGCCTGAGGCCGATCTGTGAAATCTGTTGGGCCTAAGGTCGTTCTGTTCTGTATGATATTGAGCTTGAAGCTTCTCTGTATAAGGTTTGGGAAGGATTGGGCCCAAGGCCATTCTGGGAAATATTTACAGAAAAAGATTAACCTTGTGACCTCTGTCCTTACATACATTATAATTCAAGTTTATTCATTGAATTGTTTACGTACTATTATTCACTGAGCCTCGCTCACTTTGTGTATGTCTGTTTCTGTAGGCAATCAACATGGAGGTCGGTCTTAGTCCAGCCTCGATCACTCCTTTTTGGTCAAGCAACGTAAAGGAGCTTAAGCATTTTGTGGGGTTTCCCTAATTGGCCCTAGTCTAGTCCTTAATCTTTTGTCTAATGTCATTAGTCGTGTGTAATCTCCCTTACTATTTGTAGACACCCCATTTTTGACCAACCTTAAGACTCAGACGCCATCGATTGAGCGCTCGGTGATTGCGCATGTTGTGCACGTTCTGAGGTTTCGGAGTCTCGGCTGAGAGCCTTGGCTCCGGACTTCGGGACTCTTTTGTGCTTTGCCTCGGTTTGCGAACCAGGTTCTGTTTTCTCTTCCTGAAGGGAGGGAGAGGTCTCGTAGACCATCTCTCAGTGGCCGTAGGCTACTTTTCGTGGTCGTAGACCACTGTTCCCGTTTGGAGACCAGTTTTCGATTTTCGGAACCGTCGGCCGTGCGCCTCGGTTCGGGACCGCTTAACTTTCTCCGTTTGCTCCGGTTTTTGGCACACACCTTGTTTCCTCTCTCTAGAGGGATACTGTGGCCCAGGAGACCACCTTTGTGGTCGCACGCCACTTTCGATGCTTAACAGTCAGTTTTCGGGGCACCCGGCCGCGCGTTTTGGCCCCCGAACCCTTGTTTCGCATCCGTCTTGGTTCATTTTTGGCATGGACCCTATTTTCATTGTTTGGAAGGTAGTACTAGGGTGGGAGACCACCTTTTTTTCTTGGAGATGACCTTTTCTCCCGCCGGCCGATTTTCTTGTCAGGGAGCTGGTCTCCTTGGTTTTTGAGCCACATTTGTGGGTCTCCCACCATACCACTTGCTTGCATTTAATTGGGAGACCACCAATCAGGGCTGCCGACCACCTTTTGGTGACTTGGACCTTTTGAATTGGTCGGCCGACCAGGGGGAGTAGTCGGCCTACCACCTGAACTGGTCGGCCAGCTTCCCTCAGTCCTGTCTCTGTGAGTTGTTGCCAGCTGTGCCAGCTGGAAGGCACAGAATTGATCCTCCACACACGTGTATGGAGGATCTTCAAGCTTGGTTTTAAGCTTCTAGGAGAAGCTTTGAACCTCTTTGGCTATAAAGGAGGGCCTCTCCCTCATTAGCAAAGGTTCAGAAGTTGGTTTTGGGAATACACTATATCCCTCCCTTTGTCTCTATATTTTAGCTTCAAAGCTCCATAGTTCTTGCCCCTTTTGCATACCACCTCCTAGCACAACACCTCCACTATCAACCTAAGCATCTTGGAGCCCATTTTCAGAGGTTGAAGACTTGCTGTTTTGGTCCAGAAGCTGCTGGTCCTTTTGGCTACAAGGGTAACACTCTATTTCCCTCTTTTGGGCATTGTTTTGTTCCATCTCTTAGCCTAGTTTGCAAGCATATTTGGGCTTTGTCATAAACTGAAAAAAGTCTTATTTTGAGCTTCTTAACATGTTTTTTTAAGATTATTTTTCTGTTGGGGGTCATCTACCCCCTTGCATGCTTCATTTCATCTTATCTTGAGCCATGTCTTAGAGCCTTTGCATTGGCCTTTGTTTGGCCTCTTAGCCACTGAAATCTAGTGGATTTTCAGTGGCTAGCATGCTGTTTTGAGCACCAAAATCAGAGAGGGGTGACCCTCTCACCCCTTGTCTTATTTTCTAGCATATTTGGCCTAACAAGGGAGCCCATGTGTGCATGCTTCCAAGCCATGTTTCAGGTCATTTTTGGTGAGTTTTAGGACCTGCATGAGCTCTATCCAAAGCTGTTTTTGCCATATTAGGTGTCCCTCTTGCATGTGTAGAATAACCCTCTTCATAGCATATCAAAGGAGCCTATACTTGCATGCTTCCTAGCCTCATTTCAGGCCCTTTTTAGTGAGTCTTAGGGCCTGAATAACCTCTGTCCAGAGGTGGTTTTGTCATATTGGGTGCCCATCTTGCATGTGTAGAATAACCCTCTTCATAGCATATCAAAGGAGCATCTCATTCTTGCATGCATAGACCACATTTCAGTGGGTTTTTGGGGTTTATTTGGCATGTCATACCTCTGAATTTTTCTGGTTTAGTGACCTCTTGAATGGTCCATATACTTGTAGTGTAAACCCTCTTCACTAGCTTGTATTGCATGCTATTTTGGTCCTTGATTCTAGCACTTTTTGGCCATGCCTTAACCTGATTTTGTGCATGTTTTGGACTGCCTTAGCTCTATTTTTGTGCCTCATGGTCGAATGATGCTTGCTATGCATGGTTGTAGTTCAATACCCTTGCCTAGCTTTGAGTTTTGGAACCTATTGCATGCTTATGTTGAGGTGTTTCCATGTTTTGGGGCCATTGTGCATCATATTTCAGAGCTTATATGTATGTCATATTCCCATGTTTTCCACTCTTTAAATGCGTTTGAGAGTTGTGCATAAATTCCTCGTTTTTGGACCATTGCATGAGCTTCATTTCTATGCCTTTCGAGTCATCATTTTAGACCATTTTCCCACTGTCTTGGACCTACCTAGGGTCTGTTTGGGGCTGCTTTTTCCATTTGTGCATCGCTTTGCATACCTCTAGTGTAATCCACTTCACTAGTTTCGGTACTTGGGCCATCTAGCATGCATTGTGTGAGGTGTTTGCATGATTCGGGACCGCCTTGTATGCCATTTCAAAGCTGGAAAATGTATGATTGAATGCCATGTTTCATCCCTTACCATGCTTTGGTAGAGTGGCATTTAGGTTCGGTCCCTTGCATCGGGCATGTTTGCATGAGTGTTCCTACCTTTCATTCCATCATGTATGGCCACTGATTTGGGTGTGGCTGAGGCTCACCCATCTTGGTTTAAGTCCATCTTGCATTGTGTATGCCATTCTAGTCATAGCATTGCGCATGCCATGTAGTTCATAGCATTGTGTATGCTAGTAGCATGTTTGCATGTCATTCTCTGCATGTTTGCATCATTTAGTCGCATTGCATTTAGGTTGCATAGTCCGAGTCGCATCGTGCATGCCATGTATATTGCATTGTGTTTGGAATAGGGTTTAGTCCAAACACGGGAAACGAGGGAAGTTTCGTACTCCAAGTGACGAAACGTACCTCGATTCTCGGTCGCCGACACTCCGGATTACCCATGATGGAGTTTAGGCCTTGTTGTGCTTATGTGTGCATTCATTTTACATTGAGTCGTGCAATTCAACTCCTCGGCCATCATGCATCGAGATGCGTGATTGGTGATACGAGGATCGAGGACTACACTCCCTAGAGCTTATGCAATGACGGGGAGAGTGGTCATGCATACATATGTTGAAAATACTTTGCCATACCCCTTTCTTGCTCTCTGTTGCAGCAAATCGGAAACCAACAGCAAAAACTAGTCAAGCAGCCTTCTGGAGCTTTGTACAGTATTCCGGGACCGGTCGCAAACAGAGGCAAATCGGGGCATCGCGATGGATTTCCCGATAAGGCGGCCCGAGCATGCATGCATCCCTATCATTCGGAACAGAGCTGAGGCAGTCCGTTTTTATTTAATTTGCATGCTAGCTTATTTATCTTAGTTAATTTGTTAATTAATTAGGGTTATGTAATAATTAGCTATAATTCGTTATTCTTTCGGTTGTGTATTATTTATTCGGACCCTCCGAGAGAGGGCAATGTTGTAATAAGCGTGCGTGTGTGTGATGTATGTCTTCCAATCCCACGTCTTTCTCCCTTTTATTTACCAGCTTATGATGGTTAGTTTTAGGGCACGTTTCAATTAGCATACTTATGCTCACATGTTTGCATCCATTCATCTGTCTTGCATGCATCGGGCTTGGCGCATCATACTAACTGCATTGTATTTCAATTCCGAGTTGAATATGTGTATCATTTGTTGCATTTCATATGCCATCTTAGAATAGCCGAGCCTATCTTAGTTGCATACCTGTATGTGTTGCATTAGGCATCTCAGCATAGTTAGGATTCATGCATGATTTCTAATTAGCTTCTTTCTTTGGCTTGGAGTACTCGGTAAGTGTTTATGCTTTAGTATCCTTGCATGTGTGTGAGTGACTGCCATGATAGCATGCTTACCATGAGGCTAAGTGCTTATGTGATATAACTGCCTGAATGCCTGTGAGTGGAGGTTGGATTATCTGAATTAGATCAATTCATTGATTGCGAGTTTTAAGCCCACTAGATAGTGGCAAATCACCATGTTTTCTAAGCCCACTTGAGGGTGGCAAATTCCGCATTTTAGCATACTTACGAGTAGCAAACCGCTTTAAAAAACAAACATGAAATCTTTTGTTCTAACTCAGGCGATCCAGTCTATACTTGTATGCTGCGTGCATCACATAGTAATTCTAGGCTAATAAACCGGAATAAGAGCACATAATGTTTTCAAAACTCGATATCATGGTTAGTAGAGGCCAATCTTTGATCGGGCGAGTGGGGGTGCTCACGAAGTGACCTTCCCCAATCGTACCCAAGTTCCCGAGCCGAGGCAACTTTGGTGATGACGGACACATGGCCTTAGGCAACGAGCCAGGGTTTCCTAAATTCCCCCAAAATAAATATTTAGGTGGCGACTCTGTATCTGGCAAGGCAGTCTATGTTTGGCACTTCTTTCAAAAAATCTGTTTTCAAAAATAATTTGCCAGATTTGGACTCTTTGATGATTCATCAGTCTTGCATTGCACTCTGTGAGATTAGATATAGGACCATGACATTGAGTCCTAAACTATAGGGAGCCCAATGAACAAAACAGGATTCCCTCCCGGGACGTTCGGGGACGTCTACACTATTATTTTTGGCTGTATACCACGTGTGGGGCTGGTTCTGTATGTATGCCCATATATGTTATTGTGTGAATGCAAACATCTGCTACTTATATATCTGTCTATCATATGAGGAACTGTTTATTGGCTCATTGAGATCCTGGCATGTAGGTGTGAGCTCGATGGATGTTAATTTATATTATTTTATGTTGTAAATGCTTCCGTTCAGGCCCCATATACTGTATATATCAAATTAACTGTCCGTTTCTGAAATGATCATGCCCAAACTTTTAGGCGCAGGTTTGGGGCGTAACAAACAACTTGTTTGTTTAAAGCATGAGATTGAGATGTCATGCTTAATGGTTTAATCTCTTAGGGGGTTCATTACCAATTGTATGATGTCTCTTTCATGCCTAAAACAACTTTTGGTTTGAGCCCTCTTTCCATTAGAGGACTTAAACTCACCTTTTAGACTCAATGAATTAAAGGATGGTTGGTAATCTAAAATGGAGTAATTAAAACTTGGGGACTAAAATGGTGCAAGATAATAAAAAATGTTGTGTTCAATTGGATGTTAATTGAACATATGGAAGCTTGAGTCATTTCTTACTCATTAGTGATGAAATGATTCAAGTTTCCAAGGTCACTACTTCCCTTGATCAACTCATGAAAGGGAGGGGGTTGGAGTCTTATTTCGTTGCATTATGAAATTGTTTGAGTTTGTGATTTGTGAACCAAGTTATTACTCCTTTGATTTGCTCATGAAAAGGACGGGTGAGTTGTGCAAACAAACCCTTGAAATACCTGTGCATGCTGTTTGTGCTCTGTTGCAACAAGGTGAATTGGCAGCAGTGGCTGGTAGGCCACTTTCCATGGCCGGCAGGTGGCCAGTAGGTCACCATTGATGGCCGACAACCCTTATCACTGGCCGGTCAGCCACTGATGCAAAACTCAGTAGTGTGTTTGTGAGGCAAAGTAGAGTTATTCTGGAAGTGGGCAACAATGTATGTGTTTTCTATGCAATAGAGGCTCTCCGGAAGCAAAATAGTGGCTTTTCAGGCGAAAATCGAGCATGCGCATGAGCATCCCTCCCTTCTCGAGGCGGAGTAGTTAGCTTTGTACTTAATTGTTTAGCTTACTTACTTGTTTTAATTGCACTTGTGTTGTAATTATTTAATTAGTTAAAGTAGTTAGCTAGTTGTGATGTTATAATCTTTAATTAGCTAGAATGGTTAATTAATTACTTCGGTTTGTAATAATTAGCTTAGCTTTAATTAGTTAGCTAGTTAGTTCATTCGGACTCTCCTTCATGAGAGCGCAAACTTGTAATAATGTGTATGTCTTCCAACCCGACGTCTTTCTCCCTTTTATTTACCAGCTTATGATGGTTAGTTTAGGGACATCATGTTTTGTTAGCAAACTTCATGCTTGCATCCATTTGTATTGCATGCACCGAGGCTCGGTACATCATACTAGCTTGAATTGTTAATTTAATGCTTCTTTGAATACGTGCTTAGACCGCATGCTATTCAATTGATTCATATGCCATATTAGTAGTCGAGCCTATTAGTTGCATATCGCATGTGTTGCATTAGTCATATTGCATAGTTAGGATCATGCATCTTTTCCAACTCTTTTGTTTATTTTGGTTTGGAGTACTAGGGGAGCCTTTACTCACTTTAGCATGTCGCATGCGTGTGATTGTTGCCATGTTTAGTATGCTTGCCATGAGGCCAATTGCTTAAGTCCTATAACTGCTTGGATGCCTGTGGATGAAGGCTTGTTGCTTAAATTGGAATAATTTGAGTAATGTTCATATGCGATCATTTTTTTAAGTGATACATGTTTCGAAACAATTTTCAATATGAACTTGAATCAAAATGTTCCAATTCTTGAAAATTTAATCTATACTTGTGTGTGTGTGCATCACATAGTAATGCTAGCCTAATAAACTAGAACAAGAGCATATAATGTAAATAAAAATCATATCACGATTAGTAGAGGCCGATCTTTGATCAGGCGACCGAGGGTGCTCAAATTCATTCATGACCTTCCCCTCACCTACCTAAGTTCCCGAGCTGGGACAATCTTGGTGATGATGGACACATGGCCTTTGGCACAAGTCATGGGTTTCCTAAATTTCTTAAAAAATATTTTGGTGGTGACTTTTTATCTGGCAAAGCAGTCTATTTTTTACAATTTGATTCAAAATTGATTTTCCAAAAGATTTGCCAGATTTGGACTCTTTGGTGTTTATCTATTTCACATTGTACTTATGAGATTAGACTCAGAAGTACGGGAATTCGAACTGTGGGGCTTATTTCGACTTCTGAAAGGGGGCGCGGAAAAGTCGAGCTACAGTTGGCCAACTCCAAATCCAGTCGCTTTCTCCGATGGAATAATGATGTTGCTTGGCAAACTTCAACGATCCTGTACGGCTTCGTTTGAACTTCAATTTTGGCGCAATTTGTTGTGTTGGACTCATCTCAATGAGTACTTCACACTGGTATGGTCAACACTTGATTTAGATAACGTCAAAAACGTTAGTGTGCTAAAAGTTTTGGTCCGTTTCACAATTATCAGCGAACTTTGGTTAAATTGTGACTCTTGGTTGGTGTACTTGGACTCTTTGAGCTTATACGAATCCTGTGGAAGGTTCAGATATGGATTTCGGCAAGCTAAGATTCTAGTTTGATGCCGAGATAGTAGCGCTGAGCAAGATTTCTGTACTTCCTAGAATTAAATCACAAGAGTCGTACCGAAGAGGTAGATGAATTAATATGTGGCCAGTAGTCTTGCCGAGTAAGCAATGTTGCAGAATAATGTTGCTGAATAAACTTGATGCACAGCCGAATAATGTTCATGCACAATGTTGAATTAATAATGGTGCCGAATAATCTTATCGAGGAAAGTTGATGCACTGCTGAATAAGGTTGGTGAAGCCGAATAATGTTGCCGAAGTTGAGTTGATGATATGGAAAATGATATGCCGAACAACTACCAAAGGCAAATTTAATGCTTCCGTTATTGCCGAGGGAGATGGATGAGCAGCAGTGAGCTCAATGCTGATGCCAAGTTTAGCCACTGTGTAGTTGAAATAGGCACGTGTGTCCTATGTAGTCTCGGCGTCGAGCATAACTAGTTGACGAGTTCAAGTTGGTATGTGGCCATGCTTAAGTGTGAAATATTTTCTCGGCGGCAGAATTGTAACTGCTTTGTATAATTATTTTCAGTTCGCCGTGTTCCGTTAGACCATGCAATTTTATATCGCCGTGAGGTGAAGGCATGTTATATGTTGCCGAGTAAGCTTTTCGTTGTCGAGACAGATGGAACGTAAATGGAACTTCGTTGCTAAGGAAACTTTTCATGCAAAATTGTTAATGATCATGAAATTATATTAGAGAGGCAGAATGAAAGCTTGGGGAAATATTATAAGCCATTCAAGATATATCTACATATAGATGTATATATATGGCTACCGAATTGGTTGTATCCACCGGAGTGCCCCACAGGAAGGTAGGTGATAAAGATTAATTCCCTGGAAACAATACAAACGCTTGCCGGCAACTCATTTTGGATTTTGATGTGTCGAAACCTACGATTGGCAACTTCTTTTTGTCTTGCCGATGACGCGAAGAATTGGAGTGATGTTCGGCATGGCGTCGATAATTTGCTGAGCATGCTAATAGTTGGTATGATTGCTGAAACATCATAGAAATATATAAAGCTTAAATTATTGAGAATGAAAGACGTGAGCCATTTGTTTGTTAGTTGTGGAGCCACAAAACATAATTCCTTAATTCCTGCTAATTGTGAACACATACCATGTATATCTCAAGAATCAATAACCTCCTGTGAAGCAATAAATAAATAATTCTAGGAGTGGGTTCGGCCGAGCAACTCTTTGTGTAATGCCGAAAAGAAGCTCCCACAAACAAAAGTGTGAAATCCAGTTTTAGAGAGAGACAATGAAGATGAAAAAGTAGACCATGAATTCTATGATGTTTTAAACCTTTCTAATGAAGATTCCCAGTGAGCAAAAAGCTCTATTTTGTAAGCACAAATCCAATCCCAGAACCAATCTTACAATAATTTTTACAGAGCAAGATCAAAAGTGTTATTAAATTTTTACTTACAAGCACATGTTTGCTCTTTTCATCATCGAACTCTTGCAGACATTTCCCACAGACGGTGCCAATTGTGAGACCATGAAATATCCTCTTACATGGATTGTAGAGATCCAATGAAGAGATGAACTTTGGCCCTGAATATCTGCAAAGATGAGCATGATCGGCGCCACCTAATCGGGGTTGCCAGCCGGAGACACTCCGATGGTAAAGTTAGTCATTTCATTGAAAGAATGAATGTATAAAAATGAAGAGTGTTTGTGTGCCGTGTGTAGCAGAGAGAGATCCTCCTTACATTCCATGAGGTGCCTTTCTTTTATAGATGTGGAGTGGGCCGAATAAGCCCAACAGTTGGCCTCCTTGGTAGGCCTTATTTGGGTTAGCCCAATAAGCTGATATATATTTTTTTCTGGCTCCCACAGAGGAGAACAGAAGGCAGTTTATTACGTGAGTAAGACCTTGGCAAGTGTATAGAAGAGATACCTGCCATTGGAGAAATTGACATTGGCTCTAGTGATGGTGGCAAAGAAATTGAATCATTACTTCCAAGCTAAATTCTTCTCGACCCTTAAGGTCATACAATGAAGGAATAAAATTAACACCCCGGTCATACAAGAAGTAAAAACACTCTCCTGATGATGTACACACTGGCACCCTCCTACGATGGCAATCTATCGAAGTTGAAAAATAAGTCAACCAATTTGTACCCAAAATCACATTAAAAGCATGCATATCAAGAACAACAAAATCAAAAGTAAGTCGACGATTTGCAACCTTAATCTCACAGGAGCGACATACTTGACCCAATGTCACTCTGCCCCTAATAGGTGTATCAACAAACAGAGGAGAATCCAACTACTCAAACTCCAACCCCAAAGTAGATGCAAAGAAGATGAAATGAAGAAATGAGATGCACCCGTATTAATCAACACATTAGCTAGGGAATTGAATAACAAAAAGTTACCTTTCACAACAGAAGGTACCGGCAATTGCTCTGGTGTGGTAACAACATAGACATGCCCAGGAGGCCTCTAATCTACCTGCTTACCCCTCGAAGTGTAGGCTTTATGAACGGACTGTACCGAAGTGGCTCCCTAATTAGCCCTTAAGGCTTGAGCTGACTATATTGGTTGGTGGCTCTAAGTCTACCTGAGGAAACACTATATTGGTTAGATGCACTAGATATGCCACCCAACTGAGGAAAAAACCTTCCCAAATGCCCGGTCTACTCACACTGATAACAGGTAGGTAGTTGCCCTCTCCTTTGGCTCTGGCTCTAAGAATGAGACAAAGATTGCACCGGTTGTTGACCTTCTTCTTTCTGCAGGCATGTTGGAGACTTGTGGTCCAATTGACCACACTTGAAGCATGTGAATCCACTTTGGTTACCTCTTCCCAAACTAGAACTCGGCACGAGAAAGGTGGATCTAGACTGCGAAGCCTGGCACTATTGCAGGATAGAACCCCTCTGCATTTTGTTGTCCCTCACATCCTCTTGAGATTTTTGGCCCCTCTGCTTGGAGCCCCTCATCTGTTCATCTCTTCGTCTGAATCACCACCTCCAAATAGGCTGCTGATTCGACAAGGCATCTATAGTCTCGAATCATAGAACCGTAACCTTGAAAAGGGGCTTTATCCTCAATCTTTCCTCAAACTTGATGCAATGGTGTTCCTTTGTTGCCATAAGTTTCAGCGTGAACCTTGAAAAATAGTAAAGGCCACCTCAAACATAGCCATAGGTGTACTCAATTGCTTGAGCTTTCGAAATTGCTCTCTTGACTTCTCACTGTGGGTGGTAGAAACTTATACTAAAAAGCATTAACAAAAGCCTCCCAAGTCAGCCTGATACGACCCTTCACAAACTTCCACCATTGACCCACGTCACGCTTAAGTTGAAAGGCTGCCAAGTGCACTCTCAAACCATCATCATCGATGCCAAGCATTTTGAACATCTTCAGCATCTACTTGAGCCACTTGTCGGCCTTTACTCTTTTGGATTGCCCACAAACTTATCCAGATTCGATTGGAAGAACTCCCTCTTCAGAAAGGATGGCCCCGTCTCTACAACATGGGCCTGGACTTGATTCTGAACTTTGAGAATGTCTATATATTCTCACAATGCTCCTACCATGTCACGAGGCTAAAGCTCCCATGACTTGCTAGGCCGTTGGCTCAGCCATGTTTTCTTGACCAAAACCCTCATCTTGTGTTGAAATTTCATCCAAAATCAGCACTTCCTGCCGTCTAGGTCTACTACATTTACTACCGCCACATTCGCGTCCTGATATACTAATAAAGGTAACACTCACAATATGCCATAACTAATTCACAGATGTCCCAATACAATGGACTACATGATAATTCACTCTACGTAAGCACTGAATCACGTATTCACAAATGAATTTCCTTTCCAAATAATAACCGTTCCACAACATTGCCAAAGTTCCTGTTTGAATTAGCAGTGATCAAGTGCTCTTCTAACGGGACTTCTAGGAATTCGTAGACATAATCAACATATTAAAAACTAAATCTCATACTTATTTAGTCACATAAGCATGTTATGACCTAGCATATCAAATATATGTCTATTATTTATCTGGCGAGACAAACCCATTGTGGTAATAACCACATCCCACAAGCCCAAAATACTCAAACCCAGTAAGCTTTGATATCAAGTTATAATGCCCCCAAAATATAGACAACATACACTCATAACTCTTAACAGATATGCCGAAGCTTATTAACATAAATCTTTAAATCATACAACTCTGCAAGCATTTCATAGAACTAACTTCCATTCCATTGATTTCTATGAAGTATTACAAGATTGATGTCACATGCATTAATATATTCATTAACCTTAAGTTACGAGTCTATAGCATGTGACTGATATATATACACACATAGAAATGGAAAAAAAAAAAGAGAAGTTCATGCCCTAATGGCTACATATTTTCAAAACGATACTTGGTTACAATAAAAGTGGGTCAAGGCCAATACATATAAAAGCCCTAGGCTTTTACAAAAGATATTTACAAACCAAAAAAAAAAAGAGCCTTTAGCTCTTAGACCTTCCCAAGTCAAGTCCTTAGCGGAGGCATACCAGCAGAACCTAAAAGTTGGTTTCCACATAGGGTGAGCTAAAGCCTAGCAAAGATTAATTTAATATATTGTATGATGCTTACCTAAGTCATATGCTGAATGCACATGAATGCCATTTACCAAATGATGCATTTTCTCTTTCAAATGATGCCATGCCATGTCTTTAAACCAATTCATAAACCAATACTTTTTAGAATAGAAAACAGGGTAGTGGATACACAACACTGAAAATCTCTAGATACGTGTTTGCCTGTAGGCTATACAAGTACTACCAAAGCCATTTTACCAGTACTAACTAGAAGGATTGGCACCTAACCGCACAGGGTTTCTGAACTTTCATCAATGACACATAGGCCAACATAGATATAACCACAACCACACCTTCTAACCAGATTCACCAAGTGTAGACACCCCATTTTTGACCGTCCCCAAGACTTGGACGCCATCACTCGTGCACTCGATGATTTGACTTTTTGTGCTTGTTTTAGTGCTCGAAGTCCTCGACGGAATGCCCTATCTTTGAGCCTTCAAGACCTGTCCATTTTGTGCCTTGTTTTGGACCAAAACCTTAGTGTTTCAAGCCCAAAACCTTAAACCTTCAAGCCTGCAACCCCTAGTGGCCAGTTGGCCACCAATTGAGGCTGGTAGCCATCTAAGTGGCCTGCCGACCACCAGTGTCTTTTTTCAAATATTTTGTTGACAGTTTTCTAGCTGTTGGCACAATTGGTCTCATCTCCATACACCTGTATGGATGGATTTTTCTCAGCCAAATGCTTGTTTATCTATATATATGGGGTCTCCTCACCCAGTTTTAAAGGTTATAAATTTTGAAACAAAAATCTCTCTCTCTCTATCTATCTCTCTCTCTCTCTCTACATTTCTCTCTCTCTCTCTCTCTCTCTCTCTCTCTCTCTCTTGCAAATTTGTGCAGACTTGCCTAGTTACATTACACTTGCCTGGTTACACTACACTTTTGCATACACTACCTTAACCAAAGTTGATAATCTTTGAGCTGAGGTTCCTTGAAGCTTTCTTGGAGCTCTTGAAAGTGGTTCTGGCTTGAGTTAGTGCCTAAGATTAAGCTTTTTCTTCAAAAGGTATAACATTTGCCTCTTTACTTTGCTTTAGTATACTTGTTTTCCAATCTTTTCAAACTATTTTTGGGCTGTAAAAATCTCTGTTTTTTTAGGCTGAAATTGATGTTTTAGGCCATTTAAGGTTAGGGGGGTGTCTCACGCTTCTTTATTCCTTGCTTTTAAGGCTTTTTCACCTTTGTTTCCCATTTTCAAACTATCTTTCTTGGGCTTTTTGGCACTGAATTTCAGAGTATTTTCAGTGGAAAAAAATCATGTTTTGGAGTCCAAAATTGGAGGGATTAGCCTCCCCTCATTGTGTCTTGTTTGCTAGCCTAGTTAGCTCCATATGTTAGCTTTATTTTCTAGCCTTTTGTAGCTTAATTCCAGTATGTTTTAGGCTTTATTTTAGATTTTTTTGTCTCTATTTTTGGTTGTTTATTGCATTTGAGTCTTTTTTTGCATGCCTTTAGTGTAATAGTCCTCACAAGCTTGGTGTTTTAGGCCTTTAGGCACCACTTGTTTGAGTTGATTGCATGTTTTAGTGATTTTCTCACTTCATTTCAGCACTTATAATCTCTGCAATCTCCCTCATTTCTTCACTCTTTATTTTCTTTGAGGGTTATTTCAACCTTAGCATAGTTTAAGCTTGAGATTGAGGTTCATTGCTTAATGGTTTAATCCTCTTTTGAGGGTTCATTACCAACGGCATGATATCTCTCTCGTCTTAAACTACCCCTTGTTTGACACTTCCTTCCCTTTAGAGGACTTCTGACCAATGGACTTAATTGGTTAAAGAATGGAAAGGTAATTAAAATGTGTAAACAAGTTGAAACTAAAAGTGTGCAAGATAAGAAATTCGCTTTATTTTGATGTGTTCAATCGGACGTTAATTGAACATGAGGAAAATTGGGGTATTTCATACTCAAAGTGATGAAATGTGCCAAGTTTCCAAGGTCTCCATTGCCCTTGATCATGCATCATAGGGTGATGGTCTTTTTGGGACTTGTTTATGCATTTATTAACTTGTATACCTTGGATTCTTTGGCCATCATGCAATGAAATTGCTTGATTGATGGTTTTGGAACCAAGTGTATCACTCATTTGAGATGTCTTGATGATAAGGAGAGATACACAGTACATACAACCTGTGAGAATGCTCCATTTTTGCCCTGTTTGCTCTCTATTGCAGCAAGAAAAGATGAGTCATCAGTGGTTGGCTGGCCACTGTTACTGGCCGGCAACCCCTCAGTGGTGGCCGGCCGGCCACCACTTCTAGCTTGCCGGCCACCAATGAATTTTGGGCAGTGTGCTTGTGAAGCATGGAAGAGTTGATCTAGAGAAGGAAACAGTGCAAGGGTTGTGCAAACAGAGGCTTTCGAGGGCAGACAGTGGATATTCTTCAGGTGGAAACCGAGCATGAATAGGCCTCCCTCGCTTCCCGGGACTACTTAGCTAGTTAATTAGTTTAAATTAGCATTTAATTAGGCATTTTTTGTAAATTAATTAGTTGTAGCTAATTAGTTTACTCATTTAATTAGTTTAGATTAATTAAATTAGTTTATGTTGTAATATTTAATTAGTTTAACCTAGTTAAATTCTTAATTAATTAGCTTAGATGGTTAGTGTGGGAGCCGAATGAATAGAAGAGTTGTAAGGGATGTATCCCAGAAGTCAGAGACTGTTCGGCTCCGCACTAATCAACTAAGATACCGAATACATTGAGATCGCCAATAGACGGGGAGATGTATGTTGGAATAAACAAAAGGATAACAAGTAAAAAGTGGGCTCTGAACCCGAGGTCCAAAAATGAGTATAAATACAAGAGCTTCAGATTTAGAAAGGTATGTAAGAATCACTTCACTAAACTTAGTAAACAAGCTTTCTTGAGTATAAGAACTGACTTGCCCGTCGGAGTGCTAACCCCGGCACCCCCGACCGGAGTGTTTGTCCTTGCAGATGACTAGCTGAGGATCAAGAGCGTCTCCCAGGATCTGAAGAGTATTTCCAAAACACTTCCCTATAATTGGCGCCGTCTGTGGGAATACTCAAGTACATCCATGGAAGGCGTGACTCAAGATTCTCCGATAGCCACCGACGCGATCACACAGAGAGTCGACCTCACTCCGGCAAATATGCTCGAGAAGGAAATCATCGCTGCAAGACGTGCCTTGAATGTCGATTCACAAACGACTTCAGCACAGGAGACGATGCTAGCCATCATGGAACGAGCCAAAAAGACCAAACACAGTTTAGACAACACCATCGCTGAGAACGAGCGCCTTCGCCGCGATCTGGCCTTGGAAATAGCAAAGTCCAAACAAACAGTGCGCCAGGTTTCTAAGCGACCCCCAAGGGCAGGCGATCTACTCTCGGGCCCGACAGCAAAACACCGACGCTCGTTGTGCTTCAGCCGATTACTTGAGGAGTTGACAAAAGACGAACGTCTCCAGCGAAGTGTTCCGCGTGATAACATCCATATGATATACAGCCTGCCGAAAGCCCCGGCCGTACATGCAATCCAGTCCCTCCCAGGCCCTCAGCAGCAACTCACGCCAGCAAAGCGACCCCGAGAATCGCCAAGCATCACCTTCGACGACTCTGATTTGATCGGCGTAACACTCCCTCACATCGATCCATTGGTTGTCGCGCTACGCGTAAACCGGTTCACCGTCGAACGCGTTCTTATAGACCAGGGCAGCACTTCGGAGGTCATGTATTATAAAACCTTCATCAAACTCGGGTTCACCGAATCGGACCTGACTCCGGCCCCTTATCCACTATTCGGCTTCAATGCCAACCCCGAATACCCACTGGGAAAGATCAACCTACCCGTTCGAGCGGGTTCCAGAACGGTGGATGTAGAATTCCTGGTCGTCCGGCTGCCATCGCCGTACAATCTCATCATGGGGCGATCGTGGTTGCATACCTTGCAGGCCGTCCCAAGCACCTACCATCAATTGTTACGTTTCCCAACAGAACACGGCATTGAGCAGATCCGCGGCTCCCAAAAATCGGCACAAGCATGTTACCTCCTGGCCGCCAAAATGCCAAAGGAATTGCAGGTAAACTCCATTGAGGTACCCAATCGGGAAATCCTGGATGACGTCGGGCGGCAGCCAAGCGAAAAGGCCACAGAAGGTTTAGACCGAGTTGACATCGATGGAAGCCCGGAAAAGTTCTTCATGATCGGCACTCTTTAAACCAAGCCGATAGACAGCAGCTGATCTCCTTTCTACTCGCCAACCTCGACGTCTTTGCGTGGACTCCGTACGAGATGCCGGGTATAGACCCATCAGTTTCACAGCACCACCTGAACGTCGACCCCACATGCAAGCCCATCATTCAGAAAGGCCGTCGGTCTGCCGCAGAGCACACTGCTGCCGTCATAGAAGAAGTCGACAGACTGCTTGACGCCGGGGCAATTAGAGAAGTCACCTACCCCACGTGGCTCTCCAACACAGTGGTGGTGAAGAAGAAAAATGGAACTTGGCGAGTGTGCGTCGACTTCACGGATCTGAACAAAGCTTGCCCCAAGGACTGCTTTCCCTTACCTAGAATCGACCAACTCGTCGATGCAACGGCGCGCCACCAACGCATGAGTTTCCTCGATGCTTACAGAGGCTACCATCAGATCGCCATGCATCCAGATGACCAGGACAAAACTGCATTCCTCACCCCAAGAGGAACCTACTGCTACAAAGTTATGCCTTTTGGGCTGAAGAATGCAGGGGCAACTTACCAAAGACTGGTCACCGTTATGTTCAAAGAACAACTCGGCCACACTATGGAAGTCTACATCGACGATATGGTGGTCAAGTCCAAAGAAGAACAGGATCACATAGCCGATCTAGAGAAGACATTCGGCATCTTGCGCAAATACAGAATGAAACTGAACGCCTCCAAGTGCGCGTTTGGAATCGGCTCCGGCAAATTCCTGGGTTATATCGTCAACCACCGTGGAATCGAAGCCAACCCGAGGCAAGTCACAGCAATCTTGGAACTCGGTTCCCCCGATCAGTGAAAGAAGTCCAAAAGTTGATGGGGATGGCCGCTGCACTCAATAGATTCATCAGTCGGTCAACAGACCGCTGCAGACAATTCTTCCAGACGCTACGTCAAGGCAAAGCTTTTGAATGGTCCGCCGAGTGCGAAGCAGCTTTCACCGGGACTTAAGGCTCCTCTCTTGACAACACCAGCTGCCGGTGACCCCCTCATTCTGTATCTGGCAGTCTCCGATAGGGCCGTCAGCGCCGTACTATTAAAAGAAGAGGAAGGGCAGCAACGGCCAGTGTATTATGTGAGCAAGGCAATGGTCGATGCCGAGACACGTTATCTTCCGCTGGAAAAACTCATCCTAGCCTTGGTCATGGCAGCAAGAAAACTGATGCATTACTTCCAGGGGCATAGCATTGGGGTGATAACAGATTATCCCCTCCGATCAGTACTACGGAGTGCAGAAGCATCAGGACGTGTTTCAAAATGGGCTCTTGAACTCGGCCAATATGACATTCAGTTTTTACCCAAAACCGCAATCAAGGGACAGGTGCTGGCCGACTTTGTTGCCGAATTCACAGGCGGGCTTTCCGACCTTAAACCTGCCGACGTTCTTCCAAAGGCTGAAGTTCGATCAAAGCCGAACTGGAGAATTTATGTCGGGGATATTTGGCAGCTATACTGTGATGGATCGTCTAACCAACGGGGCTGCGGCGCCGGCGTAGTAATCATGTCTCCCGACGGCGCAGTAATAGAGCAGGCCGTCAAGCTTGGCTTCGAAGCATCAAATAACGAGGCCGAGTATGAAGCCCTCTTAGCCGGTCTACGAAATGCACATATTCTCGGCGCTCGGCGTTTGCTAGTGTTTTGTGACTCAAAATTGGTCATCAACCAGCTAAAGGGGGAGTACGCTGCAAAAAACGACCGTATGGCGGCCTATATGAAAACGGCCAACTCTTTGCTAACGAAGTTTGACCATCACGAACTGAACCAAATAACACGTGATCAGAACACACACGCAGATGCCCTGGCATGCCTAGCCTCCGCCATCAATTCTGAGCTCAAACGGACCATTGAAGTAGGTTTCATCCCGGAGCCGAGTATTGGCCCTTCGGAGGAAACCCACGTCAACGTTATAGAATCCGCATCAAGCTGGATGGACCCCATTGCCGGATTCCTCTCTTCTGAACAACTCCCAGAGGACAAAAAAGAAGCACACAAGCTACGCAATAAGGCCCTGCGATACTATCTGGATCCACAAGGAGGGCTTTATAAAAAGTCCCTCTCCGGTCCCTATTTGGAATGCGTACACCCGGATAAAGTGGAGGAGCTTCTAACTGAGATACATGAGGGCAGTTGTGGTGCCCACTCTGGCGGACGCTCCCTGGCCCATCGAGCTATAACACAGGGGTATTATTGGCCGACAATGAGAGCCGACGCAGAAAATTATGTTAAAAGATGCGAACAATGCCAAAAGTTCTCCCCACTAACCCATTTGCCCGCCGAAGGGTTGAACTCTATCACCAGTCCCTGGCCGTTTGCTCAATGGGGGCTTGATATCGTAGGACCGTTGCCAAGGGCCCCAGGAAACAAGCGATTCTTAATCGTAGCAACAGATTACTTTACAAAATGGGTCGAAGCGGAGGCTCTAACACATATACGAGATGCCGACATAAAGCGATTTGTATGGAGAAACATCATTACGCGATTCGGCATTCCAAGAGCTCTCATCTCAGACAATGGCACCCAGTTCGATTGTGGCGTATACCGAGAACTGTGCAGCAAATACGGTATCGTGCCTTACTTCTCTACGCCCGCGTACCCCCAGAGTAACGGTCAAGCCGAAGCCTCTAACAAAACCATCTTGGACGGCATCAAAAAGAGGCTGGAAAGAGCTAAAGGCAAATGGGTCGAAGAATTGCCGAGTGTATTGTGGGCGCATCGCACAACGCCGAGGAGGTCCACCGGAGAAACGCCGTTCGCTCTATGCTTCGGAACCCAAGCAATCTTACCCCTGGAAATCGGCCTCCCGACTTTGAAATCGCAAGCCTTTGATACGGGCCGAAATGACATGATGCTCGCCCTGGACCTGGATCTAATCGAGGAACGAAGAGACCGCGCCCTGGCCTCCATGGCACGGTATCAGCAGCAGCTCGCTAAGTCGTACAATCAACGAGTTCAGTTGCGCCGTTACACTCCAGGAGAGCTGGTCCTGAAGAAAGTACTTCCAGCCGACCGGAGACCGGCCGACGGAAAGCTGGGTCCGAACTGGGACGGCCCCTATCAAGTAGACTCCATTGCAGGAACAGGGGCATATCGGCTCTCGGACATGTCAGGAAGAAGCCTGCCACGGCCTTGGAATTCAACGCATCTACGAAAATTTTACCAATGACCCGATTTGTGGGCTTGGTACTTGTACATACTCTGCTGTAATGCAAAAGTTTCTCGTTTTTTATGCCTCAGCTCTTACGCTTCTTGATGGCTGAATAAGTCTCCGGATTCGGAGCGCCCTTCGTGGATACCACGATTGGCCAAACAAGTCTCCGGATTCGGAGCCCCTTTGGGTGCATACATCTAAGGGCCGAATAAGTCTCCGGATTCGGAGCGCCCTTCGTGGATACCACGATTGGCCAAAAGTCTCCGGATTCGGAGCGCCCTTCGTGGATACCACGATTGGCCAAACAAGTCTCCGGATTCGGAGCCCCTTTGGGTGCATACATCTAAGGCCGAATAAGTCTCCGGATTCGGAGCGCCCTTCGTGGATACCACGATTGGCCAAAAAGTCTCCGGATTCGGAGCGCCCTTCGTGGATACCACGATTGGCCAAACAAGTCTCCGGATTCGGAGCCCCTTGGGTGCATGACACTAAGGCCGAATAAGTCTCCGGATTCGGAGCGCCCTTCGTGGATACCACGATTGGCCGAATAAGTCTCCGGATTCGGAGCCCCTTCGTGGATACCACGATTGGCCAAACAAGTCTCCGGATTCGGAGCCCCTTTGGGTGCATGACATCTAAGGGCCGAATAAGTCTCCGGATTCGGAGCGCCCTTCGTGGATACCACGATTGGCCAAACAAGTCTCCGGATTCGGAGCCCCTTTGGGTGCATGACATCTAAAGGCCGAATAAGTCTCCGGATTCGGAGCGCCCTTCGTGGATTCCACGATTGGCCGAATAAGTCTCCGGATTCGGAGCACCCTTCGTGGGGATCACGATTTAACTGACCAACTACATGGTTCCTAATTGGAGCCGATCGATGCATGTTCGAACGTTTACATCACGCAATACAAAAGCTGACAATAAATTGAGATAGGGCGTTTAATTACGCGCAAAACATTTCAAAAGCTGCTAATAAAGAAATTCTATTTATTCAAAAGCCGCCATACATTTCAAGCATTTGATAAAGTAATTCTATTTATTCAACACTATGGCCCACTAAGTCGGCGTCTTCGTCGTCGCTTTTCTCAATTTCGAACTCGGATACGGAAGGTAATGCCGATGATATAGGGGCGAAGCCGAATTTATGCCCACGGACCCAAGAGCTTCCACGGTTTGAAGGGCCTTGATCCAGCCATGCTTGAAACCACGATTTTCGCATCGGCAGACTTCCAGCTAGGTCTGTTTTGGTTCTCTTGATCCCGGCCTTCAAGCCGTCCTGATATCCGCTCTCATAACCCGAGGCCTCTCGGTTCGCCCTCTCCCCCATGCTTTTCGCTTGGCTGTCCACCACCGACTTGGCCGCTCGAACACTCTTCAGCTCCCGAAGCTCACTCTCAGCCTTTTTCGCGCGAGCCTCCAGACTACGATTCCTTTCGTTGTTTTTCTCACTCTCGCGTCGGGCTTCGCGCAGACGCATCCCGATTCATAAGCGCTATACAGTCCCTTGACAGCCCCATGTATGCCATCCCGAAATACTTCGAAATCTCGACGTCCGACCATCGACTGTTGGACCTCCGGCGAAAAAATCTGCCGAGCGAACTCGACTGCCACATCTGGGTCTTTAATTATAGAATCCGCCTCCGTCATTGGTCTGTTCTTCACGAGAACCGCAAAACTCAACGGTCGTGGCGCCGCGTCAGGCTCAACGAAGGGTCATGGGCGCGGGGAATCTCCCCGTTGTCCGTCCTTTCGGGGTGATCGGCTTCGACGACTAGGGGGCCGCTCTTTTTCCCGATCCATGGATGCTCTCTTCCCGTGTGAATAGGCTCGCTTCTGCGATCATTTTGACCTCTAAACCCAGCCAATGTTGGCCCCTGCCAGGTTTGGATCAAGCCTGAATAAGAGATGAGTCAAGTTGTTGGCATGAACTTACCCATTTATTCTGGGGTACATGCAGCTCCCCCGAGAAAACGTCAGAAAGACTGAGCGCCAAACGTCGTATGCCCCTCAGCCAGCCCTTGCTTCAGAGCCATCGGCTCATTCGGTTCCTCAGGCTCGCGCCCTGGCTAAGAGCAGATTCATTAACCTAGCCGGCTATATTTTCAAACGATAACGCCGAGTAATTTACGCCTCAGCTAGCCCACGATTCAGAGCCATCGGCTCGTTCGGTTCCTCAAGCTCGTGCCCTGGCTAAGGCAAGGGCAGATTCATTAATCTATTCGGCTATATTTCAAGTGCTATCGCCGGTATCGCTGGGGCAAGGGCTAGATTCATTAACCTAGCCGGCTATATTTTCAAACGATAACGCCGAGTAATTTACGCCTCAGCCAGCCCACGATTCAGAGCCATCGGCTCGTTCGGTTCCTCAGGCTCGCGCCCTGGATAAGGAAGGGCAGATTCATTAATCTAGTCGGCTATATTTCAAGCGCTATCGCCGGTTAACCTAAGGCGAGGGCAGATTCATTGATCTAGCCGGATATATTTTCAAATGATAACGCCGAGTAATTTATGCCTCAGCCAGCCCTCGATTCAGAGCCATCGGCTCATTCGGTTCCTCACTTGCGCCCTGGCTAAGGCAAGGGCAGATTCATTAATCTAGCTGACTATCTTTTCAAGAGATCACCGAGTAACTTATGCCTGAGCCAGTCCACGATTCAAAGCCATCGGCTCATTCGGCTTCGCGAGCCCGCGCCCTGGCTAAGGCAAGGGCAGATTCCTTAGTCCGATCGTCCGGGCTCAAAATTAAGTAATATCATTCTTCATCAGCAAAATTGAGCACAACTCATGACATTTTATATATGCAAAATAAATAAGCTATAAGCCCGCACAAAAATGTCTGACAAAACAATTGTAACAATACATCTGTGAAATCCTAATACATTTGTGAAATCCTAATACATTTGTGAAATCCTAATACATTTGTGAAATCCTAACAGTCAATTGCCCAGCTCAGCCTTCGGAATCAGTCTCCAACGGCTCGACATCCACTTGCTCATACGGCACTGGCATAGTCAGTGAAACTCCAGCTGCAGCAAGGGCTTTGTGCCAGCCATGCTTGAACCCCCTGTTTTCGAACCGCGGGACCTGGTCCACATATTCGGCGAGCCCAGCATCTTTCCCGGCTTCGAATACTTTGGAAGCAGCCGCCTTCATGTCAGCCAACTCAGCCTCCAGGCTGGCAACCGCCTTCTGGGACAATCTCAGCGCCACTTCGCTCGCGTCCGCCTTCTTCTCGGCGTCCGCTCGGGATTGATCTGCAATGCGAGCCTTTTCTACCTCGGTCTCGGCCCGAGAAGCTTCCTTGTTCGCTCTCAAAATTGCATCCTCGGCCCTCTTCCTCTGGCCCTCTACTTGCTTTCGTAAGCGGTCAATCTGTTTGACGGCGTCGAGATGCCGACGTCCCATGTCGGCTATCCTTCCGACGGTCTGCAAAGGAAGAACCCAAAAACATAACCTCAACAGTACTTGGATAAAGTGAAGAAAAGTCAGAATACGTACCAGAAGTGCCGATTGCGCGAGTGCTGTCGTATTCAGATCTGGTTCCACCCGGAAAGCCTCCATATCAGACGGCAACGACACGGACGTAGCCACACCGAATGCGACTTCTGGATCTTTAAGCGCCGAAGCGTTAGAGGGAACCGGCATGTCCTTTACCATTGGATGAATGACAAAAGGAACAACCTCATTAGATCCCTCCAATCGAGGACGCTTACCACCTTGTTCGTCTGAACCGACCTTAAGGTCAGCAGAGCGTTTCTCTGTTTTCCTCAACTTTTTGGCCGACTCCCCGACCAACGGAGATTCGGCATTCTGACCTTTTTTCGTCTCCTCTACAACCCCGAAGGACTCTGATTCGGCAACAGGGAGGGGGAGTCGAGATTCGGTGGCGGGTGGTATTTCAGACGAAAGGCCCTCCGCTCTTCGCTGTGCGGCTAACCTCTCCGCATTCGCCTTTTTGGCAAGCTTTGTCAGACTCAATCCGGCCATATCCGCGGAGTCTATGACAGGAAGATCCTCTAAGCGTTGAAAAACGTCGGCAGAAGGAAGATTCCCTGGTCCCGATGTAAATGGAGGATCGGCGGAATCCAATACCTCCTCAGCCTCGGTCTCGGATTGATCTAATTCGGCGATATCAGCTACCTCATTTCTCTCCGAATCGGACCCTTCAAAGCCTACCTGCCTCAAGTTTTTGAAGTCAGACAGAATAAGAGCAATAACGGAATCTTCACCCTTCAGACTCGGTATGTTTTCCGCCCCCGAGAAGGTTGTGTATGTCGGCTCGTAACAAAGCAGAATGTGTGCCGCCCTCCCCTATTTCTGAAGACTTCGACGGCCGAAATACCTGAGAGCAACCCTAATATCTGAAAGAACGGCGTTGTGGGTTGAAGATAGTACCTTTTTCAAACCCCTCCCTGCACGAGACGAAGCCGTAAAATTTCAATGGAATAGGTTTTACAATAAAAATGAACACATGACAAAAACAAGGAGATACTCGGCGACCTGGCTCGCCCCTCCGTCTAGGAATAGGGTCAACACGATCCTCCCCTTTGCCAAATTCCTAGTTACCCTCGACAACGACTATAACATCATCAACTCGTTTCCCAGAGCTAGAAAGCATGGTGATTAGCTGATGGTCGCTGTCCTTAGCTCTAAGGAAATAACGCCCTTGTCGACCGAGGACTTAGCCAAGGCATAGCAGTGCCGGATAGCCGGAATGCCAAGGTTAATTCCAAGGCGACGATTCAACGCTACAATCCCCATTATAATTCTAAAGAAATTCACGTTAGGTTGAGAAGGGATTAAATCCCAATGGCGAAACACAACCCTTAGAAATGGGTGTAGAGGGAAGCGGACTCCACCCTCTGCGATTGACAAGAGAGGAAAGACGATTGTGGTTTCGTCCTCCCTCTCCATGTCAAGGGTGCCGTCTACCAAAAGTGATAGACGGACGTCATCAGGAATAGAGAAACGGCGTCTAAAACCACAGCAATTCGATCTGATGAGAGGAGGTCTTTCAAATGTTTCGCCATACCCTACAGTTGACACAGATATGCCAAAGAATAAAATGGAATAGTTCTCGAAGCAAAGAAGTGGAAAACTTACAGAGGGTGAAGAAGATATAGGAGGAGACAAAATTGCAAGAACGATCCAAAAGGCAACCTAGCGACCAGTATCATGGAGTGCGAATCCGAAGGGACGCCAATCTTTAAAATCACAATGAATAGGTATGTACGAAGAGGCGGGAAGTCGGTACGACAACCAAAAGGGGGTGTACTTAGACGTATGCTTTGCGGGCCAAATCACCAAAATTTTGGTTGGGTATTCAAAATTCGGAACCAAACACTCCAGCCAACAGACGTTGGGAGAATGCTTGGGGGGCAATTGTGGGAGCCGAATGAATAGAAGAGTTGTAAGGGATGTATCCAGAAGTCAGAGACTGTTCGGCTCCGCACTAATCAACTAAGATACCGAATACATTGAGATTGCCGAATAGATGGGGAGATGTATGTTGGAATAAACAAAAGGATAATAAGAAAAAGTGGGCTCTGGACCTGAGGTCCAAAGAATGAGTATAAATACAAGAGTTTCAGATTTAGAAAGGTATGTAAGAATCACTTCACTAAACTTAGTAAACAAGCTTTCTTGAGTATAAGAACTGACTTGCCCGTCGGAGTGCTAACCCCGGCACCCCCGACCGGAGTGTTTGTCCTTGCAGGTGACTAGCTGAGGATCAAGAGCGTCTCCCAGGATCTGAAGAGTATTTCCAAAACCACTTCCCCACAGTTAGTTAATTATTCGTTTAAGTTTTGTAATAATTAGC
The DNA here is from genome assembly GCA_030407325.1 of Camellia japonica. Lineage (NCBI taxonomy): Eukaryota > Viridiplantae > Streptophyta > Magnoliopsida > Ericales > Theaceae > Camellia > Camellia japonica. The sequence continues at coordinate 124,016,031 of JAPPVO010000032.1, forward strand.
TTAATTAGCTTAGCTTAGTTAGCTTAGCTAGCTTATTCATTCGGACTCTCCTTCGTGAGAGTGTAATGTAATAATGTGTATGTCTTCCAACCCCACGTCTTTCTCCCTTTTATTTACTTGCTTTTGATGGTTAGATTAGGAACATGTTTCAATTAGTATACCTTATGCTTGCATCCATTCATTTTGTATTGCATGCACCGAGGCTCGGCGCATCATTCTAACTGCATTGTCGTTTAAGTACTTCTTTGAATACGTGTTTGAACGTATGTTATCAAATCAGTTCATATGCCATATTAGTAGCCGAGCCTAGTAATTGTATTCTTCGCATGTGTTGCATTAGACATTTGGCATAGTTGGGAATCATACATATTTTTCTAACTCATATCTTTTTAGCTTGGAGTATTACGTGAGTTTTTAGTACTTTAGCATACTTGCATGAGTGTGAGTGATTGTCATATCTAGCATGCTTTCCATGAGGCTAAATGCTTACTTGTTAAACTGCTTGAATGTCTGTGGATGAAGGCTTATTGCTTGAATTGGAATGATTCAACGAATGTACATTTAAGCCCACTGTGTTTAGTGGCAAATTCACAGTTTTAAGCCCACTTTGTTAAGTGGCAAATTCACAAACTTTAAGCCCACTTGAGGTGGCAAATTCAAATCCTTTTCACAAAACAAACATGAAATTGAGTTGTTCCAATTTGAGCAAACTAGTCTATACTTGTATGTGCACATCACATAATAAAGCCAGCCTAACAATCGGAATAAGAACACATAATGTTGATAAAATTCATATCATGATTAGTAGAGGCCGATCTTTGATCGGGCGAGCGGGGGTGCTCAATTCATGACCTTCCCCTCTCGTACCTAAGTTCCCGAGCCAAGGTGACTTTGGTGATGACGAACACGTGGCCTTTGGCATGAGTCATGGGTTTTCTAAATTTTCCCAAAATGAAACATTTAGGTGGCGACTCTGTATCTGGCAAAGTAGTCCATTTTTGGCAATATTGGTTCAAAATCAATTTTCCAAAAGATTTGTCAGATTTGGACTCTTTGTTGTTTATCAATTTCACACTGCACTTGTGAGATTAGATTCAGAACCGCGGGAGTCCGAACTGTAGGGCTTATTCCGAGCTTCCAAAAGGGGGGTGCGAAAAAGCCGAGCTACACAAACTTACTTACCTATTTTTCTCAAAACAATACATTTTCAATGTACAAATATGAAACGATGTTCAAATGCAAGATGTCTGAGTAAATAGTTTTAATTAACCTAGTCCTCCTACAATTTCTACAATAATAAAATATACCATCTACCAATAGCCCAAAACAGATATCTCTTTACAAAAGATAAATTTCCAAGCAACATATATAATTTCATAATTCTAATATAGGAGTAACATTATCGTTCAACTCCACTTTCAAAACAAAACAGATATAATCATAATATTATTTCAAAATCTCAACATCTTTCCCTTTTTCCATAGTTCAAAACATGAATACTTAAGGATTTCTAAATACCCCCAAACAGATATTCTTTCACCAATTTACATTTTCAAAGCAATTTCCCAAATTCTCAATACTAGAAACCATTTCAAGATCATTTCAATAAATAAATAAAAAAAACCCCCTTATTTAAACCCCAAATCCAAATCAAATCCTACCCTAAATCAAATCTATAACTTTCAAAATGCTAGTATTTTCAAAGAACACATAACAGGGTCAAATGCCATATGCAACACTACCTTAAAATAATAAGAGAAGATGAATAAAACCCCAAGGATTTGACAGAGACCATAGCTCAAACTTTTCATATTGAAATGATCACCTCGACGAGCTCTACCTCATTCCTCAAAGCATCAAGGTGGCGAGAATAATGGATTAGAGTATCTGGAAGGGTTTTAGGTGAGACTTTAGAGAGAGAGAGAGAGCAAGAAATTTCTCTCAAAAAGGAAAGAAAGAGAGAGAGAGAGAGAGAGAGAGAGAGAGAGAGAAAGTAAAAAGGTGAAAATGAGATCCTTTCCCGCAGTTTTATACTAATAGACTTCTCGGGCGATCAAAACACTGCTCGAACGTCAAATACAGAACACTGCTCGAGCGACCAAACCACGGCTCGAGCGAAGAAACCAAATTCCCAGAACATTAACCCTACAAAACAAATCGCTCGAGTGAACTAACCACCTCATGAAGGAAGAATGGCCCCCTCACAGAAGTTCAGTCTTGCAAAGAGACCGCTTAAATGAAGAAAAGATCGCTCGAGCGAAGAACACCCAACTTCCAGAAGTTTAGACTGCAAACTTATATTTTAGGAGAAACGAAAAACCGCTCGAGGGAACTCCACAACAAACAAGAAAAATTTTCTTTGAAATACTAACTCCCAACCTATTCAAAACATAACTCAACAATCCAAATAACCATTCCCAATCAACTACAAGACCAGAAGAAGCATAGACAACAACCATAGGTGCCAGATTCTAAATTAAAGAGTAAATAAGGGTCGAATCTTAACTCAGGCTACTATAATGTCAAAGAAATCATCCAGTTGTTAACCCAGTTTAGGAGTTCTTGACTTCAACAAGTTTGTCGAAAAGACAATAGTCATGTAGATGCACTAGCAAACTTAGCCTCAGCCATAAAGTTAGATTCTCCTAGAACCATTATGGTAGATTACTTATCAGCCCTAAGTGTTGAGCCCATGATCATGGAGTACGAAACGATGTGCATTGAGTTAGGTCCAAGCTGGATGGACCTCCTTGTCAAGTTCATAAGGGATGGCAAGTTACCAGAAGATAAGAAAGAGACGCACAAGGTTAGACTCAGGTCGACAAGGTTTTACTTGTCGACCGAAAGTCATCTCTATAGAAGATTCTTTACAGGACCACTGCTGCAATATGCGCATCCTTCCTAGGTGGAAGACTTTTGTTTGAGATTCGTGAAGGATTTTTTGGCAATCATGCATGGGGCAGATTTTTGGCCCACAGAGCTATTTCGCAAGGGTACTGGTAGCCCTTTGTACAAAAGGATGTAGAGGCATATGTCAGAAAATACAAGAAGTGTCATAGGTATGCACCTTTGATACATCAGCCAGTCAAGGACCTGAATTCGATATCTAGTCCTTGGATATTTGCCTAGTAGGGCACGAACTTGATTGGACAATTTCCCAAAACTACTGGCCAGAGAAAGTTCTTCTTTGCAGTTGCAGGCGGTTCCTATGCTACCTCCGCCATCCATACGGGCTATAGAGAGTCTCTCATCCCAGGAGGTGATCGACTTTACACGAGGCGTGGATGCTGACTACTTTCTTGGAGATGGGGACTATGCGACATATATCCAGAGGCATCTCATGCCTCCCTTGACGGGTACTCATGCTCGTGCAGGAAGAGCAGCAGACGCCCCTTCAATGAGCAGGGCTCGAGCGCCGAAGGGCAAGGCTAAAGGGGTGCCCTTCGTCAAACAGGGCTTCGGTTGGCCTACACTTGCGACCGAGTTGACATGTTGGCGACACACTAGAGAGGCCTATAAGATTCCTATTGAGGCTACACCGGCCAGGCACAGATATGTCAGAGTGCCTGATTCACCTCCGGTATGCACTATAGTTCTCATTTTTTCCATTCTCGCTCAGATATTCATTCCTTCCGAATATTGATCATTCCCAATACGTTTGCAGGCACCGACAGGGTACGTCGAGGGATTGCTCGAGCTAGTAGCTTCATTCGAGAGCATGATATTGAGGAGAGAGGCACTGCTCCGCTTCTACAGCATTCAGGTACTTTCTTCAGTTTTCTTACATTCCAGTCATCAAATTTCTGCTAACACACTGAAACTGACATTTCAACTAAACACTTCCCCACACTGCATTCACACATTGTATCTAACCTCTACATCACATCTGATATACCTGCTATTACTAATATGAACTATCCTTTCAAGTTTCACCCGTACTGATGGGACTAGCAACACCTGCACCAGCGGTGTCCCCTCCGGCGGCAGGGAGGAGTCAGAGACAAGCTCCGGCACGCGGCCGTGGGAGACGTCGTGGTCAAGATCAAAGGAGCCCTTCAGAGCCTATCATAAGCGATGACGACGATGAAACCAGCGAGACCGAGGAAGCTATAGGACAGCACGCTGAGTCATCTGAAAGTGAAGACGATGATGCTGCCTCAGGTTCTGCTAGTGGAGATGATGCTGAGCCAGGCTCTGAGGCAGAGAGCGGTGCTGACTCTGCTTCAGATTCTGGTTCAGAGGGAGGTACATATAGCGGCGCTGACAGAGACAGCTCTGAGTCCGTACCCAGGAAGAGGACGAAGAGGGCCTCTCGAGACTAAGATAGCTGGCGCTAATTCATATGTTTTTGCTTAGTTTCTTTTTGCTAGTAGTGTTAGCACATTGTACATCTTAGACAGTTTTATTTTCTTTAAAAACTTGTACTCTTTTGTAAAAAAGTAACCGTGATCGGAATGAAAACCAACTTTTTGTATGAAAAAAGTGTTGTATTTTGTATCTTGAGCACCGCACGGGCACCACATTGCATAAAAACAAGATTGATGGAAATTGAACATCGTATTAGCACAACCTTCTTAATCAAGTAATGAACCGACCAACACTGAACAAACAAAGTAAAACAACTCGATGAACAACTAATAACAACAACTCGATAATCAAAACAATACAAATACAACTCCATAAGCAAAACAAATACAACTCGATAAGCAAAACAAGACAAATTCAACTCGACAAACAAATTGAAACAAAATAGCTCAACAAAGCTAACCAAAACAAGACAACACAACGCACAAAGAGCAGAACAAAACACAGGTTCTCAGCACTCTCAACATACAGGTTGACCACAACACAAACCAGGAGGCCATCGGCCATGAACAGAGGCTGTCGGCCCACAGTGGTGGCTGGTCGGCTACAAAAGGTGGTCGTCGGCCATCACCACTGGACAGTCAGCCATCAGTGTGAGGGACCTCCAACTTGTTAACACCTGTCTTCCACTTAGTTCCTTATCTTCTACAAAAGCTGGGACTTCGTAATTTCTTCATTCCAGCTCTGTTTTTGCCACAAATGGAGCCATTCTTTATCAAACAACTTTCAAATTGGATTGCAACTTTAGATGGCTCGGAAAAAGTGAATTTCCGGGGTTTCGGGATAAATGCACTATTCCCGTTGAGTCGCTCTCCACTGTGTTGTTTTCCTTCAGGGCGCAGCTAGGTGTTAGAACCCGATCACACATGTTTTCAGCTTTGCAGGACAAGAGATATATCCGAAAATTGAAGAATTCCAAGTTTTGATGGAATCCCAGCGTGACGAGGAAATCTTGCCTCAGTCCCGTTTTGGTCAGATCCAAGCTTTAGGAAGGATGTGTGGGCTCACTTTGCATGAGGCTTGATCTTTAGTTCACAATTGGGAACTAGACATCCCCAGTTTGATTCATTTTCTGACGCCGGTGACCGAGGGGATTTCCTTTGACGGGGTTTTCGGCAACATGCCCTTTGTTTGTGTATGTTGGCACATTTTCTACTTGCCCTAGGTTTCGGAGGTCTAGCATTCGCTTGATCGAAGTGGCCCAAGGCTTGAAAGAGGGGAAGAGCTGCATTGGCTTAGCACTGACCGATAGGCATAGACGCCTTCCATAGACGGGAGACGACCAAATTCGCAGGAAGTCCACTACTTCTTCAGGTAATGTTTCTCACCCTTTTCATATGTGTTTCTCACATCACTCGGCACTCAGGCTCTGTTCTTCTCTCAAAACCCTGTGTCACTTGTTTTCTCAACATACACCTCTTTATTCTTTAATCTCTCTTTTCTTTCATCCCTTCCCAGATATGGCTTATGGGCAGGTTGATGATAGTGGACTCTTGCCCTGCATATTCGGCACGAGGCTGTTTCTTTCGCCAACGGCTAGTTGATTTCCCAAACGAAGGGTGGTGGTGCCATTGGATGTGCAACAGGTCTGCTGCTGACATTGCTTGGCGTTGCCCCTGGTTTGATTTTCCCAAAATGAGTTACAGCATGGCTCGGCAACCCGACATTCAGCTGATTGGCTTGACACACTGTGTGTTTTACTTTCCGTTCAGGTTCAGGCATCAGTTCAGACATGACCAGACTTGCCTAGAAAAGGGGGTAGAGTACCCGGCTTCATTTCCAATCCGAGGTTCACAGTTAGGTCGATACTCCAATGCTTAGAGGACAAGAGAACTTCTAGGCCCCGCTCCCAATTTTAGTTGCGCCCTTTCTGGCGAATGCCTGGCTTAGCTTGAAGATAAGGCGCAAATCGGGCCTACTTTAGCATCTGAAGCTTCCACAAGCTCTGGGAGGGGACACAAGAACACCTGATTCACCCATGGCCCAAGTTTATTACTTTGATCTGTACTTTTAAGTTTTCCTTTTAAATGTAATAAAAAGCAACTTTGATTTGCATCGAGAGCTGGAGAACTTTGTATTAAAATCAATGAAATTGGAGTTGTGGATACTGAAAATTTTTCTTTTGGTCCAAAAATGGTCTAAGTTGTAAAAAGATTAATTTGAATAAAATCAACTTTTATTATAACTTTTCAAAACCATTTTTGATAAGGATCACAACTGGACACACCTGGAATCTATCCTTGAGATGTACAACTCCGAATCCATAAATCGAAAATTGCCCCTAGACTGAATAGCACTGCTCAGCAATGTAATCAACTCTTCTCTCAGGGTAAGGATCACAACCGATTTTTCAGATAATGAGTGGACAAAGATGCCTTGATCAAACACATGGACACAATTGATTTGGAAGTGTTTATAGTTGGACTTCAAAATGAAGTTGCCTATGTATCCCGAAGATGGAAACCAGGCCTTACGTAGTTCGGTTCAGGTTCACTCGAGTATTTTGCGCTCTAACTTTTGCCAAGGCCACCCTTTCTGGGTTTTCAACCTTGCGAGCTCAGTTTTTCTTTTTTCCAATTTTTGTGCTCTAACTTTTGCCTAGGTCACCCTTCCGGGTTTTTGGTCTAGTGTGCCTCTCAGGGGTAATATTTCTTTAACTTGTCGATATTGATTGGTCGGGAAAATTCTAGGCCATCCAAGTCCATAAGAATAACAGCTCCACCTGACCAGATTGATTTGATAATGTAAGGACTAGTCCAATTGGGTTTGAACTTGCCCCTAGGGTCATGGATGGGAGCTCGGTTGTCTTTCAACACTAAATCCCCTTCCTTAAGATTCTGAGACTTAACTTTCTTGTTAAAAGCCCTGGCAATCCTACGTTGATAACCTTGAACATGGTATAGTGCTTTCAACCTTCTCTCATCAAACAGTATCAGTTCTTCGAACTTGCTCTGCTGCCAATGCGCTTCTACTATATGGCACTCAACCATAACTCGCAGCGACAGAACTTCTATTTCAATTGGCAGAACAGCTTCCATCCCATAAACCAGAGAATACGGTGTTGGGCCAGTAGATGTCCGAATTGAAGTTCTGTAGCCCCCGAGAGCAAATGACAATTTGTCTGGCCAGTCCATGTAAGTCTCAGCCATTTTATGCAAAATGAGCTTGATGTTCATGTTGGCGACCTCAACAGCTCTGTTGGTTTGCTCCCGATATGTACATGACTTATGAAAAGCCACGTTGTATTTCTCCAACAAATCGATCACTTCTCTCTTGAAATGAAAGCCATTGTCTGAAATGATCTCATTCGGGACCCCATAACGACAAATAATGTTATTCCTGATGAACTTGGCTATATGCGACACTTTCAGCACAACATAAGATTGGGCTTCGACCCACTTTGTAAAATAGTCTATTGCCACCAGGATATACTCATGCCCATTTGACCCTTTCGGCCTAACTGCCCCAGGATGTCACAAATGCCAAATTTGCATAGATTTGGCATTTGTGACATCGCCGAACAAAATCGATACAATCCTCCTCCATGGTTGACCAGTAGTACCCCTACCTGAGAATCTTCTGGGCTAGCATTGCTCCACTCATGTGTGCTCCACACTCTTCCCCATGGATAGCCTCCATTAAGCGCTTCGACTCTTCTACATCAACACATAGCTTGTGTATTCCCAGACGGCCTCGTTTGTACAACTTACCCTCGCAGATGATAAACTGAGTGCCCATTCGCCATATTGCCCTTTTATCTTTGGCATTTGCCCCTAGTGGATAAGCTTCCTTTTCTAAGAAGTTCCAGACATCATAATACCAGGGGTTTTGATCTTGCACTTCATCTATTGCGGCAATCAACTCATAGGCCGGCGCATATCTCTGTTCAATAATGATCGGATGCATCCAAACTCCAAAAATGATGTCTATCATAGAAGATAGAGTTGATAAAGTGTCAGCGAACCTGTTGTTCTCTCTTAACAGATGCATGAAGGTCAACTTCTCAAACCTAGGAATCAGAACGTCCAGGGTTTGGTGATAGATCTTCATCTTCTCTTCTTTGACTTTCCAATCTCCTTTTGCTTGAAATACAACCAGGTTCGAGTCCCCAATGACATCCAACCTTTTTGCCCCTAGTTCCAAGGCGACTTCCAAGCCAGGGATACACACTTCGTATTCTGCTTCATTTTTGGATACCTTGAACTGGAGTTTGAAGGCTAAAGGTATATGGGAATTGTCGGGTGCAATCAGCAATACCCTTATCCCATAACCGTACTGGTTAGATGCTCCGTCAAAGTACATTGTCCAGGTTTCTTCCTCAACTTGCAGAATAGCTTCATCTGGGAATAGGTATTCTACTGCTTCATCCCTTTCACTGGGTGATCTGCCAGAAACTCTGCTACTGCTCTCCCCTTGACAGACTTGCAAGTCACATACTTCAAATCAAATTTGGAGAGAAGAAGCAACCAACGGGCTAGCCTACCCGTAAGTGCTGGTTTCTCAAAGAGATATTTGATGGGATCTAATCTCGAAACCAGAATTACAGAGTGAGCTAACAGGTAGTGCCTTAACTTCCTGGTAGCCTATACCAAGGCCAAGCAAGCCTTCTCCAACGGGGTGTAACGGGTCTCATAGTCCAGCATCTTCTTACTCAGGTAATAAATGGCCCTCTCGACAAAACTACGGCATCCGAGTTATCAACCCCTGGAATACCGGACTCCGACTCAGAAGTACTGGAATCTGATTCTGACTCCACAGATTTTGTGGAATCAGATTCCAGCTCACTACCTGATTCAGAACTACTGGACAGAAAACCCTCCTCCAGCTGCCAAGTAAGGGATGGTGTGTTAGATGCATCCAGAATACCACCAGAATGGTCCACACCTGATTGGTCTTCGATCATGAAAATGGTGAAGTCATCCCCCAAGCTCTCCGGTTTGATTTGAGGATCCGAAAGGAGACATGCCAGCGCTGCTCCTATCTCAAGTTCATTGTTGTTGGACTCACCCTCTGTCCTTTGTTCAGCCTCAGTAGTTAATTCGGTCTGTTTCTCTGTGGCTTCATCCTCTTGTAGCAGTAGGTCAAAGAAAATCTCAAAGCCGGGCAGACGCTGCTTCTCAAAGTTCAACAGGCATGGGGGTTATGTGGCACTTCGGCCAGTGCAGTAACGCCTTTCTGGCTGCTCCTTCCTTATCCCATCCTGGGTATATGTTGTAGCTTGTTCATGAGGTAGACTGATTGAGCACTAACGTACAACTTCTTATCAATAGCAAAGATATCTTACACCGTCCAGGCCTCAGCCAAGGTAAACCCAGACAGGAAAACATCCTCATCACTGTGTACAATCTCCAGTAGTGGTGTGGTGACCTCAAGCAGAGGATGTATAGATGAATTTCCAAACACAATGGCTAACCCCTTTCCAAGAGGGTACTTCAGCATCTGATAAAGAGTGGAAGAGACAGCTTTCACTTGGTGCAGCCACGGCCGCTAAGGAAAGTTTAAAAGTGCCGGAACAATCCAGACGTGAAACTCAATATCTTGTTGTGCCGGGCCAACCTTTGTTCTGATCTGAACTGTCCCCATCACCTCTCTGCTTGTTTTGTCGTACGCCCGGATCACCTGGGTCATGAGTACAAAGCCCGTTGGCTTCAAGCCAATAGCATAGGTTGTACACGATGGACAAACATTGATCGCAGACCATATACAACCGGCACCCACTTCTCTCTACACTCAACTGAGATGTACAACAGTTTGTTATGTGCAAAGCCCTCGGGTTGTAATTCCTTATCCGAGAAGGTCAAAGTAGGTGAAGCACCTCCTGGGAAGTCAAGTCCACTAGTTGTTCGGGAGTTGTGTCGATAGACAGCTTAGCTTTATCCATTGCTGATAGGACGGCTTGTCTGTGTACTCGCGAAGCCATGAGCCACCCCCAGATGGATATGTCTGGTTGGATCTTCTTTAGCTGCTTCGGTATAGCTTCTTCTTCCAACTGCTTGTTCTTCTATTTTTCGGTCCTGTTATCCTTTCCGAATGCTTCTGGTTGGTCTAAGTGTAGGGGCTTGAAGTACCGCCCGCTTCTAGTCATATGATCCACTTCTTCAGAATACCAAGTGTTGTCTGGCAGGTCTTGGCCCCAATCCTCATTTGTGTGGGCAAGATGCAGATCATCATCTTCCCACCATACTCCTTCGGCAATTGACAGACAATTGTTCGGTTCCATTATAATCACACCCACATCACAATCATCCTCCGGAGGGTGTTTGGCTTTTCCAGCTTTCTGACTATTCTCGTCCCTTCCCTGTTCAAGCCACTTTAGTGCGGCTTTTGGTTCGGTGTCCACAGTACTTATGACATCAATTTCTTGAGTGAAATTCTTAATACCAACGCTCTCCAACAATTTCCCCTTGTCCTCAGCCATTCCGGCCCTTGTAGCAGTTCTCGCTTTTGGCTGTTCCAACTTTGGTTTAAGTCTCTCATCCACATCAGGTTCATCGCTGAGCCACCCAGAGTTATCTGTCGACCCATTTAGATCGAACCAGTTAATGTGCACATCCCCCGAATCATATTCATCGAAGAACTGCAAATTGTTGATATCTTCCTCGAGGTCGGCTAAATCATCCAATCCCTAGCTTGGTCCATCCTCCCAGACTACACTGACCTCCATCCATGTTGGCAACTCCAGCTCTGGTTGGGCCCGATTGGTCGGCACAATATAACAGCATGGGTTGTATTCCTGCTCAGATAAATCCACGGAGCTCTCAGGCACTGAACTAACATTCCCATTTTCCATCAAGGCTATCCTGCCTTCATCTACCATGGTTACCACCACAGGTTTAGATTGGGATGTGGACACATTCATCATGCACAAATCTGTGCTTTTCGGGATGAACAGCACCGACTTAGGTAGGTGGAAGGGGGTGATGTATGTACTGGGCTCGTAACGGACGGCCAGTGTATGGATGAGGTTTATTTTTCAGGGAGAAGGGGCTTGGTTATGTGGCGAGAGAGGATTTGTAGTGACATTGGGCTTTTCTGGAGGCGCTATCACTTTGTTGTCAATGACATCCTGAATCTCATGACGAAGTCTAAAGCATTGGTCAGTATCATGACCATGTTGTTGGTGAAAGGAGCAGTATTTGGCCGGGTTGTGTTTAGGAAGGAGAGGATCGGGCAATAGGTGTTGTTCTAACGGCTTCAAATGCCCTTTTCTGATCAGGACTCTCAGGGCTATAGATAGAGACATGTAAAGTGGAGTGAAAACCCTCTGGCCTCGGGCATGATGGCTTGGGGTTTTGGAGGTTGGATTGGATATGCCGGCAAAAGGATTGGCGGTCTTAGGTGTGGTGGTGACCATGCCCACATCTGAAGGCCTCGCAGCTGCACTACTGCCAGTAGTCGCGTTGGAACTGCGTGTGAAAGCGTTCTTAGGCTACTCATTCTCATGGTCTATCAGACCTTGCTTCATTGCATCCTTTATTTGCATCCCTATTTCGTCGAGGTCAGCAAATGTAGACAGAGGTAAGACTATCATCTTCTGTAACAGTCTTGGTTGCAGGTTACAAACCACCATTCTGATCTGGTCCTTTTTAGCCGGTTGGATGGTCATCATAGAGGCCTTAGCCCTTCACTGGGTCACAAAATCTGAGAAACCCTCATTCGACTCCTGGCGAGTTGCTTCGAGATCACAAGTTGTGACCTCGATCCGAGTGTTATAGGAGTACTGCGCTATGAAGGCCTTAGCCATTTCTTCCTAGTTTCTCTTCACAGAGTCTTCAAGTTTGGTATACCAAATGGTCGCTATACCCAACAGGGTCCGGCCAAAGAGCGACAGCTTTTGTAATCTGGTGAGACCCATGGGTTATAAGATGTCAGAGAATAGCTGTAGATGGACCATAGGATCCCCGAAACCGTCAAACCAGTCTATATGCGGCGTCTTGAATCTATCTACTAATGTCACTGCCGAATCAGTATATCCAACCTCTATGTCAGGGATCGAATTCACACCATGTGCCCGTTTAAAGAGATTTTCAAGCATGCTTACTTTCAATGCAGTAGGGTCAACCTCAAATTCAAACGGCTCCTCTATTAGGTAAGCCGGTGCCTTGGAGGTCTGGGGCAGGATGGGATCTGCCTGAATGCCCGTATTTTCCTGGACATTAATTGTGACCCTAGGTGCTGGAATTCCAGCTCGGGGTGCATGGGATGCTGATGCTACTACAGGTTGTGGCTGCTATTGTTGAAGCTTTTCTATTACCTCTATTTGGCGGGCTACAACCTCGGCTTGGTGGGCTAAGGTCTCAGCTTGCCAGGCAGCATCTAGCTACATGTTCTCAATAGTCTGTTAGAGTTAGTGGAGCATTTCTTCCATGCTGACTAAGGGATGTTGAGCTATTAAAACTGGTGTATACTCTCTTTCCAGAGTAGAAGCAGATGACTGGACTTCGCTGAATGAAGGTAACCATCGAACCAATGGATTATGCCTAACTCTCTACCGTCTTGTAATCGGGGGTAGTGAAGCAAACACTAGCTGTCCTCTTACAAGATCCCAGGATCGGTAAAGTCGCCTTACTTAGGTCCAGAGTACTTAGGGGGTAATAGACTCGTCTGAAGCAATCGTGAAAGACAACCTTGCAAAAACAAAATAAAGCAAAATAAACAAAAAATCAGAAACCGCACAGCACCTCGGCTGAGATAGAAACAACACGTATTTGCAATCACAAGCTGGAGAACTATACTCAAACACAAATTTCTGCCCCAAAACTGATACCCTCAAACTGATATCCAGACTTGCAACTGATACATACACTCCTGTAGAGTTTCACTCTAAAAGCACGTATCAAGCAAATGAGAGCCAAAACACCCCTATGATGGGGTAGGGTTACCCTGTCCTAATTTCGTCAGGAACTCAGGATTCACTATGCAAATAAGCAGTTTCATACAATCCTGCACTCGGGTGAGCAACATGTCCTAGTTTGGAACAGTCTCTACGGCTTCCGATATGCAACTAGGTCGATTGGTCAAAAAGGTATACCTTAGCAAGGCTACCTAATATACCTCTCCCACCAGACACCGAGAAGTGAAAAGACGATCAAATGGTACAGCAGTAGTCCAGATCCAAGGGTTGTGTTCCCATTGTGGCGGAGCCCGCAACCGGTCAGCCTTTTGCCAAGCTTTTTCAAGTAAGCCTCTAGAAAACTGTTCAGGAATAGCAGATGGCAAAGACTGTGACTTAGGCGCACCAATACAAATGCAATGCAAAGAAACACATAAGTGTAGATAAAACAACATATCATGAGTTCGAGTCAAGTTCTCTAAGTCCCCAGCAGAGTCGCCAGAAACTGTGGACTCGCATTTTTCCGCGCCCCGCCTTTCGGGAAGGTTTGAAAAGAAGGCCTCACAGTTCGGACTCCCGCGGTTTTGAATCTAGTCTCAGAAAGTGCAATGTGAAACTAATAATCACCAAAGAGTACAAATCCGGCAAACCTTTTTGGAAAGTCGATTTTAAATCAAATAATGCCAAAATTGGACTGCTTTGCCAGATATAGAGTTGCCACCTAAATATTTTATTTTGAAAAAATTTAGGAAACCCTGACTCGTGCCAAAGGCTACGTGTCCATCATCACTAAAGTTGCCTCGGCTTGGGAACTTGTGTACGAGGGGGAAAGGTCATGAAATGAGTACCCCCGCTCGTCCAATCAAAGATCGGCCTCTACTAATCATGATATGATATTTTATAAACATTATGTGCTCTTGTTCGAGTTATTAAACTAACTTTACTATGTGATGCCCTCATACAAGTATAGACTAGTTTGCAAGACTTGGGACAATTCAACTCATGTTTGTTTGCGAAAATAGTTTGAATTTGCCACCCTCAAGTGGGCTTAAAAATGCGGATTTGCCACCAAACATAATGGGCTTAAAACAGGATTTGCCACAACAAAGTGGGCTTAAAACTTACATTCGTTGAATCGTTCCAATTCAAACAACAAGCCTTCATCCACGAGCATTCATACACTTTAGCATTTAAGCACATAGCCTCGTGGCAAGCATGCGAAACATAGCAATATTGCAATCACACTCATGCAAGTATGCTAAAGCATAAAAGACTCACCGAGTACTCCAAGCCAAAACAAAAACTAGTTAGAAAGATGCATGATCCTAACTATACAAGATGCCTAATGCAACGTATGCAATATGAAATTAATAGGCTTGGCTACTTAATCATGGTATTTGCAACACTTGGATAGCATGCTTTGAAACACGTATTCAAAGAAGTATTGAATTGACAATGCAGTTTGAATGATGTGCCGCGCCTCGGTGCATGCAAGACAAATGAATGGATGCATACATGCAAGCATAAGGTATGCTAATTAAAAATGTCCATAATCTAACCATCAAAAGTGATTAAATAAAAGGGAGAAGGACATGGGGTTGGAAGACATACACACACGCACAGATACACGTATTACAATATTGTGCCCTCGCGAAGGAGGGTTCGAATAAATAAGCTAACTAGCTACGCTAATTAAGCTAACTAACACAATACTTGAAATGAATTAACTAACTATTATAAGCTAATTAATTATTACAAATCGGAATCGAATAACTAGTTACACTAACTAATTAATTACAACACTTAATTAACTAGCTATTCCAAAAGGGTGCACAGCCCCCTAACTCAAAAAGGCTCAAACCACCATTTTTAGGTCACAAAAATAGAGTTTTTTACACTTCAAAAATAGCCTTAAAACAGTTGAAAATGATAGGAAAATAAGTATGCACAATAAGCTTAAATAAGGTAGGTGCTCTACTTTCGAAGCAAAGCACAATTTAGGCACAAATCCAAGCTCAAACCTCCTTCCAAGGCTCAAACAAGACTCCAAGGGACCTCAGCCCAATGGTGGTCAAGTTTGGTTGAGGGTTGGTCTGCAAAAGTGTGGAGGAACTAGGCAATCAAGCACAAAATATCAAGTGAGAGTGAGAAAGCTAGAGAGAGAGAGAGAGAGAGAGAGATATTTTTAGTCCAAAAGCTTCTAACCCTCAAAAATGGGGGAGGAACCCCCCTATTTATAGAAAAACAAGTCTTGAGCTTGTGAACATCTCACCATACACGTGTATGAAGATGCAGCTCAGTGAGCAACAGCTGGCAAAAAATATCTGAAAAAATGGACCAATGGCCGTCGGCCACCACTAGTAGCCGAAAAGCACAAACCATGGCTGACATATCCAAGGGTTGGCCGACAGGTCACCCTCTCTTCCACGTTAGAGGCAACAAGCTCTTAGTCCAAAAACATGCACAAAACAGGTAAGGTTTAGAGGCTCAAAGACAAGGCATTCCGGTGAGGACTTTGGGCGCTCAAAACGAACACAAACAAGCACAATCATCGAGTGCACAAATGATGACGTCCAAGTCTTGAGGGCGGTCAAAAATGGGGTGTCTACAGCCAACAGGCCAGAAGTGGTGGCCGGCCGGCCACCAGCAAGGGGGTGTCGTCCAACAATGATGGCTTGCGGGCCAGTAACAATGGCCGGCCGGCCACTAGTGATGCACAATTCCATGCTGCAACAGAGAGCAAACAGGGCAGAGAGAGGGCATTCTCACAGATTGTTTGTACTGTATACCCCTCCTTATCATCAAAACATCTCAAAGGAGTGATACACTTGGTCCTCAAACCATCAATTCAAGCAGCTTCATTGCATGATGGCCAAAGAACCAAGACGTACAAGTTCAATTAATGCACAAACATGACCAAAAACTTTCACCCTATCATACATGATCAAGGGCAATGGTGACCTTAGAAAATTGGCACATTTCATCACTTTGAGTATGAAATGCCCCAATTTCCTTTGTGTTCAAATTAATGTCTAATTTGAACACACCAAAACACAACCAAATGCTTATCTTGCACAATTTTAGTTTCCATTTTTATTTACTCATTTTAGCTTACCATTCCATTCTTTAACCAATTAAGTCCGTTGGTGAGAAGTCCTCTAAAGGGAAGGAAGTGTTAAACAAGGGGTAGTTTAAGGCAAGAGAGAGATATCATGCCGTTGATAATGAACCCCCAAAAAAGGGTTAAACCATTAAGCAATGAACCTTAATCTCAAGCTTCAACTATCCTAAGGTTGAAACAACCCTCAAAGCAAACAAAGAGTGAAGAAATACGGGAAGTTGCAGAGATTATGCTTGCTGAAAATAAGTGAGAAAAGTACTAAAACAATGCAATCAACTCAAACAAGTGGTGTCTAAAGGCCTAAAACACCAAGCTTGTGAGAATACTTACACTAGAAGCATGCAAAACAAGACTCAAATGGAACAACCAGCCAAAAACAGAGTTAAAACAGTTTAAAATAAAACCTAAAACATGCTGGAATTAAGCTACAAAAGGTAAGAAAAATTAGCTAACACATAGAGCTAACACAAGGAGGGGAGGCTAACCCTCCAAATTTGGACTTCAAAACATGATTTTCACCACTGAAAATACTCTGAAATTCAGTGTTCAAAAGCCCAAAAATAGATGGTTTGAAGGTGGGAAACAAAGGTAGAAAGGCCTTACAAATAAAGAATAAGGAAGGGAGATTCACCCCCTAACCTTAAATGGCCTAAAACCACCAATGTCAACCCACAAAAATAGAATTTTTTACAGCCCAAAAATAGCCCAAAATCAGTAGGAAAAGATAGCAAAACAAGTTAAAAGAGCAAGTGTTATACCTCTTAAAGCAAAGATCAACTTTATGTAATAATTCAAGCCAAAACCACCTTTTAGAGCTCCAATAAGGCTTCAAGGAACCTCAGTTCAAAGATGATCAGCTTTGGTTAATGAGGTATAGGAAAAAGTGTGATGTATGTAGGCTAATATGCATAAATTTGCAAGAGAGAGAGAGAGAGATGTAAAGAGAGAGAAAGAGAAGAGAGAGAGAGAGAAGAGAGAGAGAGAGAGAGATTTTTGCTCCAAAATTTCTAACCTTGAAAAATGGGGGAGGAGACCCCATATATATAGAAAAAAAACATGCATTTGGCTGAGATAAATCCCTCCATACACGTATAGGGAGATAAGGCCAATTATGGTAATAGCTGGAACAGCTGTCAATAAAATATCTACAAAAAAGACACTAGTGGCCGACAGGCCACTATGATGGCCGGTAGCCTCAATTGGTGGCCGACAACCGCCAGGAGTTGCAGGTTTGAAGGTTTTTGTCCAAAACAGGGCACAGAATGGATGGAGTTTAAAGGCTCAAAGACAGGGCATTCTGCCGTGGACTTCGGGCACTAAAATGAGCACATGCAATCATAATCATCGAGTGCACAAGCGATGACGTCCAAGTCTTGAAGACGGTCAAAAATGGGATGTCTACAGTTGCCCCTCTTTGACAGAACTCAGAAGTCATGAAATGACGTGAGTAAATGTCAAAGCCTAGAGACAACCCATTTTGGCAAGGCTGAAAGACTTAGACAAACAAACAAGACAGAAAATAAATGGCTACGTTCGCAGGCGGCCTGCGTATCCCTTTGCAAGGAATCAAACCAGCGTAGTTCTGGGGCGATGCAAATGATATGCATGCAATGCAGTTTGAAGGTTGGACTTACACGCTTCGCGAAGCCGACCATATTGAAAACTCATGATCATGCGAGCTGATACATTTAGAAATAACAAATGCGATAAGCAAGAATGTATACAATAAGCAAGATAACAACATATGAATGAGCAACTTCAAGCTTAAAACCAACACAGGTTTTGATACAAGAGATAAAACACACTCTAACCTTGCCAAAACAAGAGACAAGGAAAGAAAACACCACTCAGGGCTGCGTTTCACGCATCCTGAGAAACTGAGAACAAAACCGCTAGGGGTCGTGTGAAAAAAAAAAACCGCTCGAAGCTCACGTTTCGAGCATCCCGAGATAAACAACCTCTCAGGGCCGCGCTTCACACGTCCTGAGAAACAAACACTTGGACACGTACTTCGTACATCCTGAGGTAAAACCCGCCCAGGGCCACATCTCACGCATCCTGAGAAACAACCATTCAAGCGCGTACTTCATACGTCCCAAGGTAGAACCTGCCCAGGGCCACATTTCACACGTCCTGAGAAACAGCCACTCGAGTGCGTACTTCGTACGTCCTGAGGTAGAACCCGCCCAGGGCAGCGTTTCACGCATCTTGAGAAACAACCACTTGGCGCGTACTTCATACATCCCGAGGTAAAACAACAGAGGGGTGTACGATAGATGCACCAAAGTGAACAAGTGCGATAGATGCAAAAAGTGAATGAGTGTGATAGATACAAAAAATGAACAAGTATGATAGATGCACTAAACAAGTGAGTGTGTGTGATAGATGCACAAAGTGAATGAGTGCAATAGATGCACAAAGTGAATGAGTGCGATAGATGCACAAAATGAACGAGTGTGATAGATGCACAAAGTAAACAAGTGCAATAGATGCACAAAGTGAACAATTGCGATAGATGCACAAAGTGAATGAGTGCGATAGATGCACAAAGTGAACGTGTGCGGTAGATGCACAAAGTGAATGAGTGCGATAGATGCACTCATGATGCTAGCTACCGAGACACGAATGACTCATCCAGAACTCCTCTGAATGAACCGTACATACAATATCATGCGTTTCTTCAAATGAACTGTACATACAATATCGTCTGCCTATGTAAGAAAGAAACTTAACAAGAGCGATATAGTAAGAATGCATGTTCTATGCAAGATAAACAATCGAGATACAATGTTAATTGAAAGCATGTTCTATGCAAGAAACAAAGCAGATTCTATGCATGAAACAAAAGCGAAAGCATATTCTATGCATGATTCATAACGGATGCTAGATGCGCATGTAATATTCGTAAAATGCATATCTTATGCAACAACATATGTGAAATGCATATTCTATGCAACAAAGTGACATGCATGCTTATGAAACAAAGTGAAAAGCGTATTCTACGCAAGGTACAAAAGCATAATGTGACAAACAAATTTAGTAGCAACTTCTGATTTATCTCTCAAAAGAGTTACAATATGTTTAAAGGATACACCTCGTTCATATTGACAAGTGACGAACATCGTGCACCGAAAACACAGTTTTGAGCTTCCGTAGGGACAATCTAGACCAAACAGTGAACCACCCCATACTTCTTGGAAACCAAGGACATAAAACAGCATCAAAACCCCAAAGGAGGCCACAGACCATCTGCCGGCCACTGGAGGGGGTTGTCGGCCACTTGTCGGCCTTCAAATACAATTGCCGGCCACCTGTGGCAGATCAAGGGTTTTTTGGACATTTTGTCGTGGGTCTTTAAGTATAGGGCTTGAGGCTTCATTTCCTCACTTCCTCATGTCCGAAATTCCTCCATTTCTCTCTCTCTAGACACTTCTTCTCTCTAGCTTTGCACTCTAGACGTGTTTTCCAATGCCCTATGCGAAGTTTATTCGCTAAAATCTCTTTGTTTCCTTTGTTTTGAACCGATTGAAATTTGATTTCGGTGCTTTTTCTTGGAGTTTCACCACTTGAGGCTTGTTTCCCTTGAGTTTCTCTCGGGTTTTGTGCCTTTTCCTGGGCTTTGACTTTTCCTTCCATTTTTCACTCTCCTAGGGTTGACTTTTTCTAAGTTTCCTCTTTTTCCTCCGTTTTTCTTCATTTTTTGACCACTTTCTCATCTTCTTTCCAGATGGCAGATGATCTACCTCATGATGGAGCTCCCAAGAGGTCCCACCTGCATTTCTACACGTTCCCGAGGCAGAGTTTATTCCAAAGCCCAAGCCAGAGCCACTACCACTCGGGATTCGACCCTTTGATCTGGCCACATATCATCCTCGGACACACGTATTGCCGCTCGAGGGCATTAGAAATTTTAGTGCATTCGCACGGCGCGTACCTGAGGACCTCTTGCTTAGGGAGCCGGACTCCCACCTTTCTCATGATGCCACTGAGGTATACACTACACCCTCATTTTCTCATCTTTACATTGCATTTCTTGCTTTAATTGTATTCTTTGCTTCAACTACACTCTTGCACTGTATTTCTTACACTACCTTTCAACTGCCTGTTCTCATATCACTGTATATCACCGTTCTAATCACAGGAGGACTCTCGCTCTATCAGAGGCTATGGAGCAACAACTGTAGGGACTGGTATCTTGAGCTTCTCGCTAGGGTCCGTGATATCATAGATGCGGCTAGTTTCGGTTTGTTCTGCTCTAGTCTTTCCAGCCACATAGCAAGTCAACCCTTACTCGGAGCATTGGTAGAAAGGTGGTGGGATACCACCAACTCCTTCCACTTCTCTACTGCTAGGGAGATGACGATGACTCCCTATGACTTCTCCATGCTCGCTAGCATAGGAGTAAGGGGTTATCCGATCCCTTATGATATGGACATGGACGAGTGGAAGGAAGCCTGGATCTACCTGTAGACGCGCCCTTGGGCCTCACTCTACAGTTCGGACTCCCCTATTTTGTTTTGTTGCGGTTCGTAATCTGAACCAAAGAGTCCAACTCTGGCAAATCGTTTTGAAGAAAAACAGATTTTGAAAAGAAGTGCCAAACATGGACTGCTTTGCCAGATACAGAGTCACCATCTAAATATTTTAAAATGGGAAATTTAGGAAACCCTGACTCGGTGCCGAAGGCCACGTGTCCGTCATCACCAAATGTCTCGGCTCGGGAGCTTGGGTACGATCGGGGAAGGTCAGCTATGAGCACCCCCTTTCGCCCGGTCCGAAGACCGGCCTCTACTAACCATGATATCCAATTTTGAAAACGCTATGTGTTCTTATTCCGGTTGTTAGCCTAGAATTACTATGTTATGCGCGCAGCAAACAAGTATAGACTAGATTGCCTAATTTGGAAACAAGCATTGCATATCCGTTCGTTTTGAAAATGCTTTGGAATTTGCTACTCGCAAGTAGGCTAAAACACGGATTTCAACGAGTTTTTCCAACTCAAGCAATCCAACCTCCACCCACAGGCATTTAAACAGTTTATCTCATATAAGCACTTAGCCACATGGTAAGCATACTGTCATGGCAACATTCACACGCATGCGATATGCTAAAGCGAAAATACTTACATCGTACTCCGTGCCAAAACAATAAACTAGTTAGCAAACATGCATGCCCTAGTTCATGTTAGAGTGACTAATGCATCACACACGAAGATGCAATCTAGAGTAGGCTCGGCTAACCCTAAAATGGCATGTGAAATGCGATCATTCGATGCACGTATTCAAGTTAGATTTGAAGATACAATGCAGTTTGTATGATGTACCGAGCCCGGTGCATGTCGACAAATGTATGGATGCACGCATGCATTGCATAAGGTATGCTAAAATAAACGTGCCCTAATCTACCATCGTAAGCGGGTAAATAAAAGGGAAGAAAGAAGTGGGGGATTGGAAGACATACACACCACTCACCCACACTTATTACAGATTTGCTCTCACACGGAGAGACCGAATAAATAATACAAATTAACTAACTACGCAAGCTAATTAAATATTACAAATTACCTAATTAATTAACAAATTAACTACGCTAAGAAAAACAGTAAACCGCCTCAGAGCGAGGGCTCAATGCATGCGCGCTCGGATTCCGCTCGGAATTGCACTGCCATACCTAGCCTGCCTCTGTTTTCCCTGCTTTGCTCCTCTGAAAACTGCCAAAGTCTCAAGGATGTCTCTATGGATATTGGGAATCATCACCGGCCAAATAGAATGATCACCGGCAGTGAATTTGTGGTCACCGGCACAAAATGAATCCATCGGCTGTCTATTGAATGCCGGTCGGCACTAAATACTGCCGGCCGGCAATAAGTTCCTGCAGAACCTGCAACTCACAGCAGCAGAGGGCAAAACTTGCATGGCAATACAATTCAAGCCATTTATGCACCAATCACACTCCCTATCATGTTAATGACTCAAGGGAGGGTGTGCCTCGATTCTCGGACCACCAATCACGCATTTCCATGCATGATGGCCCAAAGAGCCAAGTGTGCAACTTATATTTCAAATGAAATGCAAACCATATAATCACACAAAGGAGCCTAACCTCTATCACGCTCACTTCAAGAGGCCAAACATGCACAATGCAATGCAATCCTAGACATGTTGGCTAGCATGCAATATGGACAATGCAAGGCACTTATACAAGCATACAAGCAAGCATGCAAGGCAAGCATGCAACCAATGAAAATGTGGACTTAAACATGATCTAGGCAATTCTAATTAGGCCTAAAACAATGGCCAAAATGCAAAGGAAATGAGACCAAACACACATACACACGTACACATGTCAAGGCACAAACCTAAGCATTAAGCAAGCAACTTTCAAGCGCACTTAAAAGAGGCTAAGTATGGACAACTAGCATGCATAGAGAGCTTTGAAAATCATGTAAGAATATGATGCCAAATCAAGCAAACAAGATGAGCAAGGCGTGCAATTAAGGTCCAAGTACTTGAGGTAAGCCAAAAGGGGGATTGAACCACACTTGATGTAATCATGCATGGCATGCATTAAACAACTAAAACAGATTTTTAGTGCAATAAACCAAGCCCAAAGGACCACCTAGATGGCATCTAAATGGCTTGAATTCAAAGGCATGCACAAATGCACTTTCAAGGAGCATACAACACAAGCTCATAAAGGCATTAAAGAGGCATGCAAGGCAAGCATACAAGCATGTTAAAGGGACTGAAATAGCATGGAAAATGGTTCCAAACCATTGAAATGATGCAAACAAAACATGCTATACACTTACATACTTAAGGCCAACAAGCCCAAACTACAAAGAGGCTATACCAAACATGCCAAGATCGACCCAAACAACTATGGACAAACCTAAAACATGATGAAATAAGCACAAGAGCTTCACAAAGCTAAGCCTAAAACATGCTAGAATTAAGGTTTACAACCCAAAGCAACTTAAGGCCTAAACATGGCATTACAAAGCATCTATGCAAAACATGCATGGAGTACCAAAACCAACACACAACATGATTATATTATGGCATAATAAGCATGAAATGCATCCTAGACATGATCAACACACACTTGAACAAAAGGCTCCTTAAGAGACCAAAAATGGTCCCTTTCAAGGATAACAAGGAGAGGGGGTGGCCCTCCCCTTTTGGAGACTTCAAGGCACCATCTCCACCACTGAAATCCCTCAAGATTTCAGTGGTGAAGAGGCCCAAACACCAAAGTCTCGAAACTTGCACAAAATAACACAAAATGAGGCCTTTCAAGGCCTAAGGGTGGTCAAAATTCCCCAAAGCACAAAACACTCTTAATAAACAATCAAGAGGGCCTAAAAATAGAACTTTTTTATGTTATACACTAAACACAAAAATAGCTCTAAGATAGGTAGAAATAGGATGCAAAAATGGGGTAAAAAGTACTAGTTTCTTACCCTTGTTGACCACCTTCACAAGTGTTGATGTTGTTGCTTCCTTGGGCTCAAATCTAGCCAAGAACCTCAAAAAAAAGCTCTGATCCTTGAAGATACCAAGAAAAGGTGAAAGACTAGGTGCTTGTGTACAATAATATGAACAAATGCACCTAGAACACTTAAGAAAGAGAGGTATAGAGATATGATATGTATCAATCCTAGACCTAAAACCAGAGCTCTCTCTGAGTTGCTTTCTTACTAAAAAGCCAACCCTAAAGCCAAGGGGGGAGGGCTCCTCTTATAGAGGAGCCAAACTTGTAATGCTTACAAGTTAAGCAACCAAGAGGGACATCCCTCCATACACGTGTATGGAGGGAGAGCCAATGCCAGACAGTTGTAATAAAATATTTGAAAAAGCAGCTGAACAGTAGTCGGCTAGCCAAAAATGTCATTTTGACAAAATTGAGTGCCGACCGGCAACAAAGAGTGCCGACCGGCAATAAACATTGCTGGTGGCAACAAAAACCAGCCGGTGGCCTCTAGCTAGTGCCGGTGGTGTGTGGGGATGCCTCACAAGGCATTCCCTGCCCCTCCAAGGCAAAACACAAGTGTTTGGTGCAAAACCAGACACCAAACGGTCGAGTTCAGAGATCCTGAGACAAGGCGCGTAGCCGAGACCTCCGGGAACCCCAAACGAACACAAACATGGATAATCACCGAGTGTTCAAACGGTGTCGTCCAAGTCTTGAGGATGGTCAAAAATGGGGTGTCTACACTACCTATTAGGGGTACGCCTGCTGCTATACTAACTAGTCATGGTGCGATATAGTTGGTTAGCGGAGCAGTTTCGCAGGAGCGAGCCGCAGACACCAGAGGAGACTGATCAGTACACTCGGGGCTTTTTGATGTTCCTCCTCGGTACCACCTTGTTTGCGAACAGGTGGAACACTGTAGGATTATATCCTCTAAGCGCCTTGGTGACACTGCCCTAGGTGCGATTCTATGATTGGGGCAGTGCCCGCTCCGCCACATTGTATCGTTATATGAGCTCCACGTGTGACACCCCGTATTTTTAGTGTCTTTTCATATTCCAACTAGTGTCCATTCATAGGCTAACTAGTGTTCATTTAATTATAGTTAGTGTTCATTTAATTCTAGTTAGTATTCATTTAATATCCTTATTAGTGGTTCATTTAATATCCTTATTAGTGGTTCATTTACTAGTAGTTCATTTACTATCCTTATTAGTGGTCCATTCATATTCAAACTTGTCCTTTCAAATTCCAACTAGTATGTTACACCAAGTTGCCTATAAATTGAGCCACCTCTCAACTTCTTTCTATGGTTTTCCCATATCTCTCTCCATTTGTTATACAGATTTTGAGTTTAGATTAAGAGTGGTTAGAGTGAGAGTAAACATTTTCAAAAGGAGGAGAGTTGTATTTTGTGAAAACCTTACATACCTTATGGCTTAGAATTTGGAGATTTATGGAGAAAGTTCGAGATTCAAGTGTTGGAGAAGGAGGAGATTGATTTGAGGTAATTTGGGTGGTATACAATATGCTTTCTCTAAATCTCTTTACAAAGGGTTTACGTTAATTACTTTCAATTTGTAATCCTCTTGATTATTCTGATCGTTTGGTAAATTCTGTGGAATTATTCGTTGCTGATTCATTTGAGTGCTCTGGTCATTTGATAAATTCTATGAAGTTGTTCTGTGTAGTTAATGTTGATTTGTCTGGCTAAATGACGTGGAAATGCTCCGTACATGGATCAAGTAGACTTTGCCAATAACTTGGACCAATAGCCCAGATAAGCGTTTGTGCTTGGGTGAGGTGGGTGAGGCCAGTCATTGGTCATGTACCGAGTAGGACCGGGTATTTGGTTCTGGATAAATTATCATATGTCGAGTTGACTTGTTTGTGCAATTTGGTAAATTGCTTGTTTATCGAATCTAATCGGTTGTGTAATTGCTGGATCTTTGTTATTTATTTTCTGTCTGAACCTTGCTATTCCTGTTGTATTGTATACTTCCCGAATTAATTTATTTTTCAGGCATGGAGCAAATTTAGTGGCGATTGGAGTTGAAGCATCTAAAGGTTGATTTGATTTATTAACGACCCGGAAGTCGGGGCGTTACACCATGTCCTGCAAGAGGGGAGATAGGGTCGAAGGCTATTAGCGAGCCTGGGAGGTATGAAGTGTAACTTTCACTTCTGTCATATTTTTCTGCTTTCTATTTTTGTGCTTTTTGCTTTGTAATTTCTGTACACTGCATCTATACACTGTGTACTCATTATTGCCTTTCTGCACTCTACATTCTGCATTCTATGCATCTATACTTTCTATACACTGTATACTCATTGTTGCCTTTTCCTTGCAGCTCTGGGTATATGCATATTTCCCGATTCTTGCTCCGGAGCCAGAGGTGGAGATGCCCCCCGTCATGCCGTACTCTCACCGGTATGATGGCAGATGCTTGCGGAGGACTCGAGAGACCTTCGCATTCTTACGCCGATACTTCGACACGGTGACCGCCGATGAGGTAACCCAAAACTCACAATTATTTTTGCTTTACTTCGGCTCTGATTCATACTTCAATATCTGATGACAACTAACAATCTATGCATTCTCTATTTGCAGATCGCCTGGCAGCCATAAACGGCAATGCCTGCTGGAGTTAGAGACCAGTAAGCCAGAGCTTGGGGGGCCTCCCGTTTTTGGCTTCTACTAGAGGGCCTAGTTTGCTGAGCCTGGTTTCTAGGCGAGCGGTTCGTGCCCCAGACCATGGGTTTGCCTAAGCCAGTAGTTCCCATGATGCCTCCCGCATCTATGAGGACTACAGAGAGCCTCTCCTTCCAGGAGATGATTCAATTCACTGGGGGCTTGGATGCTGACTATTTCCTCGAGGAGGGGAATTATTCGACATTCATCCAGACACATCTCATGCCTCCCTTGACAGGTGCTCGTGCAGGCAGAGCAGCAGGTGCCCCCATAGCAGGTAGGACTCGAGCAACGAGGGCCAGGACTAGAGGGGGCCCTCCCGCTAGACAGGTTATCAGTTGGCCAGAGATCCCGACCACACTGACATGCTGGAGGCCGGTTGAGAAGTCCTATCAGATTCTGATCAAGCTGGCGCAGGCCGGGTATAGATATGTCCGAGCTCACGACGCACCTCTGGTATGTACCATATCTCCAGTTTTCCATTTTCTTTCTGATATTTGTCCATTCAGGATACTAATCATTCCCAATACATTTACAAGCACCCCCGGGGTACACTGAGGGACTGCTGGAGCTAGTAGCTTCGTTCGAGAGCATGATACTGAGGAGGGAGGCACTACTCAGTCTCCACAGCATCCAAGTATTTCCCCCTATTTTTTGCCCGCATTTCAGTATTTTCCACACTGTTGTGCACATCATTCTCACTGAAGCACTGATACTCATACATTTTGCCCTTGTCACATCATACTAATATGCTACACTGGCACACTATACTGTACTTGTACTGTATCTGGCTCATTGCATTCCACCACTTTCATCATACTACATCTGCAACTATACATTACATCTAATATGTCAATACTAAATCTTTTTAGGTTCTAGCCGTACCGAGAGCATCAGCAGCGGCGTCTACGCATGCACCATCACCACCTCCTCTAACAACAGAGAGAAGGGAGAGACAGCCCCAGCACGCAGCCGAGAGAAACATCGTGGTCGAGGTCGAAGGAGCCCCTCGGAGCCAGTTTTGAGTGATGACGATGATACTGAGACTAGTGGCTCCGGGAAGGCAGTGAGTCTGCAGTCTAAGTCCTTTGACAGTGGAGATGATTGTGGCTCGAGATCTGAGAGTGGAGATGACGCTGAGTCAGGCTCTGAGGCAAAGAGCGGCGATGATTTTGGCTCCGGCTCGGCATCTGAGTCAGACAGCGGTGTTGATAGAGACAGCTCTGAGTCTCCACCTAGAAAGAGGACGAAGAGGGCCTCTCGAGCCTAAGATGGCTGGCCCTGATTTTCTTGTAGTTTTTTCGTAGTTTCTTTTTGTTTGGTAGCATTAGCACATGTATAGCTTTAGGAAGTTTTACTTGCTTTAAAAACTTGTACTTTTCTTTTGTAAAAAGCCATGATCAGAATGAAACCGGCGTAGTTTTTATAAACGTGTCGTCATTTTTGCATCATGAGCACCATATATGCATGAAATGGATAGGATATGAAATGGCCAAGAGTGTTTGATTAAAACAAAATGCTTAATCGAGTAATGAACCGACCAACCATCGAAATACAAACTACAAACAATAACTCGATAAACAAAATAACAACTCAATAAACAAAACAACTCAAATACAATTCAACAAACTTGCTAAAAACCAAAAGGACTCGAAACAAGACCTTAAAACACATAAAGAGCAGAACAAGACACATGCTTCCAGCACTGTTTAGCACAAAGGTGGACAGTAGACCTAAGAGGAAGGGTGCCGGCCAGAATAGGAATTTTTCGGCCACCTGATGGCTACAAGAAATGGCTTGCTGGACACCAGCAGTGGCTTGTCGGCCACCAATGTGGTCTGCCGGCCACCAATGTGCAGAACCTCCAGATTGTTGACACCTAGCTTCCACTCACTGCCTTATCTTCTACAAAAGGTTGAGCTTCATGATTTCTTCATTTCAGTTGCAAATTCTTCACAAATAGAGCCATTTGCTGCTAAAAAACTCTTGGATTGGATTGTGACTTTAGACGGCTCAGAAAATGTGAATTTTTAGGGTTTCGGCATAAATGCGCTTTTTTCGCTGAGTCAGACTCCACTTTGTTTTCCGTTCCTTCATACCGCAGCTAGGTGCCAGAACCTTATTACACATGTCTTTAGCTTCGGAGGACAAGAATTATGCCCAACAATTGAAGAATTTCGGGTACTAATGGAATCCCGGCGCGATGAGTAAATCATACCTCAGCCCCCTTTTGGCCACATCCAAGCTTTGGAACGGATTTGTGGGCTCACTCTACATGAGGCTCGATCCTTAGTTCACAACGGAGAGCTAGAAATTCCCAAGCTTATTCATCGATTTTCTGACGTCGGTGACCGAGGTAACCTTCTTTGGTGGGGTTTTCAGCAACACGCCCTTTGCTTGTGTATACTAGCTCATTTCCTTCTTGCCCCTAGTTTCAGCGGGTCTAACATTTGGCTAATTGAAGTGGCCCAAGGTTTGAAAAAAGGCAAGAGTTGCATTGGCTTGGTGCTGGCCAAGACTTTGATGGGTTTAGACGCCTTCCATCGGCAAGAGACTACCAAATTCGCAAGAAGTCCACTACTTCTTCAGGTAATGTTTCCCACCCTTGCTTATATGTGTTTCTCACATCGCTCGGCACTCATCTTCTATTTTTCTCTCAAAGCCCTTTTCTCACTTTTCTCTCAATGTACATCTCTCTTTTCTTTCATCCATCCCCAGGTGTGGCTAATGGACAAGCTGAAAGTAGTGGACTCTTGCCCTGCATACTCAGCTAGAGCGTACTTCTTCCGCCAACAGCTAGTGGATTTCCACAACGAGGGGTGGTGGTGTCACTGGATGTGCAACAGGTCTGCTGTTGACATTGCTTGGCGTTGCCCCTGGCTTAACCTGACTGAAATGAGCTGCAGCGTGACTCGGCCACCTGGCATACAGTTGATCGACCTTACACACTGTGTATTCTACTTTTCATTTCGATTCAGACGTCAATTTGGGCATGACCAGTCCCGCCTAGAGGAGGGGGTAGAGTACCCGGTTTCGTTCCCCCGAGGTTCAGATTGGCTAAATACCTCACTGCTTGGAGGACAAGAGAGCTTCTGGCTCCTATCCCTAGTTTTAGATGCGCCTTTTTTGGCGAATGTTTGGCTTGGCTCGAGGATAAGGCACAAACCAAGCCACTCTGGCATCAGAAGCTTCCACAAGCACAAGTTGGAGACGCAGGAGCACCTGACTTATCTATGCCCCTAGTTTATTGTTTTGATCTTTTTTTTCAAGTTTTTTGAATGTAATAAAAGCAACTTTGATTGGCATTGAGAGTTGGAGAACTTTGTATTGAAATCAATGAAATTAAAGTTGTGAGCACTGAAAGTTTTCCTTTTGGTCCAAAAATGGTCTAAATTGTAAAAGGTAAAATTTGAGCAAAAACCAACTTTTATCAAAACTTTTCAAAACCATTTTCAAAAAGGATCACCACTTGACACGCATGGAATTTATCCTTGAGATGTACAACCCCGAATCCAAATATCACAAATTGCCCCCTTGACTGAATAACACTGCTTAGCACTATAACTAGCTCTTCTCTCAGAGTAGAGATCACAACCGAACTTTCAAGTAAAGAACATACAGAGATGGCCTGATCCAACACATGGACAGGACAGTTGAGTTGAAGATGTTTGTGGCCGGACTTCAAGATGAAGTTGCCTACGTATCCTGAAGATGGAAATCAGGCTCTACGTAGTTCGGTTCGGGTTCACTCGAGTATTAACACTCTCCTTTTGCGCTCTAACTTTTGCCAAGGCTGCCCTTTAGGGTTTTCAACCTTGTGAGCTCAGTTTTTCTTTATTTCTAATTTTTCAATGGTCTAAATTTTGCCTAGGTCACCCTTCCGGGTTTTCATCCTAGCGACCCTCTTAGGGATAGTATTTCTTCAACTTGTCCATGTTAATCGGTTGGGAAAATTCTAGGCCATCTAGGTCTATGAGAGTAATAGCTCCAACCGATCAGATAGTTTTGATGATGAAAGGACCAGTCCAATTGGGTCTAAACTTGCCCCCAGGGTCATGAATGAAAGCTCAATTGTCTTTTAGCACCAAATCCCCTTCTTTGAGATTCCGAGACTTAACCTTCTTGTTAAAAGCCCTAGCAATTCTGCGTTGATAGCCCTGAACATGGTACAATGCTTTCAGCCTTCTCTCATCAAACAACATCAGTTCTTCAAACCTGCTCTACTGCCAGTCCACTATGCTATTTGATACTCAGCCATAACTCGCAGCGACAAAACTTCTATTTTGATTGGCAGAACAACTTCCATCCCATAGACAAAAGAGAATAAGGAGTTGCCCCTGTAGACGTCCGAATTGAAGTTCTATAGCCCCAGAGTGCAAATGGCAATTTGTTTGGCCAGTCCTTGTAGTTATCAACCATCTACTGTAGACTATGCTTGATGTTCATGTTGGCGGCCTTAACAACTCTGCTGGTTTGTGGCCTATAAGTAGATGGCTTATGGAAAGCCACATTGTATTTCTCCAACAAGTCTATCACTTCTTTCTTGAAGTGGGAGCCATTATCTGAAATAATCTCATTTGGGACTCCATAACGGCAAATGATGTTGTTTCGGATGAACTTAGCCACATGCGTTGCTTTCAACACTGCGTAGGACTGAGCTTCCACCCACTTTGTGAAGTAATCAATTGCCACCAGAATGTATTCATGCCCATTCGACCCTTTTGGCGTGACTGCCCCAATGACATCAATTCCCTAGATTGAGAAGGGCCATGGTGAAGTCATGTTGTATAGCTTCGACGGCAGGATATTCATGTGATTGGCATGTATTTGGCATTTGTGGCATTGCTGAACAAAACCAATACAATCCTCCTCCATGGTAGACAAGCAGTAACCTTGTCTGAGAATCTTCCGGGCTAACATTACTCCGTTCATGTGTGCCCCACACTCTCCCCCATGAATGGCCTCCATCAGGCGCCTTGATTACTCTACTTTGACACACAACTTGTGCATTCCTAGATGACCTTTCTTGTACAGTTTACCTCTGCAGAAGATAAATTGAACGGCCATCCATTTTGTCTTTGGCATTTGCCCCTGGTGGATAAACCTTATTTTCCAAGAAGTTCCAGATATCATAGTACCAAAGGTTTTGATCTTGCGTTTCATCTATTACGGCGATAGTCTCGTAGGTCGGCGTGTATCTCTACTCAATGATGATCGAACACATCCGGACTCCAAGCGGGATGTCTATTATGGAAGATAGAGTTGATAAGGCATCAACGAACCTGTTGTTCTCTCTTAGTAGATGCGTGAAAGTCAGCTTTTCAAACCTAGGAATCGGAACGTCTATGGTCTGTTGATAAATCTTCATCTTTTCTTATTTGACCTTACAGTATCCATTGGCTTGAGACACAATTAGATTCGAGTCCCCGATCATGTCCAACCTTTTTGCCCTTAGTTCCAGGGCGACTTCCAAACCAGTGATACATGCCTCATATTTTGCTTCGTTATTAGATACCTTGAATCACAGTTTGAAGGCTAAAGGTATATGGGAATTGTCGGGTGCTATCAGCAACACACCTATCCCATAACCATACTGATTAGACGCTCTGTCAAAGTACATCATCCAAATCTCTTCCTTAACTTGCAGAATGGCTTCATCTGGGAATAGGTATTCTACGCTTCGTCTCCTTCCATTGGGTGATCTGCCAGGAACTCCATTACTGCTCTCTCCTTGACCGACTTGCAAGTGACATACTTTAGATCAAATTCAGAAAGGAGAACCAACCAACGGGCTAGCCTACCCGTAAGTGCTGGTTTCTCAAAGAGATATTTGATGGGATCTAATCTCGAAACCAGAATTACAAAGTGAGCTAACAAGTAGTGCCTCAACTTCCTGGTAGCCTATACCAAGGCTAAGCAAGCTTTCTCCAGTGGCATGTAATGAGTCTCGTATTCTAGCATTTTCTTGCTCAAATAATAGATGGATTTCTCCACCCTATCCTCGGATTCCTGAGAAAGCATGCATCTCATTGTTGTGTCCGTTACTAACAGATACAAAATCAAAGGCTTCCCCGGCGCTGGCAGCGACAACACAGATCATGTGATGGTAAGTTATCCCCCAAGCTCTCTGATCGGCCAGAAGATCTAAAAGGAGACATGCCAGTGCTACTCCTACTCCCAGCTCGCTGCTGTTCGAGTTGTTGTCCATGCTCTGTCCGGCTTCAATAGTCAGTTTGGCCTTTTCCTCTATATCACTGTCTTGCAACTGTAGGTCGAAGAAGATCTCAAAGCCCAGGACACGCTACTTCTGTAGACACGCCCGCGTAGGCCTCATGCTACAGTTCGGACTCGATTTGTGTCGGTTCTTAATCTGATCTCGCAATGTGCAATGCAAGACTGATAAATCACCAAAGAGTCCAAATCCGGCAAATCGTTTTGGAAAACAGATTTTTTGAAAGAAGTGCCAAATGGACTGCTTTGCCAGATACAGAGTCATCACCTAATATTTTTTATGGGGGAATTTAGGAAACCCTGACTCGTTTGCCTAAGGCCACGTGTCCGTCATCACCAAAGTTGCCTCGGCTCGGGAACTTGGGTACGATTGGGGAAGGTCAGCTTATGAGCACCCGCTCGCCCGATCAATCGGCCTCTACTAACCATGATATCTAGTTTTGAAAACATTATGCGTCCTTATTCCGGTTAATTAGCTAATCTTACTATGTGATGTGCACAACACAAATAGAGACTAGATCGCCTAATTTGGAACAAAGCATTGCATATCCGCTTTTTTGAAAGACAGTTTGAAATTTGCTACTCGC
Source organism: Camellia japonica (assembly GCA_030407325.1). NCBI lineage: Eukaryota > Viridiplantae > Streptophyta > Magnoliopsida > Ericales > Theaceae > Camellia > Camellia japonica. Next base: position 124,049,333 of record JAPPVO010000032.1, read on the forward strand.
AAGTAGGCTAAAACACGGATTTCAACGAGTTATTCCAACTCAAACAATCCAACCTTCACCCACAGGCATTCAGGCAGTTTACATCACATAAGCATATAGCCACATGGTAAGCATGCTGTCATGTTAACATTCACACTCATGCAAGATGCTAAAGCATAAAAAGCTTACCGAGTACTCCGAGCCAAAACAAAGAACTTGTTAGCAATCAATGTATGATCCAAGTCCATGTTAAGTGGCTAATGCATCGCATACAAAATGTAACTAGAATAGGCTCAGCTAATCCTAGGATGGCATGTGAAATGCAACAGATAACATGTATTCAAGTTAGATTTGAAATACTATGCAGTTAGCATGATGCGCCGAGCCCGGTGCATGCAGTACGAATGAATAGATGCACACATGCATAGCATAAGGATGCTAAATTAAATATGCCCTAATACTAACCATCAAAAGCAGGTAAGTAAAAGGGAGAAAGAAGTGGGGATTGGAAGAGATGCATCACACGCACGCACACTTATTACAAATTCGCCCTCGCTCGAAGGGACCGAAAGAATAATACAATTTAATCAACTGACAAGCTAATTAAATAATTACAAACCAATTAACTAGTTAAGCAAATTAACTAAGCTAATAAAGCGGTAAACAGCCTCAGGAAGAGGGATGCACGCATGCTCGGATTGCCTCCGCTCGGAAATCCACCGCCATGCACAAGCTGCCTCTGTTTGCACTGTTTCTCTCTTCTGAAGACTGCACAAGTCCCAAGGAATATTCTCTGAACACTGTGGGATGCCACCGGCTATGAGGAATGGTCACCGGCCAAAGAGGAGTGGTCATCGACCATCTATTGAGCTCTCAGCCGCCAATTCATGGCCGGTCGGCACTGAATGTGGTCGGTCGGCCATATATGCCAGCAGAATCCTGTTTTGACAGCAGCAGAGGGCAAACATGGCATGGCAATGCATTTCAAGCAAATGTGTGCACCAACACCTTCCTTATCATGTTCATGACTCAAAGGAGGATGGTCCTTGATTCTCGGACCACCAATCACGCATTTCAATGTGTGATGGCCCAAGAAACCAAGTGTATCATTTCAATATCAAATGAAATGCAAACCAAAGCAAACAAGGGGCCCAACCTCTATCACTTGATCAAGAGACAAGGCATGCATGCTCAATGCAATGCAACCTAGGCATGCAAGCTAGGTATGCAACATGACAATGCAAACAAGCACACAAGGCATGTAACATGTTAGGCAACCAAACAAAAGGGAATGCATGCCAAAGGCAATGTGATTCAAGCATGCAACACATGCGATAGGCCAAGTATGCAACGACACGCAAGGCGAGCATGCAACAACATGCGAATGATGGACTTGAGCTAATTTAGGCAGCTCTCAAACAAGCCCAAAACAGTGGCCAAGTGCTATGGAAATGAGGTACAAATGCACATGCAAACATGCATACAAATGGACCAACACTCAAGCATAAAGATGGGACTTTTAAGCACACTTAAAAGAGGACAAATATCATACATGATAAGCTTTGAAAATATATAGAAGATGATGCCAAATCAACCTACCAATGCAAGCAAAGCATACAACCAAGCCCAAGGACTTAAACTACGGTCATGTGACACATGAAGCAAATGACCAAAGCGGACCAAAACAGTCCCAAATCATGCCAAAGTGAGCCCCAAAAACCACTTAGATGGCATCTAAATGACCTAATCTTAGAAGCATGCACAATGGTACAAACATGGAGCATGAAACACCAACCTTTTAAAGCATTAAAGGAGCGTCAAATGCAAGCATACAAGCATACCATATGGACTGAAATGACATGGTAAGTGGTTCCAAACCACTGAAATGAGCCAAGTAATGCATGCTCAACACTCACACACCCAAGGCTAACAAGCCAAAATGCAAGGTGGCTATACAAAGCATGGCATGGATGGCCGAAACAACTCCAAACAGACCTTAAGCATAGTAAAACATGCACAAAAGCTTCACAAAGCTTGGCCAAAACAAGTAAGCATAGTGGTCTAGAGGCTAAGTACATGTTAAGGCAAATTCATGGCATTACAAGACAAGTATGCAAAGCAAGCATGGTGTGTCTAAACCAATTAAAAATAGTGCTATATTATGACAAAATAAGCACAAATAACACTTAAGACATGGTCAACATGAACTTAAACAAGATGCTCACACATGAGGCTAAAATGGCCAATATTAAAGGCAACAAGGAGAGGGGATGGCCCTCTCCTTCTTAGGACCTTAAAGCACCATCCCCACCACTGAAATCCAGAGGAGGCCAAGACAAGGTGGTCCCGGAGGTCACCAAAATAGCACAAAATGGGGGGCCAAACAAGGCCTAAAAGGGGTCAAATAACCCCAAACACCAAAGCAACCTTAACAACTATTTTAAGCACTTAAAATCAGAACTTTTATATGTTATAAGTTAAGCTTAAACAGATGCAAGGATGGCTAAAAGCCTATGCAAAAATGGGGAACAAAGGGGTAAAGTTCTTACCTTTGAAGACCTCCTTCAAGAACAATGCTCCAACAGCCTCTCCAAGCTTAAATCAACTTAAGAAGTCCAAGAACAACCCTCTAATGCCTCAGCAACTAAGGGAAGGTGTAATGGTGGGTGTTTGTGCACAAAAGTAAGACTAAACACACCTAAACATGCACAAATACAAAGGGAGAGAGAGATATAGAGATAGATAGATACAAGACTCAAACCCTAATCTCAAGACCCTCTGAAAATTTTTTTTTAACCCTTGAGGAGGGAGGAGAAGCCCTCCTCTTATAGAGATTCACTCTTGCAAAGCTTACAAAACAAGCTAAGCAAGAGTGAAATCCCTCCATACGTGTATGGAGGGGATGCAAAGTGGGTGCCAGCTATCACAGCTGGCACAAAATATCTGCCAAAAGCAGATGCACAGTGGTCGGCCAGCCAAAAATGACAAATTGGCCAAAACAATGGTCGGCCGACCACAAAGAGTGCCGACCGGCCAAACATTTGGCCGATGGCAACAAAACAATGGCCGGTGGCCTCAAGCCATGGCCGGTGAGGCGTGGGGATGGCCAACAAGCCATTCCTTGCCCCTCAAAAGCAAAACAAAAGTGTTTGGTGCAAAACCAAACACAAAACAGTCGAGTCGAGAGGTCTTGAGGCAAGGCGCGTGGCCGAGACCTCCGAGAACTCAAGACGAACACAAACAAGGATGATCACTGAGTGTTCAAACGGTGACGTCCAAGTCTCAAGGGCGGTCAAAAATGGGGTGTCTATAGCTTCACAAAATTCATCCAGGGTTCGGGAAAGCCACAAAATGGGAAGTCTTCACCCTCCTAAACAAAATGACCATTCAACGTTCTCCGGATCGGCTTATGAGCAAGCTCATACCGTTTCCCGGCCTTCTCAGCTCTAGCTCTGCCTGTCATCTCTTCTCTTTTCCTGACCCAATCCTCTTTGGTGGGCGTATAGCCAAGACCAAAGGCATGTGGATTATGTGGCACATCAGCCAATTCTGTGATGCCTTTTCGGCCACTCCTTCCCAGTCCCATTCATGGCATATTTTGAAGCTTGTTCATGAAATAAATTGATTGGGCGCTGACATACAAGCCATCATTAGCTGCCAAGATGGTTTGCACTGCTTGGGCCTCAGCTAGAGTAAACCCAAAAAGGAATACATCCTCCTCGCCATAAACAATTTCCAGCACAGTTGTAGTTACCTCTGGCGAAGGATGGAAGGATGAATTCCCAAAGACGATCGCCACTCCCTTCCCGTGGGGGTATTTCAGCATTTGGTGAAGGGTAGAAGAGACAGCTTTCACCTAGTGCAACCAAGGTCTCCCTAGCAGTAGATTGAAAGTGGCTGGCAATCCAGGACATGGAAACTCAATATCTTGCTGAGCTGGGCCCATTTGAACTCTGATCTGTACCGTGCCCATAACTTCTCGCTGGTATTATCATACGCCCGAATCACCTGGGCTATACGCACGAAATCTGCTGGTCTCAGGTCGATGGAATAAGTTGTGCGCGACGGACAGACGTTGATTGCTGACCCCGTATCGACCAACACCACTGGCACCCACTTTTCTTTACACTCAATTGATATGTACAGAGGTTTATTGTGTGCTAAGCCTTCTGGCGGCATTTCTTTCTCGGAAAAGGTTAGGGTTGGACTAGCACCACCGAGGAAAACTAGTCCCACAAGTTGTTCAGGAGTGGTGTCAATGGATAGTTTGGCTTTGTCCATTGCTGATAATACAGCCTGTCAATGCACCCAAGAAGCCATAAGCAGACCCCAGATTGAAATATCAGCCTGAATTTTCTTTAGCTGTTTCAGCACTGCCTTTTTTTCCAACTGTTTTTCCTTCTGCTTTTCAACCTCTTTATCTTTCCCGGAGGCTTTAGCTTGGTGCAAGTGCGACGATATAGGCTCGACTTTCTTCGCGCCCTCTTTCGAAGAGCTCAAATTGGTCCTATAGTTCAAACTCCTGTCACGGTTCTGAATCTAATCTCACAAAGTGCAATGCGAGACTGATAATCACCAAAGCGTCCAATCCGGCAAATCATTTTGGAAAATCGATTTTGAATCAAATAATGCCAAAACTGGACTGCTTTGCCAGATTACAGAGTCGCCACCTAAATATTTTATTTTTGAGAAATTTAGGAAACCCTGACTCGTGCCAAAGGCCACGTGTTCGTCATCACCAAAGTTGCCTCGGCTTGAGAACTTGGGTACGAGAGGAGAAGGTCCTGAAATGAGCACCTCCGCTCGCCCGATCAATAGATCGGCTTCTACTAATCATGATATGTTATTTGATAAACCTCATGTGTTCTTGTTCTGATTATTAGCTAACTTTACTATGTGATGCACACAAGCAAGTATAGACTAAGTCGTAAGACTTTGAACAAATCAACTCATGGTTGTTTTTTAAAATGCCACCCTCAAGTGGGCTAAAGCGCAGATTTGCCACCAAACATGATAGGCTTAAAATATGATTTGCCACCTCGCAAAGTAGCTTAAAACTCACATTCGATGAATTGTTCCAATTCAAGTAATCAAGCCTTCATCCACAGGCATTTATGTAGTTTAGCAAATAAGCACATAGCCACATGGCAAGCATGCGAAACATGGCAACACTCACACTCATGCAAGCATGCTAAAGCATAAAACTTACAGAGTACTCCAAGCCAAAACAAAGCTAGTTAGAAATATGCATGATCCTAACTATATATGATGCCTAATGCAACACATGCAATAATGCAATTAATAGGCTCGACTACTAATATGGCATATGATTCGATTTGAACAACATGTGATAAACACGTATTCAAAGAAGTATATTGAAATACAATGCAGTTTGAATGATGCGCCAAGCCTCGGTGCATGCAAGACAAATGAATGATGCACGCATGCGAGCATAAGGTATGCTAATTGAAACATGATCCCTAATCTAACCATCAAAAGCGGATAAATAAAAGGGAGAAAGACGTGGGGTTGGAAGACATGCACACATGCACGCACACTTATTACAACATTATGCCCTCGCGAAAGAGGGTCTGAATAAATAAGCTAAGCTACACTAAGCTAAGCTAATTATTACAAAACAACTAATTAACTATTCTAGCTAATTATTACAACACATTTGAATAACTAGCTATGCTAAGCTAATTAGAATATTACAAAATAGATTAAACTAATTAATTACAACACATGTATTAATCAGCTATAGCTAGCTAATAAAGCAATAAAGTGGCCTCGCGGGCGAGGGAGACATGCATGCTCGGTTGGCTTCCTCCTGAAAATCCATCGCCTTGCCATCAGCTACCTCTGTTTGCACCTTCTCTGTTTTCTGAACATCGAATCAACTTCCAGACTGCTACTGCTTCAAAACAGGAACACTTTTGCACCAAAATGGACTGGTGGCCGGTCGGTCACAAAAATTGGCTGCCGGCCACCTTAACTGGCCGGTCGGCTGGTATAAGTGGCCGGTCGGCTACTTCAGGTGGCCGGTCGGCCACCACTTTTTCCAGACTCCTGCTTTTGTTGCAACAGAGAGCAACAGAGGCAAAGCAACACATTTTTCAAAGAATGTGTGTATTGCCACATTCCTTATCATTTCTCAAGCTCAAAAGGAGTATGGCACTTGGCTCTCAAGCCACCAATCAAGCATTTTCATGCATGATGGCCAAAGAACCAAGCTTGTGCAAGCTTATTGAATGCACAAATAAGACTCAAATGGCCACCATCCTATCATGCATGATCAAGGGTGACGGGGACCAAGAGATGTGACACGTTTCATCACTTTGAGTATGAAACGTCCCACATTTCTTGTGTTTGGATTAACGTCCGATCCAAACACATGCAATGCAATACACATGTTTATCTTGCTCAAGTTTTACTTGATTCATTTTGTTTACACATTTTAGCATTACCAAACCATTCTTTAGTTGGTTAAGTCCAATGTGAGAGTTCTCTAATGAGAGAGGGGTCAACCAAAGGATGATTTAAGACATGAGAGAGTTCATGACTTTGGCTAGGAGGAACCTTCAAAAGAGGGTTAAAGCCATTGAGCACAAGCTCTATCTCAAGCTTAAACACAATCATAAGGTTAACCAACTCTCAAAACAAATGGAAAAATAAAGAAATGAGAGAGGTTGCAGACCTTTTTTTTAATGCTAAAATGGCATGCAAAAGACACTAAATCATGCAAGTAACACCTGCACAACATGTTAGAAAAACAAAAGCATCAAAACTAGTGAAGAGCATTACACTAGAGGAATGCAATATCAAGCTTAAATGACCAAACCAGCTCTGGATAGAGCTTAAACATGCTAAATCAGTAGCCAAAACATGCGAGGATTAAAACATAAGAGGCAAAAAAACATGCGCATATGATAGCTTGCAAACAAGGCACAAAGCACAACTCTCAAAAAGCAATGAAAGAGTGAAGTATGTGAGAGTGTGATAGATATATGTACTGAAATCACATGCTAAATGATGCTACAACATGCAACCATCTCATGCAAAACATGTTAGAGGCCTCAAAACACAAAGCTAGTGAAGACCATTTGCACTATTGCTATACAAAGCATGAATCATATGATTAAGACCACCCGAGATAGAGTTAAATCATGGCAAATCAGTAGCTAAAACATGCTGCTATTAAATCACAAAAAGGTAGAAAAACATGCTCACATGTTAGGCCATCTACACTTGCAAACAAGACACAATGAGGGGAGGCCACCCCCTCCTATTTTGGACCTCAAAACATGGTTTTTACCACTAAAAAACCTCTGAATTTCAGTGGTTAGAAAGGCCAAAAATTTTGATTTAAAACAACTTTGAAAGATGGCACAACAACTTAACAAGCAAGCTAGAAAAATGGTGGACCACCCCTAACTCCAAAAGGGCTTAAACCACCATTCTTAAACCTTAAAAACAAAGGTTTTTGTAGTTGAAAACCAGGCCAAAAATAGTTTGCAAAGGTGGCAAAACAAGTGTACAAAGAGCTCAGATGAGGTAAGTCTTATACCTTTGAAGCACAACACTTAAACAGCCACTTTCTTAGACTCAAATGACCTTCCAACAGCCCAAAATAAGTTCCAAGGGACCTCACCCCGAAGATATGCAACTTTGATCAAGGATGTCTAGGCAAAGAAGAAGTGTATCTCTACTTCTATGCACAAAAGGGCAAGAGAGAGAGAAGTCTAGAGAGAGAGAATTATAGAGAGAGAGAGAGAGAGAGAGATTTTAGAGAGAGAGACTCCCAAACTTTCTAACCTTTCAAAATGAGAGATATGGCCTCCATATATAGAAAAATACAAGCCTTGGGTCGAAATATTCTAATACAACACAGCTGGCATAGTGTAGAACAGCTGGAGGAGAAATATCTGCAAATTCTGAGCTTTCTGGACATTTGTGGCCGACCGGCCACCATAGGTGGCCAACCGGCCACTTTTTGTGGTCAACAAGAACCCCTTTTGGATGACATATGGCCGACAAAGGCCATTTGTGGCCGACACATGGCCGACAAGCTTCACTAGTGGCTGTAAAGCAAAGATTGGTTTCTGGCCCCGACTTTAATTAGGCATATATCCTTCATCTGGACTCCTTTATAGGTCATTCGTGTGCCTAAATTGAAGCCCCAGAAGTCTTCTTTCCAATGGTGGTAGCCTCACGTCAAAATTCCAAGTGTGCTAAAAGATATCCCTCTTTTAGTGAAGACTGCTCAGTTTCGGTCCAACCGGATTGATTCCTAACTTCAACCAACCATATCTCCCTCATCTGACCTCGGCTTTAGGAGATTCTTGAATGTAAAATGAAGCCCCGGAAGTCCACTTTCCAACGATGGTGGTCTCATTGCTGAAATCCAAGTGTACAAATGGATAGGCCTGATTTAGCGAGGGCTACTCGACTCTCTCTCTTAACAGTTCATGCCCAACTTCTTCCCCAACTAGGTTTCTTCCCTCTCCTCCAATTTTATTCAACTCCAAACCTCTAAACAAGATGTTTTAAAGATTTTTTCAAAGAGTTCACCTCTCTTTCATTCATTTCTACTTTGTCCTTGCCCAGTTTACCGAAAAGCGCAACATTTGATGAAATGCGAGCCTTGGAACATCGTAGGAACTTTGTTTCAAAAATATTTTGAAAGAGAGGGTTTTATGGTCTAAAATCTTTGGTCAAAATAGTTTTAGTCCAAAAATAGGGTGTAAGGTTGGGATTTGACTCTTTCCTTGCCGAAGAAATCGAACCTTTGCACTGCACACCTTTCATCACCAAGTAAGCAATCAGTAGTGCCCAAGTCTTAAGGGCGGTCAAAAATTGGATGTCCACAGTTGCCCCTCTTTGACAGAACTCAGAGTCATGAAATGACATGAGTGAATGTCAAAGCCCAGAGACGACCCATTTTTGACAAGGCCGAAGACTTGGACAAATAAACAAAATGTAAATGCAGTTGGTTGAACCCAAGGGTTGCCTACATATCCCTTTGCAAGGAATCAAACCAGCGTAGTTCAGGGGCAGAATGCAAAATGATACCCAATATAACAAAACAATACAGACGATGTACAATGCAACAAAACAATGCACATGATATACAATGTAATTGAATTATCAAACCACAAGCAGTGCAAAACCACACAAATATCATAAAGAGATGGAAATGCAAAATCAAACTACGTTTAACATAGAAAATGTGTCGAAACCCTCAAACCACAATTCTCTTAGTGGAGTAGGCGTGTGCACATGCAGAACTATGTGTTTCACAACAAGAATAAAAGTAATTGGGTGACATGATATAAGTGAGGAATGATCTGCTGAGGAAATATCGTGATCCTAAATACTGTATGCAACAAAACAAAGTACAATGCAATGGATGCAGTAAATAAGGTGCAAGCCGAACCACATCTTGCTTAGAAATGGTATGAACACAAAACAAGCCACGTCTAACACAGAAAAGGTGCCGACACCCTCAGACCACAATTTTCTTAGTGGAATAGGCGCGTACACATTATCATAGAACCATGCTTCAACGAAGGAAATGTATGAGCACATACCAGACTAAGCTTAACATAGAAAGGATGCAGGTGATAAAATGGATAATGTTGTAGATGCATGTGATAAATGCTATATGCAATGCAATAGACATAATAGATGATGTAGTAGCTAGGAAGTGAAGGTACCTTACAGGGGCAATTGCAATGACTCACCTCATGCTGCTGGGGATCTTCCTCTTCTGCATCTAGCGTTTCCAAACCATAGGTACTATTTTTCTTCCTGGCTATGTTCGCAACTTTCCTTATTCTCCAACAGGGTGACAAACTAGATTGGTTCAGTATCCAGAATCGAGGCACATACACGCTACCTCAACCTATGGGGCTGCCATATAGATTTCAAGCCGAGGATACACCCCTGGGTATTTAAACCAGACTTTAGTCTCGGAAATCCCGAACCTTTGCGTTCTAGGCATCGGCCATTGGAACTCTAGTTTCCACCGTCTCAGTTGATCTCCTAGGAACTCACCGTAAACATAGGTAGGTGGCTATACCAGACCATCGGAAGTCGTTTGGGCACGACAAACACCAAAGGAATTGCACCTTTAGAGGATTTAAGGTCTCCTAGACCAGGTGAGTGCATAAGACAATGCGATATAAAGATATAAGGTGCACAAGACAGTGTGATGAGATGCACACACATAGTGCAAGTAAGATGCACAAAACAGTGCGATGCAGAGTGAATGCACAAAACAGTGCCATACAGGTGTACAAGACAATGCGATGCGTAAGACATCGCGATTGAATTGCAATGCACAAGACAGTGCAAATGATACAAAAATACAATCTACACAAGACAGTGCGATGCAAGTGAAAGCACAAAACATATATGAATGCACAAGACAGTGCAATATGCAAGGTGCACAAAACAGTGCGATACAGGTGCACAAAACAGTGTGATGCAGGTGCACAAGACAGTGCGATGCAAAAGGAATGCACAAAACAATATGAATGCACAAGACAGTGCAATATGCAAGGTGCACAAGACAGTGCGATGCATAAGAAAGCGCGAGTGTAATGCACAAAAAAAAGTGCGAATACGTCCAAACGCGCCTCACGCGAGTGGAAAAGAGTGAATAAATGTGCAAAAAAGCGCGAGTATAAATTGCACAAGAAAGCGTGAGTGTAAAACTCAAATCCAAAGAAAGTGCAGAAAGCGGTCTCATGCGTGTCAGATGCCAAGAAAAACTCAAATGCACAAGAAAGTGCGATGCGCAAGAAAGTGCGAGTGTAAACTGCACAAAAAAGTGCGATGCGCAAGAAAGCGCGAGTGTAAACTGCACAAAAAAATGCGATGCGCAAGAAAGCGCGAGTGTAAACTGCACAAAAAAGTGTGATGTGCAAGAAAGCACAAGTGTAAAACTGCACAAGAAAATGCGAATATGATACAAAGTATAAGTGCACGAGACAGTGCGAGTGGCACACAACCACAAAGGTGCACAAGACAGTGCTAGTGGCACACAACCACAAGGTGCACAAGATAGTGTGAGTGATATGAAATTGTGAAATAGATGCACTGAGTGAGATTATTGTGCGATAGATGCATGATGTTGATTGAAAGCATGTTCTATGCATGAAACAAGCATATTCTATGCAAGAGACAAAAGCATATTCTATGCAACACAGAAAGCATATTCTATGCATAAAACAAGAGCATATTCTATGCAATACTAAAAGCATATTCTATGCAAGAGACAAGCATATTCTATGCAACATTGAAAGCATATTCTATGTATGAAACAAGAGCATATTCTATGCAATACTGAAAGCATATTCTATGCAAGAATCATAAACGATGCACGGCACGCATGCAACATAAGTGTATATGAAAGGGCACATTCTATGCAATAGAAGAGCATCAAACATGTACTTTGGTGCCTCCAATTTACCTCTCAGAGGACTTTGCAACATGCTTAACTCAAAAAGGACACACCATGTTCATATTGGCGAGGGGTAACATCTGCATGTGAAAACCACGGGTGCTGCTTGGACTGCCATTCTAACTTGAAGCAGGCTTAAGCTTGGGGTCGAGATACACTCGTACTCCAGAAAAAGGCGAGGCATGAGAAGGTGCACCTGGAATGCAGCCTCGGAATTTGTCGAAGTTGAAACACACTAAGATGCTCCAAATTTTCCCTCTTTTCTTTTGCTTTCAAGTGTGGAACCCAGATAGCTTCAGATAGGTCTTGGTTTTATTGTTCTCACATGACCTGGGTTGAACCCTGTAGTTTTATGAAAGAACAAATCCTGTTTTGCACATATGTTGAGAATGGCACAGCACTCCGGGCACAAAACGATTTTTTGAAATTGAGAGTGAGAATGAGTTCTTGACCAGGTATTGAGCCTACGACTAACCACAGTCAAAACGACTCAACAAAGAGAAAATGAAGGTAAAACAACCTAAACACAAACATTGACACTTAAAATGACTCAAAACAAGAATCGAGACAAACAAAAACACACACACAACACTCAAATGTGTTACAAAGGCAAGAGACCTCTTGGTTCACGAGGAGCCTGTTTCTCCGGGTATTGTTTCCCACCCTTTCTCATTTGTGATCCTCATATCACTATGGCACTCAATCTCTAGTTTTCTGAAAAAGCCCTTCTCTCACTTTTTCTCTCAGCGCATATCTTTCTATTCTTCAATCTCTCTTATTTTTATTTTATCCCTCCCCGGGGTGGTTGATGGATAAACAGGAAGTTGTGGGCTTTTGCCCCTAGTATTCTACTAGATTCTCATTCTTCCGCTGACAACTAGTGAACTTTCCCACAAAGGGGTTGTGGTGCAATTGGAGCAAATCTGCAACTCACATCGGTTGACGATGCCCCTGGCTTAGCTTGATCAAGGTGAGTTACAGCTTGTCCCACCGGCCAGGCATACAATTGATTGGTCTCACACATTGCATTTTCTACGTCCCCATTCTAGGTTAGATGCCAATTTGGATGTGATCGTCCGGATGAAGGAGCCGAACATCCCACTCCAGTTCATGCTTCGCACTTAGCTTGATACCTCACCACTTGGAGGATGAGAGAGCTTTCAGCCCTTTGCTATTAGCTTCAGTTGTGCCCTTTTCTGGCAAATATGGTGCCCTTTCTGGCAAGTATGTTTATAGCAAGAAAAAGACAGAAAACCTAACTCAATTGTGCCCCTAGTTCATCATTTTGACCATTTTTTATTTTTTGGCTTCCGGCTAAAACAATTTTGACCAACATGAGAGTTAGATTAACATGCTTGTTCGATTTTCTGATTTGAAATCATGCAAGTCAGGTTGTGCGCACTGAAAATTTTCCTTTTTTTGGGTCCAAGAAATGGTCCAATTTTGGAAAAATAGAATAATTTTCGAGAGAAAACTAGTCAACCTCACTAAAAATTCTCAAAAACTATTTTTGCAAATGGCCACTACTCGACCAACATAGAATTTACTCTTGAGATGCACAACCTCAGATCTGAGCAAAACTAATTAACTAACTACATTAATTAATTAATTATGAAGCCACTAATTAAACTAGTTAACTAAATGACAAATGACTAATTTAAAATAATTAACTTGTCCGGGAAGCGAATGAGGCCCATGCATGCTCGGTTTCCACCCGAAGAACATCCACTGTTTGCTCCCGAAAGCCTCTGTTGCACAACCCTTGCACTATTTTCCTTCTCCAGATCAACTCTGCTATGCTTCACAAACACACTGCTCAAAATTCATTGGTGGCCGGCAAGCCAGAAGTGGTGGCCAGCCGGCCACCAGCAAGGGGTTGTCAGCCACATGCTTTAACAGAGAGCAAACAGGGCAAAGAAAGGGCATTCTCACAGATTGTTTGTATTGTATAACCCTTCCTTATCATCAAAACATCTCAAATGAGTGATACACTTGGTCCTCAAACCATTAATTCAAGCAACTTCATTGCATGATGGCCAAAGAACCAAGACGTACAAGTTCAATTATGCACAAACAAGACCAAAAACCTCTACCCTATCATACATGATCAAGGGCAATGGTGACCTTAGAAAATTGGCACATTTCATCATTTTGAGTATGAAATGCCCCAATTTTCTTTGTGTTCAAATTAACGTCCGATTTGAACACACCAAAACACAACCAAATGCTCACCTTGCACAATTTTAGTTTCCATTTTTATTTACTCATTTTAGCTTACCATTCCATTCTTTAACCAATCAAGTTTGTTAGTGAGAAGTCCTCTAAAGGGAAGGAAGTGTCAAACAAGGGTAGTTTAAGGCAAGAGAGAAATACCATGCCATTGATAATGAATCCCCAAAACAGGGTTAAAACATTAAGCAATGAACCTCAATCTCAAGCTTAAACTATCCTAAGGTTGAAAAAACCCTCAAAGCAAACAAAGAGTGAAGAAATGGGGGAGGTTGCAGAGACTATGCTTGCTGAAAATAAGTGAGAAAAACACTAAAACAATGCAATCAACTCAAGCAAGTGGTGTCTAAAGGTCTAAAACACCAAGCTTGTGAGGACACTTACACTAGAAGCATGCAAAACAAGACTCAAATGCAACAACCAGCCAAAAACAGAGTTAAAACAGTTTAAAATAGAGCCTAAAACATGCTGGAATTAAGCTACAAAAGGCTAGAAAATTTAGCTAACACATAGAGCTAACTAGGCTAGCAAACAAGACACAAGGAATGGAGGCTAATCCCTCCAAATTTGGACTTCAAAACATGATTTTCACAACTGAAAATGCTCTGAAATTCAGTATTCAAAATCCCAAAACAAAAGATGGTTTGAAGGTGGGAAACAAAGGTAGAAAGGCCTTACAAACTAGGAATAAAGAAGGGTGATTCACGCCCTAACCTTAAATGGCCTAAAACCACCAATTTTAGCCCACAAAAATAGAGTTTTTTATAGCCCAAAATCAGTAGGAAAAGATAGAAAAACAAGTATGCAAAACAAGTTAAAAGAGCAAGTGTTATACCTCTTGAAGCAAAGATCAACTTTAGGCAACAATTCAAGCCAAACCACCTTTTAGAGCTCCAAGAAAGCTTCAAGGAACCTCAGCTCAAAGATGATCAACTTTGGTTAAGGAGGTAAAGGCAAAAGTGTGGTGTATGTAGGCTAATATGCACAAATTTGCAAGAGAGAGAGAGAGAGAGAGAGATTTTTGCTCCAAAATTTCTAACCTTCAAAAATGGGGGAGGGGACCCCATATATATAGAAAAAAAAAAAACATACATTTGGATGAGATAAATCCCTCCATACACGTGCAGGGAGATGAGGCCAATTGTGGTAACAGCTGGAACAGCTGTCAATAAAATATCTGCAAAAAAGACACTGGTGGCCGGCAGCCTCAATTGGTGGCCGGCAACCACCAGGGGTTGCAGGCTTGAAGGTTTTGCTCCAAAACAGGGCACAAAATGGATGGGGTTTAAAGGCTCAAAGACAGAGTATTATGCCGAAGACTTCAGGCACTAAAACGAGCACATGCAATCATAATCATTGAGTGCACAAGTGATGACGTCCAACTCTTGAGGACGGTCAAAAATGGGATGTCTACAGTAATTTAGAAGATGATTAGCTGAAGTATTGATCAATAAAATCTCAACTCGAATTTGTTTTTTGTTGAAACTTTTATGTTTGTGAGATTTTTGGTAAAAAGGTAGACATTGTTAGGCCGATGTAATGTTTCAAAAAGAAATTGAAAGTTTAACTTAGGCTTGTCAAGATAGCTATTCTAAGTTAAAGAGATGTGTCAACGAGAAACAAGATGCAACCAGCTATGACTTTGTGAAGGGGTAATAACATCGGACAGCCAACCTGGTTAGTTTGTGACGAAAAGCTAATGTAGTTAGTGATCATAGCCTAAATGTTACACATTTGACCCGTTGACATACATTTTATTAGTCCATTAATTTGTATTATTTTATAATTTTGTGTGATTTTATATATTTGTACATATTTTAAGGGTTTGTACATAAATTAGTATAATAATATATTTTAGATACTTTATATTATATTATATTATACAAAATAATAAAATTAAAAAAAGACAAAAACAAAAACAAAAACAAAAAAAAAACAAAACAAAGGAGGAGCAATGAAAGTCAAGCAAGAAGATAGAAGAGAGAAAAGAAAGGGGGGGAAAAAAAGGGAAAAAAAAAAAAAGGAGAAAGGGGAGCTCAACGGAGCAAAGGGCTTCAGCCAATTTGATGAAACAAAGAAAAATAAAAAGAAAGGGAAAGTGGGAGAGGTTATTTTATAAATATCAGAGTGTGAAATAATTTTTCTGTCTTAGGATAGAGATGAAACACTGACCAAATAATTGGGGTAAGTTGTATTTAGTCTTTTTAGTTTTGATTTGATTTGGATGCAGTTGTATAACTTTTTGATATTTTTGTGCAATAAATGTTTTATTCAAATCATGTTATACAATGGTTTTCACTGCTGTATATTAGAATTGTTAGACGAGTCATACCTAATAAGACGGGTCGTGCATCAACTATAGTTTAGTTTAATTTAGTAGTAACAGTCCGTGTTAAGCGAAGATCATTTGTGGCTTTCTGATTTTGATATACAAATCCTTTTGACGATGTATTTCTGATAAACTTACATCATAGTACCCAAATAAATGATTTTCTAAAAGACTGAGTACAATTACTCCCAATTATGAGGTTAGTAGTGGACTCAAAATCCTAAGATATTTATTATATTTTGTTTATTTAATTGCTTAATTAATTAGTTTAATTTTTGCTCCAAATATTTGCAAACAAATCTAAATTTCTAAATTAAATTATTCATCATTAGTCCTTATGGATCAACACCTGGTCTTAACCATTATATTTTGGATTAGTAGTTATTACTTAGTTATAAATAAAATATTTGGTATGCAAATGACCATATCAATTTTTGGCATTGTTGCCAGAGACCAAAATATAATTATTTAAATTAGAGATTTATTTATAAAACAAAAATAAAATAAAATAAAAATTGAGTTTAATTTCTTTCTGTGTGAGAAATATTACTGAGCACTTTATAATATATTAATATATAAACTATCTAAAATACAAACACTAAAATATATATAACACATAATATTATATAAAGGTATAAAATAATATAAGTTAATAGACTAACAAATTATATTTTAGCAAGTCAAATAAGTAACATTTAGACTGTGATCACACCCCCTCAACTTATATTTTGCTAGTCCTCGAGAAAAACAAATTAAAAATAAAATAAAATAAAATCTATCTATGTCATTTTCATAAGGAATACGATTGCATTTAGCATATGCAACTAACCTTTGAATCCCAAGGTTACTCCTAGTGGACAAGTTGTAATAGTTAATATATCCACAAAATTCAAAAAAAAAAATTCAACACATTTTTAAAATAAAAAAAAAATATTCACAAAGATAATTGTTAATTTTAATATATTAGCAAAATAATTATGAAAGTTGAGAATACTAGCAATTAGTAAAAATAATTTATCTACGTCTATATTCAATGTATGTGTAAATTATAGCCAACAAAAATAGTATGTAATCTCTCAATGGAAAAAGACTCTAGTTCTATCAGAAGCATGTTTTGACTCAAATCTTATAGATATTGCACTCAACAAATGAATCACTAGATATGGTTCAAATTTGTGTACTCTCAACATATGCGAGTGAAATTAATATAAACAAATCAAAATATCTCGCATATAAGTGATGAAATACGTTAGCATGAAAGAAACTGTCTCTTCAAAAAATATTAAATGCTGAAAAAGAAAATTACACTAACACCTCTATCCATCATGTCTATATCTAAATTTTACCAATTCTGTGATCAAATAGGACTTTTATTGGGTTAGCCAAATAGGGTTAGGGATAGGTAAGAAATTGAGTAAAAATCAGTATCTCCTTTTTGAGTGTAAGAGAACAGTCAAAATTATTATTGCATATTTTTGACATTCTCTTTCTTCAACAATATGTACCAACATAGACTTCTTTTCATAATCTTACTTGTCATTCTTTCTTTTTTTTTTTTTTTAAATTATATATATATATAAATATATATTAATTTTTCTCTATCCTCTTCCTTATCAATTCCTCCATTCTTTCACTCTTGAAGACAGTGGCCAGTTATGGGGTTTATTGAATGAAAGGTTTGGTATGTAAACTCAAATTGGTTTCTAAGGATTTTTTAATGTAGAGAAAGAATGTTAAAGTTCAAAAGAAAAAAATATATATACAAAACAAAATTTTGGTAGCTCGGGGGGTCAAATGGTGATGGGTTGCTGGTCGGACGGTCGCCCGGACGACCAGGTAAAAACTTGTCTACCACGGTTGTCACCTTTGTCGACTGCGGCTGTCAGGCTTCTCGCCGGATGACCGACCAGACTACCGGCCGAGCGTCCACCCGAATGACTAGCAGATGAATTTCGAGCCATTCGAGCCAACCTCCTCTTCGGGCTACCAAGCATTGCTCTATACAAAAATGCCCTAAAACATTTCCCAAATTTTGGCACAAATTTTCAACTTTTATGATTTTGGAGGGTGTAAATGCAAAATGATTTTTTGACATTCAACCAAAAACCAAAATGAAAAATATGAGATTGAACAACGAAGTAATGCACTCCCAAATCAATAGTTAAAAGTAATTTAATAACCCTCCAAAAAAAAATGATAAGCTCAAAATCTCACACGGTTATAATCTTCACATTAATCATCAAGATGTTCGAGTCTGAGTCAAAAAATTAATCAAAGATATTTAAGCGGCTATATGCATGTGCAGGTCATCCGAATATGAGATTAAAAAAATTATTGGTAATGAAAAGATAGTATAATAAACTAAGATATAATTAAAATGACAAGGCAATAAAATTGACAATTAATCACAAAACCTTTTTTTTTCCCCATACACAAAAATATTTTTTTAACAAAAACATAACCACACCCAACGGCACAGACAGAGAAGAAAAAAACAAAATGTTATTATTTTTTAAACACAACCCCGCGGGCACATGCGCATGCACACACGCGCGCACACACACACATATATATATTGTTTCTTTTGTTTTTTTGTTTTTTTGTTTTTTTTTGAATTTTTTTTTTCAAAAACAATTGAAAATAAAAATAAAACTAAAACACACAATAAACCCTTTCCCTCAACTTAAATGACATTGTCCCCAATGGCACATAGTAAAAAGGACTGACAAGAACAGTGATTGGGAAGGAAAACACAACAAATAAAAATTGGTCTTTTTTCATCAAATTCCAAGACGTATTAGGGCTGAAAATTTATTCTCCTTTACGTAACCCGTCTTAAATCAAGTTTCTTTGGTCTTATTCAGCAGTTCTCTTAAAAGGTAAACTTATTTAAATCATTGAAATGGGAACTACAATGTGTCTTGGTCGGGACACATTACTTAAAAAGATTTGTGTTTTAAAATCAGAAAGTCACGAATCCCGCTTAGCGCAGACCATCACCACTAAATTAAACTAAACTAATGGTGATACACAACTCATCTTACTAGGTATGACTCGTCTAACAATTTTAATTCACAAGAATAAAAATCATTTGTATAACATGCATTCATGACTAGTGAACACATAAGTTGATAAAACAATATTTGCAAATAGAGGCTTTCAGGAGGAAACAGTGGATGTTCTTCGGGTGGAAACCGAGCATGCATGGGCCTCCTTCGCTTCCCGGACAAGTTAATTATTTTAAATTAGTCATTTGTCATTTAGTTAACTAGTTTAATTAGTGGCTTCATAATTAATTAATTAATGTAGTTAGTTAATTAGTTTTGCATGCACAACCTCACTAAAAAATTATTGTTGAATTATTTTTGTTGAAGCCACTATTACTCGAAAAGCAAAGGATGTGATTGTTGGTAGGAAAAGAATTTTGAAATAAGTCATGGGGAATAAATATGTTAGTTGAATGATTTATCCATATAGTTAAAAAAACACATCAAAGTTTTAAGATTTGGTTCTCCCAATTGGCTAGCGTCAATGTCTATTAACTCCGTCTCATATGTGATGTCATAATTTGAACTTTGAGGGTGAATCAATAGTTTAAGCTGGCATAAATAGTTGAGTGAGATCACCCTTTATTAATTAATGAGAAATTTTATATTGTGGTAAAAGAAATTATATGATTTGAGTCATTGAGAGGTAAAAGAAGACTACTTAATTTTGTTTGTGATATTTTGTTTCGGTGATACCATCTTACTATTGGAATCAATATTTTTTTTCATATGATGGCTAGCAGAAGGCAGAGGAAAAATATGCTTGATTCTGTGACAGTGAATGGGTCTTTGGTGGTTCGGCCAGATTTGATTAAATAGGCAGTGGTGAATTTTTTTGAGAAGCTATTTTCAGAGGAGTGGGAGAACATACCTATATTAGTTGGTGTACGTACTAAAATAAGTGAACAAGCAGCAGCTATGTTGGAATCCGACTTTACAGAGGAAGAAATCTGGGATGCTATGAAGGAGTGTGATGGGAATAAGGCCCCTGGGCCTAATGGGTTCAATCTAGCTTGTTTCCAAAGGTGTTGGTCTATAATGAAGGATGAGGTTATTTAGGTGTTAAAGGAATTCCACTTAAATGGGAAGCTAGCTAGAGGTATTAATAGTTCATCCATTCACTCATTCCAAAGAAGGATTGTCCCACTGGGTTGTCTAACATTAGGCCTATAAGTTTGGTAAATTCAGTGTATAAAATTCTTACTAAGGTTTTATTTAGACGATTGCGGCAGGTTCTTTCTCAGATTATCAGTGAAGCGCAATTGGGTTTTTTGAGTGGTCGATGTATATTTGATGGAATCTTAATAGCTAATGAGGTGGTACACTGGTGGAAGAAGGCCAAGAAGAGAGGAATTGTTCTTAAATTAGATTTTGAAAAGGCATATGATTTAGTGAATTGGGGGTTCTTGTGTTCCATGATGTCCAGTTTTGGTTTTGGTGACAAGTGGGTAGGTTGGATAAAGTCATGTATATCATCAGCAAGAGTCTCCGTGTTAGTTAATGGGTCCCCAACTTCAGAATTTTTGCCTCACAAAGGTCTGAGGCAAGGTGATCCTCTATCACCTTTTCTCTTCAACTTAGTGGCTGAGGGTCTGAACATTCTACTGGAAAGAGCAAAAGAGATAGGACTGATCAAAGGAGCTGCTGTGGGTCATAGTGATTTGAAGATGTCTCATCTTTAGTTCGTGGATGATACGATTATTTTTTGTGAGGTGGGTTGGAAGGAAATCCTTAGTATGAAGAGAATTTTGAGATGTTTTGAAGTAATGTCTAGGCTCAAGATTAATTTTCACAAAAGTAAAGTCTGTAGAATTGGTGTTGAAGATGAATTGGTACAGGCCTTTGCCAAAAAGCTGAATTGTTTAACTCAGAAATTGCCTTCGAATTATTTAGGTTTACCTCTAGGTGCAAATCCTAGGTGTAAGAGAATGTGGCAGCCAGTAGTTGACAAGTTCAACAAGAAACTAGCTTTATAGAAAAGGCAGTGCTTATCATTTGCAAGTAGATTGACCTTGATCAAGTCCGTATTATCTGGACTACCTGTGTACTTTCTGTCTTTATTTAAAATGCCTGTGACCATTGCTAATCAGTTAGATAGAATTCAGTCTACTTTTCTTTGGGGTGGTGATGAGGTGAAGAGAAAAGTACATCTTGTTAAGTGGAAGGAGGTGTCTAAAAATAAGTGTCAAGGTGGGCTTGGTGTGAGGAAGCTTAGTGACTTCAATGAGTGCTTGTTGATCAAATGGTGGTGGAAATATGGTTTGGAAAAAAAGGCCTTATGGAAAAAAGTGTTGTGCAGCAAGTATGGTTAGTGTGGAGGCAGGTGGAGTCCATTGGCAGTGGAGTTAGGGGGGGTTTTTGTTTTATGGAACGATATTTTGTTCTTAGCTGCATGTAATCCTTTTTTGAGAAAGTTCTTCTTCTCTAATTTTAAGATTGTGATTGGGAATGGCATTAGGACAAAATTTTGGGTGGATGTGTGGTGCAATAATCAGAGCCTATCTCTTGTTTTCCCTAGACCTTTTTCCTTATCAATTCATAAAGATAGTTCAGTGTTTGATTTTTTGCAAAGGAAAAATGAGGGTGATGACTGGAGCCTCTTGTTTAGAAGACAACTTTTTGCTTGGGAAGAGGAGGACCTATCTAACTTGTATGAGTACCTTCAAGTTGTACCCAGTTTAAGGAGTCATGTGGAGGATCAGTGCACTTGGCTGGCTAATCCATCTGGTGCCTTTTCTGTAGCCTCTGTGTGGAATTGGATGGCTTCGCATAAAGGGTGTAACCTCAGATTTGTAATGAATATCTAGAAGAATATTGCTCCCTCTAAGGTACAATTCATGACATGGTTAGCTTGGAGAGGTAGGATGAAGTCTAATGCTTTTATGCAAAGGGTTGGGGTGCTCAAGCCTAATGCAAGCATTCTTTGTGTTTTTTGCAAGGCAGAGGTGGAGACACTGAATCATGTTTTGCTGCATTGTAGTAGTATTTATAAAGTGTGGTCTGGGATTGTTGATTGATGGGGTTTGTGTTGGGCCATTCCTGGATCAGTTCAATCTCTACTGAGTTGGTGGGCTGGTTTTAAGGTAAAAAAGAAGATCAGGATGTTGTGGACAATTGTTCCTATGGCTGTGTTATGGTCAGTTTGTGAATTAAGAAATGCTTGTTTGTTTAATAATGCTCAACCTCATTTTGCGAATTTGGAAAAGTTGGTGAAAGTTAGATTGTAGAGAATTGTTCCTATGGTTGTGCATGACATTATTTCAAATTTATGGCAGATTTGCTATTCAGTGTAATGGGGATGCTGCTGCAAATAGAGGTTACTGCTGGTAGGTTGGGTGTCTAGTTACGGATGACTGCCCTGCTTTTGATCTGCTTTTGGGCTTTTTGTGTTTCAGAGTAGTTCTTGGATGGGGTTTTAGTAGTGGTGACTTTGCAAATAGAGTGTTGGATGCTGCTGGTCTTCTGTTGTTGGTTCAATATTGCATTCGGACTGGATGTTGAGTCTTGCCTTTGTGCTCCTCAGTCTTTGCATCTGACAGTATTGTCTTGGTGTTTTTCATCCTATTTTTGTCTTGTGGCTACTGCTGCAATCCCAATTGTGCTGTGATTATTGCGGGTGATCTGTTTTATCTGTTGTTGTGGTTGAATATGGACTGCTAGGGGTCTGTTGGGTGATTCTGGGCTGATAGTAGTGTAAGTTGCTGCTGTTGATAGCATTTGGATTTATTTTCCCTTGATTGTGTTCTGTTTGTGTGTGATCAGGGCTAAGGTTCAAGTATGCATTATGAATTGATTTTGGCTACTGGTGTGGTTGATTATGGGCTAAGGTCTGCTTGCCTGCTACTGTGAGCTGTTGTGGTTGTTTCTGTTTTACTCTTATGTGTCTGCTGTAATCTGTTTAATTGGGATTTGTCTCTATTGTGTTTTGTCAGGCTTTTGTTTTTTATTTCTCTTGTTGGTCTTTCCTCCTATCGGGTTTGGTTCCTCACCAAACTCCTAGAGTTGAGCTTGTAGATAATTGTGTTTTCTTCTCGGTACCAACCTAGTTAGGATTATGTTAGTTTGCTATAATGCTTGCTGCTCTTCCCTCCTTTATTTGATGTAATCTCATTTTATGTTTGATTTTTCATTAATAAAGATTTTTTTTTGTTGATCAAAAATATTATTTTGGACTGAAATCCTCACCACTACACAGGCATGAGTAATTTTTTTCGCTGGTTTTTTTTTTATTGGTAAAAAATAAACTAAAAAATAAATCTCATGATAAGGCGGCTCAATTTTTAACTTATAAAATTTTGACAAGATATCAGAAAAAACTCAAGTAGGATTATTTAGGCCAAATTTTAGTCCAAATCGACTTATGTAGTAGCTCTCACTAGTAACTGGTCTGGTCCATTGAATCATCCTCCAATGATTGTATACCATGTCATCACTTTTGGCCACCATTCCGGTTTAACCATCACTTTCCAACCTTACTCTAAGACTGAGGCTTAGGCCTATTTTGGGAAGTAGGTTGTAATTTACTTTTCAGATTATAATCTACTTTTTTTTTCACAAAAAGTTGTTTATAAGCTGTTTATAAGCAACTTTTTATTAAAAAACTGATTATAATTATCTTCCCAAACTAGGCTTAGTTCGGCAACTTTCAATTTCAAGTAAAAAATTAAAAAGTCCTCATTTGGCAAGTAATTTTTTTAAGTTAAAAAGTCAAAAAATTATTAAAAAAATAAAAAGTCAACAATTTATACTAAAAAATTAAAGATTCTCTTTTCTCTCTATTTTTTGCACATTTTTTTCATAAAAGTCAAAAAGTTATCCCAAACATACTATCTTTTTTTTAGCTCATATTTTAGTCAAATAACCAAAAAGTTACTAAATTAGCATGTTCCCAAACGAGACCTTCTCTTTATTTTTTTGTACACCTTTTTGTTAAAAGTTAAAAAATTATCAAAATAATATGTTTCTAAACGAGACCTGAATATCTCCCTTTACGAGTATCTCCCTCTACAATTTATGCAACGAAAAATTATAACTATCTAAAAGTTAATTAGGGGAAAGTTTCAAAAAAATAAAAAAAAAGTTTGGCTGCAATCTATTTATTCTCTATGGACTTTCATAATGTTCATTATCTTTGCAAGTGGGCATGTCTCTGATGTCGCCGTCCCTAGTTTCCTTGCTTCTGTTTCGAATCTTTGGTTACTTTCTTGATCAAAAGCTTCCAACACTCAAAAGCCCAGCGAACAATGCCTACACTAATCATTTTTTTAACATTATATTTGGTATATATTTTATGTAGAACGATCGTAACCACAATATATTAATGTACCTTATGTGGAATTTATTGTATTAATAGTTATGATTTATGCGGTTTTAAGATGGGGTTTGACTTTTACATTTCAATTAGAGAAAACTTAGAGGCCATACGAGTCCTGTTTTGATGATATGAATAGTTCATTTTGTAAGGTTATCCATATATATATCATCCATAAAAAAATTAAACTAATCCAATAATGGTAATATTTTTATTTTATCGTGTTTATAATAAAAAATATATAGTATGTTTTTAAAAATATATTTGTTGTCTATTTTTTTTCAAAAACTAAAGTAACAAAATAAAAATATTACAATTATCAGGTCGACTTAATTTTTTAATGGATGATATACATTGATAGTCATACAAAATGAACGATTCAAATTATCGAAACGAAACTCGTGATGGTCCTATGAGCCCTTTAAGTTTTTTAAGTTGAGATATAAATTTCAAGAAAGTCAAATGCCTTAAGATGACATATCAAATGTAATATATATAAAAATAATAATAATAATAATAATAATAAAAAAATAAATAAAAGATAAAAATTAGTATATAATGTAGCATTATTGAAAGGCCAAGTGTTCATTTGCTTAACCTATATTCCTAATTGGTGCAAATTTTTTTAATTACATGTATAGAATATGGCGAACGATGATTCTTTTAAAAGGAAAATTTTCCTAATAACAAGTTGTCAATATGTTAATAATATCCCAAATGCATTGCTGCAAGCTAACTAAATTCTTTTAGTGATTCTAAAATAATGTGATTTATGGCTGAGATTTCGACAATAATAGAAATATCAACCATAAAATACATCATTTTAGAATAACTTTTTAAAAAAATTACTCTAAAAAAACCATGCTTGCTTTTTACGAGTTTCATTTTGATGATTTATTTTGTTTACTTCTTAAGATCTTGTCTGTAGCTCATCTATCTAAAAAAAACGAAAATGTGTAAGACTACTAATTTAGGAGCATTAGGAGAGCAATAATTGGTGAGGCCCACTTTCTAATGTGATGTTTTACTTCTTTTCTTTTCTTTTCTTTTTTTCCTTCTTCTTTCACTGCCAGCTCATTAGAGCTGACATTAGTAATAATATTTTAGTGGTCAAAATCACTGTTGAAAAGAAAATTAGATTAGCATTTTTATGAGTTCAACATCTTAGTTTTCTTAAAAAGGAAATTGTAATTTATTTCTTGTGTCAAAATGGTTCTTGTAATTTTAATTGTATTTTCACATTGTGTTAATTTAACCCAATCGTTAACATTTGTTAAGAAATTGCATAGATTCAAGGATAAATTGGTCAATACAAAAGAAAATATATTATTTCAAATTGAATGCCAACCTCTCAATCATTTTGAAGAGAGTGAATGCTTTATTTTAACCAAGATATTTGGCCTAGTGGTTGTGTTACACAATTTGTGGTGTGAGGTCTCGGATTTAACTCCTATAAAAAGCAGTTTGATACTCTTTGTAATAATTAATTTATTTCTCCTCCATTATGAGGTTTATGTAATTATTAACGGTTGTTGGGCTTGGCTTGGTGGGCTTGGTGAATTAGTAGTTAGATTTCGTTGACTTTTTAGCTATTGTATGATAGTGGTTTGTTTGGTAATATAAATATTTCTCATACTGTAATTACTTTCTTATCTATCGACAAAAAAAATAAAAAAAGATTTATTTTTCTTCTTAATTTCACTTTAATTTTAAATGAGTGTTATCAATTAGACTAAATCAAGACAAGTGAAAAATCAATAGTAAAATTAATATATTTATAATTACAAACAACAAATCAGTATAAGTTTGCACTTAAAAAAATTAAATGATATATTTTCAAAAACATATATATCAATAATT
Organism: Camellia japonica; assembly: GCA_030407325.1. NCBI lineage: Eukaryota > Viridiplantae > Streptophyta > Magnoliopsida > Ericales > Theaceae > Camellia > Camellia japonica. The sequence goes on from JAPPVO010000032.1 coordinate 124,075,555, forward strand.
TTTCAAAAAGTAAAAATAAAAATTTGTAATTACAATTATCAAAACAGTTATGATTGGTAGCTCGAATCCCCTTCCCCGAATCCCCGAAACGACGTCGTTTCGTATTTTTTTTTATTTTTTTTTTTTTTTTTTATTTTTTTTTTTTTATTTCAGACGCAGAGAAGAGAAGAGAAGAAGAAGAAGAGAAAGGGGAGGGGGAGGGGGAGGGGAGGGGGAGGGGAGGGGTCCAACAAACTAGGGGAGGGGGAGGGGGAGGGCTGGAGGCGGAGGAGGAGGGCTGGAGGCGAGGCGACGAGCTTCGGACGGAGGCGAGGCGACGCGGGCGAAGCTGCGGACGACGCCGTGCGGCGAGCTACGGACGACGAGCTTCGGACGACGCGGGCAACGAGAGGCGACGCCGGCCGACGAGCTTCTTCCCCTCTCTTCTCTTCCTCCTCTTCCCGATCTCTCTCTCTCTCTTCCTGAATTTCGGGGGATTCGGGGGAGCTCGATTTCGAGCTCCCAAGCTTTATTCTTATCAAAAATAAGATTGGTGATGGAACTCAACCATCCAATTCACTTTATACTGTATTTGGATTAAGAATTTAAAAAGATAAAAAAAATAAAAAAATAAAATTAACTTTTATTTCACATCACTCTTACCTTTTGCTTTTTATTTTTAAATTTTGACTCAAATTTATAATTTACACAATCTTAATAAATTAGAACGAATCTTGCGCCGTAAATGGTGGTACTCCACCCAATCTAATGTGTGTATAGTTTTATCCATTGCAATTTATTTATTTAATTTAATGCTAATTACATCATGATCGGCTTTCAGTGCTTGTTCAGTGCTTGCTCATTGGTTCCTATATACTATATTTTTTTTTAATGATTACAATTATTATTTATATTGTTAATGTTGTTGTTATTATTTTTATTTTGTGTTCAGGTGGATTAGGCTGTTTTTAACTTATTATATTTAGGTTGTATTTAGATAATAGATTTGAGAAAAAATTTGATTACGTATCGGACACCATATGTAACTCAAAAAAGAAAGAAAAGATTATTATAAATAAAATGTAAATTAAATTTTTTTTTTAATTTTTTTCTTTCATTTTAAATTTATATTCAAATTCATGATTCAAATACAGAAATAAAAAATTCACAAAAACTAGAGGGACATGCCTCCCTCAGATGAGTTTTGAATTTGTATGCGTACTGAATCTGACCTAAATTAATATAACTTCAAAGGTGGCACATGCAACGCAAACCCTAACCTCGTCCTCCTCCCCTAAATATGGAGAGAGAGAGAGAGAGAGAGAGAGAGAAGTAAAGTTGCAAACTTCTTTTCTTTTTTTTTTTTAGCTGAATAAAGTAAAGTTGCAAACTTGGAGTTTGTTTTTTGGTTGGGAAAATGTGAAAAAAAAATTATAAAGTCACCGCAACATATAAGAGTTTTAGAGACTAAATTTTTTGACATTTAAAAGTTAAAATTTTGTTGCAAAAAACTTTTAAGAACCAAATTCTATAAGTGTGAGGATAGTCGCTAAAAGTTTGTCCTGAAAAGTCAAAAATAAAGTTTTTAACGATAAAATTTTAAAAATATCACTAATAAATACACTTTAAGGACAAAATAATTTGGTCTCAAAACGGTTTAGTTTTTTAGACAAAAAATTTGGTCCTAAAAATATAATAATTTATCACTAATGTCTAATTTTTGTTGCTAAAAATATAATAACGACACTTTTCGTAACAAAAATATTTGATCCGTAAAAAATAATTTTGCCCTAAATTTTGGTCTTTAAAATCTTGATTTTTTATAGTAAGTAGAAAAATAATTATAAAGTGATGGAAATATAAATAAATTTTATCTTTTTATTATTTTATAATTATTTTGGGTTGATATCGATTATTTTCATTTACAATTGTCACACCACTAAAAGGAAAACAAATTATATAGAACATATCATTTTTATTTTCTAAAAGCCTTTAATATGGGTGACATCAATGAAGAATAGTTTGAATCCTCTTTTGGATTGGTAATCATGTCACTCATACTGTTTTGTGTGTGTTCCCAGACATTCTTTGAAGGCTATATCGGTAGTTGTTATACTTGATGTCTATATTATTTTAGTTTTTATAATTGATTTGATTTTGATTTTGATTTTAAATTTATAATTTTATATTAATTTGATCCAATTAATTACTTTCCTTAGTGTTTTTTTATGAAAAATGTGTACATGAGGAGCATATGTCAAGATTTTAGGGGCAAAATTATGAATTTACTCAACACAGTAAGTTAATTTTAACCATTTCACTGACTATTTCTTGTTAAAAACAAGAGGTATCAATTAGATTAAATTGATACAAAATCTAAAATTTATAGTTAAAATCAAGTTAATTAAAACTGTAGGAATCAAAATGACACAAGTAGCAAAATTCAAGGACAACTAATACAATTTGCCTTCTTTTAAATTGGTATTTTTTTCAGAGTTCAATTTTAAAAATTCATGTACTTTCGTGTTTATTTTTAAAATTTCTTGTTAAAATGAGAAATATTAAAATATAAGGCATTTTTCACAAAATATTACGCAATTTTACATATTTCAAAACACTATACACATATTTGTAAGCATTTTTCTTGCGCCCACCAATTGATCTGTCCTTAGCATTTCCATTTTTCTTACGCCCCTATAACATTTGTTAACATTGAGAATGTGAAAAAAAAATATATATATATATGTAAAAAGATTATAAAGTATTTTAAAATTCATAAAATGTGTATTAAATTTATTAATAAATGTTTCAAGATCTACATATATTTTTGTCATTTTCTTATGTTCTAAGGGCACTTGTTAAAATTCTATTTTATTTTTAAATTTGGAAGTTTAAATTAATTTATCAATTTATTGGAATAAGTTTTTGAATGTCACCACTAAAAAAAATTAAAAAATAAAAAAGTTGAGGTCGCTATGGTGTAGTTGTGGTCTTTGCCTTCATTTGGGAAGTAGGATGACTTTTTAATTTTTTGACTTTTTAACTATTTTAACCTGAGCTAAAAACTCTCGTTTATGATAGACTTTTTGACTTTTGTACGAGAAAAAGTAAAATAATTATGTTTGGATGTGACTTTTTAATCTATTTTATCTTTTTGTAACTACAATAGTCCCAACTTCACATACCAAACATAACATTTTGCTTCAGTCCTCGATGATGATTAGTTGGAGGTTTTGTACTAACCTAATTAGGATAAAGCCTTTTCAACGTTGATGTAGTTTTGGCTGGTTGTTGATGTATTGGAGGAACACTTTCATGGTTATCTCATGATTTAAATAACAATAATTAATTAATTAATTAATTAATTAATTAAAACTTTGGTATGGGTTTGAGGGAGAGTGATGACTGGAACATGAGGCCTCCTATTTATTTATTATTTTTTCGTATAAAGAAAAGGAAATTTATTGATACATATCAATAATATGATTACAAACCAATTACATCAAAAATAAAATACAAACTTTATCAAAAGCATTATTCTTTTCAAACATACTTCCATTACGTTGGCACATCACATGTACTCAAATCAATCATATATGCTAATAAAGAAGGAAATATTTATTTTTCGGGGGGGCAATTTGTCAACATCTAAACTAAAGCAAGTAATTGACACCTTGGCAAAACTCAAACAAGATTACATTTGACTTAACTTTTACTTATCGAGAGATGTTTTTTTTCTTTAACTCAATTTTCGAAGAGTGCGTGTCAACTTCTAAATTTATGCCACTCATTAAATTTTTACTCAAATTTATACTTAGATTTAAATTTTATCATTGGAGTATTTTATATGACAAGAAGTTTTTTTTTAATCAACAAAAGAAATCTTTATATGATAAGAAGTTTATAATTAAACTAAAAAGAAAGGCTGTTAGAGGTCATGGAATGCATGAAGGGGAATGGAGACCAATTATCCGCAACCATGGAGGCCAAGGAACCAGGGTAAACCAAATACAGAAAAGTATTCACACTATTTTCTTGGATGAGCTACCAAAATCCATGGAACCAAGGATGCTTTTTACTTTATTCTCCAATTTCGGAGTGGTGCAGGATGTATTCATACCCAACAAAAGAAGGAAGATGACGCGCTTAAGGTTTGGATTTGTAATGTAGGACTGTCTAATAGCAACAAAAATGGCAATCCAAAAGGCAAATAGCTTATGGTGTGACAATAGATCCCTGAAGGTAAAAGCTGCAGAGTTTGGTAAAGAGAATGATACGGGACAGAAGGGTATTGTCGCTCCATTACCTAGGAGGAATACATGGATGATCAGATTAGAAGATGGAGGGCATCTTGACAAAAGGACTTATGCCCAGGCTGTATTAGAAGGAGTGAAGCTGTTCGTTATATATTTTGTACAGGCCAATCGCAGCTTAACACGTGGCTCGTAAAGGGTAATTTGGGGAGTTAATACAAGTCTCCAGTCAGCGACAGGCACGTGGTAGTTCATATTGGTAGCAATGGATCTGCGCAGTATTAGAGCAGTTAGAAGGCGCAAGATGACGTGGCCCAACGGTTACTCTCAAATTCAAATTCAAATTCAAGAGGAAAGTCTAATTGCAAGAATAGCGTAGTGGGAGCAAACAGTTCAAGGCCATGACCAGTGATCGTAGAAGGGCATTTCGACGATTAGAAGCCCACTTCGATGGTTGCCATTAAAGAGTACAAATAAAAGGGAAGGCCAATAGAAGAGAGAACCAGACTCACATCTAGAAACTAGTTATTTACTTTACTTTTTTACATTCTAGTTCTTCAATTCCTGTACTGCACTTCAATTCTTAGGAGTAGTTCCAAGTAGTCTATTGCTGTCAAACCCTTCGAGGTTGTGAAAGTGCGAAGGTATCATTGTAAGTTCTTATTAATTAATGAAATTCAGTTAGTGAAACTGTTTTTGTCCATCGTTATTATCAATATCTTTAAATTTCTCCTAAGCAAAAGCTACTAGTAAAAGTCATCTTCATTAAAGCCGAAAGAATTTCAATACAATCGTCTGATAATTAGTTGGCATTTAAAATCTCTATAAGGACTTATTAACCCTTGCTGGCACGCTTAAAATTACATTATTAACCTTCGAAAGCCAAAAAAACCAACATATATTTTTTGGCATGCCTAGTGGGACTAAAAAAAAAAAGGCTAGACGTTGAGCAAAAGAAGAAAATGACCACTTATTGATCCTGAAAATATGCATGCTTCAAACAATCCTCCACAATTGGTTAAAGAAACCATTACTTCAGGGTATATAACTCAAGTCGAGAATAGTGGGCAAGGCTAAGAAGCTAACGCTTCGACTGTCTCATCCGCACCACCAGCTAATCAATGGAGAGGTTTAGTGGATATTATGGGACAATAGTTAATGTATACAATGGAGAGGTGGGCAGTATCCTTTCTGGATCAAATGCATACATATCAACCACCCATCATTAGACAAGCTGAAGAAAACATAAATCTGCTTCAGCAGCAACTGACTCAAAATAGACAGCCTACACAAAATAATGGGCAAAACAATGGTCAAACCAGTAATCGAACACCTGAAAGACCAATACCAATGCCTCAGTCATGGTATGAGCCCCTCTCTAGAATGCCAACAGGCCAAAACATGTCTATACCTATCTTTGAAGCCATAAATATTAGTAGAATAGGGTTAACACAAGAAAATGGCAGGGCATATACTAATCACATGTTCGAATTTACACCCGAGAGGTTGGATGGGCTCTTGCAATTGGAAGAGAAGCAATGCCTACTCCTCCTCCAACGATTCCTTTTGCAGTGCCTTTTGTAGGCCAAGCACCTGCCCAAAGAGGTCAGCCATATCCGCAGGCTTACCAGGTACAACAGGGACAACCAGTCCCAAATATGCCATTGTCTGGACCAAAGGGACTCCAAGCACAAGGGGTTCCTCTAAACCTAGTGTTTGCTCCCCCAATAGTGGCTCAAGTAGCACAAAACATGGTGTCGAGAGACCACATTGCTGATATAGTAAGAGAAATCTGTGGACCCATGGCTCGGGTGGTCCATACTCCTATCTATAGAAAGCCTTACCCGGAATGGATGGATAGGCTGCATGAGCACCCAAGGGGATATAAAATACCAGATTTTGTCATTTTTTATGGAAATGGAAACCAGTCAACCATTGAACACATTGCCAGATTCACAGGCCAATGTGGTAAGTTCACCAATAATGATTATATGAAATTACAACTTTTTCCAAATTCTCTAACTGGGCAACTTTTGTCTGGTACACTAACCTTACACCTGATTCTATTCAAACTTGGCAACAAATGGAGGAAGTATTTCATGCCTAGTTTTTCCAAACAGAACCTGAGGTTTCTATGGCAGACTTGGCAAGATTGAGCCAAAGGCCTAGTGAGAAGGTTGCTCAATTCATTGCCAGATTCAAAAGAGAATGTAACAAATGCCGGGTTATTTTACCCAAACTTGAATTTGTTTGATTGGCCCAAAATGGGCTAGAATTTAGGCTTCAAAAGAAGTTTGATTCGATAAATTTTCAAGATCTAGTGAAACTTACTTATAAAGTTTCTAGATATGAAACCTTACTTGAAGAAGAACAAGACTGAAGCAATGCATCCTATAGGACCTATTATAGGGACCCTAACTTTGAAATTGATGCAGCAGCGATCATAGAAAAAGAACCTATGACCTGTGAGGCATTGATTCAGAAAGATATTACAATTGACCAACAGTTTAAAAAAAAAGATCTTCATAGGAAATATTCTTTTGACATAACAAAAGCAGATGACATATTTGATTATTTGCTAGCAGCACATTTCTTATAGTTACCTAAGGGAATTAAGATCCCAAATTCTGAAGAACTTAAAGGAAAATTATACTACAAATGGAATAACTCTTGGTCCCACTCAACTAAAAATTGCATTGTTTTTCGAGACAGGATCAAAGAACAAGTTCAAAAGGGGAGACTGAAATTTCCAACCAAGACAGGAAAGGCCATGGGAATTGATGCTAACCCATTTCTAGAAATTAGAGAAGCAGCAGCTAATGTTGGCATACCAGATTTCTAAAATCTTTCTTTAAAGGAAGTAGAAGAGGTCAGTGTGCAAATGCATGTTGCTAGCTAGGCTACCTTCAAGAGGAACACAAAAGGTTCACTAGCTAGTGGACAAAGCTTTGTAGGTTAAAAGGATAGCTCCAGTGAATAAACATTGGATAATGACTCAGTTGAAGCAGTTGTAACGTAGAGAATGTGTTCCAGATGTAGGTTGAGTTACAAATGGCTGAAGGGACTCCCAATTGATGGGAAGCAGCACTACAAAGATATGCAGAGAGACCGCAGGCCAGCCAACACTTATGGCAGGAGGCCATTTCTGATTGGTTCTAGGCAGCAGCCACCCTTGGCTGAGCTTTCAGACACTAGGAATCTATCAAGGGGTAAGAGGTCTCTGCATAAGATCAGGCCACATATCTACTACAAGACAGTCAGCCAGCCTGAAAGAAAGCCTGAATTTGGCTTAGGACAAGGCACTAGAGCCAATGATTGACCCTCTAAGACGGCTTCGAAGACAGTTCCAAAGACAAGAGTAGCAAGCCTACTAACCAGAGCAGTAGAAACATGGGTACCAGGGGTACCTCATTGGTTTGTCATGCAAAACAAACCAAAAGTGATTCCTACCTAGGAAAGGGCTTTCGGAAGGAAAGAGAAGATGATCAAACCCCCTTTGGTAACCCCAAGTAATTGGGTATTACTGTAAAAACCCAAAGACAAGGGAACCAAATATGGTTCCAGTAATCTCTAGATCTCAGAGAAGGAAGATCTAGCGAAGATACACCTAGTCCCAAAGAGATTTGAAAGAAAATGAAGAAAGTACTTCCTTGGCTCAGCCAAAGAGCCAGATAGAAGAAGGAGAAAGTTCAAAACCTAGTCCTAAGATCAAAATGAGTACTAGCAGAGAACAAATGGCCAAAGTTCATGCTAAACTAAGACCCAAAGAGATATCCAGTCTACCAGGCCTCGAAAAGGCCTTGATGGAGAGTGATGATGAGACAGGTGAAGAAATCAAACCAGGCCAAGAAAAGGTATTAGCTGAAGAAGAAATGTTCGAAACTTTTATGGATGAGCAGACCGTCATGGTTGAAAAGCTAACAGAGGTAGACCACCAACAAACTGCTTCGAAGGAACCTGTTAGTACTGAGGTACCAGAATGTTGTATGAAGGATGTTTCACAAGCATCAGAGCAAACCAATATGGAAGGAAAGCAAACACAGCCAGTAGTATAATTTGGCTCATTCCCTCTAACGCAAGTTAATATGGCTCGGGAGTTTCAAGCTGAGGAGGAGAATCAAGAAGGCTAGTAGGGTGATCCCATTCCAATTTCTAGTAGGGATTCACAAACCAGCATGGTCCAAGATGAGTTTGAGGTGGCCAGGCCTATGGAAACTGATGAAGAGAGTAAAGAGGCAAGTATTAACCTCTCATATCCCTTCGAATACCCTGTAGTATCCATGACCCAACCTGTTAAGCCCCTGTACATCAAGGCTTATTTCGATGGGATAGAAATGGGCAGAGTACTGGTGGACAATGAGCAGCAGTGAACCTGCTTACACGATCCTCCTTGAAGAAGTTAGGGAAAAGAAATCCCAGGTTGGTCCCAACAAGCACTACCATTGCTGGTTTTGTTGGAGATAGATAGATGGCTTAAGACATTCTGCCTATCAACCTGAGTGTGGGAACCAGAGACTGCATGATAGCATTTTTTGTCATAGATAGCAATGCCAAATATAATGCTTTGCTTGGTAGGGATTGGATCCACACAAACAAATGTGTGCCTTCTTCTTTATATCAGAAGATAATGATAGCAATAGGCAATGGGGAAACGAAGGAGATCGATGCAGATCCACAGCCCTTTTTTGTCTGTGCAGATTTTGCAGAAGCCAAGTTGTACACTAAAGGGGTGATTCCACTTAGTGTACTAAGGAAGTTTGATGTAACAGCCGAAGTGACGACTAATGAAAAAATGGCACACTTGAAGCATCTAGTACAGGACAGTGTTGATGAGGAGTTCATCATCAAAGATGCCAATGTTGCCTAGTTGTAGGCAAAAGGATCAAGGTCGGGAAGCCAAACCTTTGGCTTTAATCAAATTTTCAACATTGGACATAAAGGCAATAGTCCAAAAGGTGTAGGAAGAAGAGAAAGAAGCCATGGTGATTGGCTATAGTCAGGGGCAACACGAGGCCAGACCTTTGGCTCTTGGCAAATATTATGCATTGGACATTGTCCAGGAAATACAAGAGGAAGAGGCTCTATGGACAGATTTTGTCTATGAAAAAAAGAGTAAGGATGTTGAACTCGAAGAGGTAGAAACAGAACAAGATGAAAGGGTTACTTCGAAGGTAGAAGAAGTCCAAGGGGGAGTATCAGTGAGTGCTCAAGTACAAGATCCCTTAGAAGAAGTTAACCTAGGTGAAGGTTCAGTACAACAACCCACTTACGTCAATGTTTGGTTGGATCCTATTGACAGGAACCAGTTATTAGTTGTCCTGAAACAATATAAAGATTGTTTTGCTTGGTCTTATAATGAGTTGCTTAGGTTGGACAGGTCATTAGTGGAACATAGGCTCCTAATGAAGCCTAATTTTAAGCCACACAAGCAGAAACCAAAACGAATGAGCCCTAAAGTGGTTCAAAAAGTGAAAGAGGAGATTGTTAGGCTCCTTAAAGCAGGCTTCATCAGAACAGCTAGGTATGTTGAATGGTTGTCTAATATTGTGCCTATAGTAAAAAAAAAAAAAAAAAAAAAAAAAAAAAAAATTGCAAGCTGAGGGTATACATCGATTTCAGAAACCTGAATTTGGCAACTCCAAAAGATGAGTACCCGATGCCTATAGTTGATTTATTGGTGGACAGTTCGGCAAGACACAGGATTTTGTCTATGATGGATGGACATTCTAGGTACAACCAGATCTGCATAGCAGAGGAGGATGTTCACAAGACAGCTTTCAAGTGTCCTGGAAACATTAGTACATTCGAATGGGTTAAAATGCCATTTGGATTAAAGAATGCTGGAGGAACATATCAGAGGGCGATGAACACTATCTTCCATAATCTCATTAGAGGATACTTAGAAAGTTATATTGATGATATTGTTGTGAAATCTCAATCCATGGAAGAGCATCTGGTTCACTTGACAGCAGCCTTCCAAAGAATAAGAGAGTTCAAGCTGAAACTCAATCCTTTCAAATGTGCTTTTGGTGTATCAATTGCAAACTTCTTGGGATATGTGATACACAAGAAGGGAATACAGATTGATCATAACAAAGACAAAGGCATTATTGAAGCCAAACCTCCGTCAAGCAACAAAGAATTGCAAATATTCCTTGGTTAGGTTAATTTCCTTCGAAGGTTTATTTCTATCGCTACTGGAAAAACTAAAGTATTTTCTTCTTTGTTAAAGTTAAAAAATAAAAAATAATTTGTGTGGACAACAGAGCATCAAGGTACTTTCGAAGGAATCAAAGCCTACTTGGCCAAGCCTCCAGTATTGATGCCACCAAGGAGGGACAGACCTCTGAAGCTACACATTGCTGTAGCAGAAGATTCATTGGGAGTTTTTCTAGCTTAGGACAATGAAGAAGGAAAGGAACAAACAGTATAATACCTTAGTAGGTTTTTAAATTCTTGCCAATATAAATACTCAACTATAGAAAAGCTGTGTTTGGCATTGTATTTTACAGCAATGAAATTGAGATATTATCTTTTGCCTACTGTTGTCTTGGTAATTACAACCACAAATTTGGTTAAATACATGTTATCTAGACCCATGTTGAAAGGAAGAATTGGCAAATGGATTTTAGCTTTATCAGAATTCCACTTAGAGTATGTTCCCTAAAAGGCAGTAAAAGGATAGGTTTTGGCTAACTTCTTGGCTAATCATCCTTGTCCAAAAGAAAGCCAAGAGATAATGGAGCTTGGCACAATTGATGTTGAACCATGGAAAATATGGTTTGATGGATCAAAAGCCAATATTCTGGTCGGAATTAGTATTGTAATTAAGTCATCACAAGGGGTAGAAACCACACATGGTTTCAAAATTGATGAGGCTACTTGTTCCAACAACGAAGCTGAGTATGGAGCTTTGGTAATGGGACTTGAGATACTTATTGGATTACAGGCTCATGCAGTTGATATATTTGGAGATTCTCAATTAGTAATCAACCAAGTAAAAGGAATTCTTAAATGTCAAAGTGCAAGCATGTTACCATATTATGTTGCTACATTGCATTTTCTTTCTCAGTTTCAAATAGCAAATATGACTTATGTCCCAAAATACATGAATCATAAAGCCAATGATGTAGCTCAAAGGGCTTCGAATTTTAGAAGAAGGGTTGACACTCAAATGGACATAAGTCAAGCAACATATTAGAAGTTAATACCACCTCTGGCTAAAAGGGGTACCATGATAGAAGTTAACCAGAATGATTTGGAAGAGCATGATTGGAGACAACCAAATTAACTGGTCCTTCTTCGAAGGCTAGCAGGAGGCTTAAATTGCAATCAATGCAATTCATAGTGTATGGAAATGCCCTCTACAAAAGGGAAGCAGATGGGTTGCTGTTGGAATGTCTAGGGCCAAAAGAGGCATTGATTGCTATGGCTGAGGTGCATGAAGGCATTTGCGGCGCCTATCAACCTGGTATGAAGATGATGTGGTTACTTCGAAGGCATTCCTAATATTGGCCAGCCATCCTTAAGGATTGTATAGAGTATGCAAAGGGTTGTCAAGCATGCCAAGAGCATGGCATGACAAGACATGTGCCTGTAACTGATCTACATGCAGTAGTAAAGCCATAGCCATTTAGAGGATGTGCAATGGATATGATGAGGAAAATATATCCACCCTCTTCGAAGCAACATTATTTCATTCTGGTGGCCACATATTCTTTCACTAAGTGGGTTGAAGTTAAGCCTTATAAAGTTGTAGATCAGTCTGAGGTGATTGACTTTATCAAAGAGTTGATCCATAGGTTTGGCATCCCACAAACCATAACTATAGATAATGGGACTGTGTTTGATGGGAAGACGTTAAAATTTTTCGCAACAAAATTTGGAACTAGTCTTATTAATTCCACCCCTTATTATGCACAAGCAAATGGTCAAGCTGAATCATCTAACAAATCCTTGAAAAAGGGAATACAAAGAGTTGTGGAAAACAATTCTAGGGATTGGCAAAATTTGTTATTAGATGTGCTATGGGCATATAGGACTTCTCCAATGTCAAATAAAGGAATCACATCTTCTGCCTTAGTATATGGGCATGATGCAATGTTGCCTATGGAAATTACATCAAATCTTTAAGGATAAAATGCCAAAGCCAGTTAACTACTGAGCAATATCATCAGAACATGTTCTTAAAGTTAGAGAATGTCTAGGAGGCTAGAATTTTGGTATTAAATAGTATCCTTTTCCAAAAGAAAAAGGCAACCAAAAGCTATAATAAAAAAAGTCAAGCACATTAGCTTTGACGAGGGTAATTTGGTGTGGAAAACGATACTTCCAATGGGAATTAAAAGCTATAAATTTGGCAAATGGTCACCTATTTGAAAGGGACCATATCAAATTCATAGAGTCCTTCCTGGGGGAGCCTACCATCTGAGAAATCTAAATGGATATGTGCATCCTAAGAAAATCAATGGCAGATATTTGAAGCTTTATTATCCAACTGTGTGAAAAACACAAGGAGTGTAGGATCATCATACAAAAATATAAACAGAAGATCATAACACATTTGGGTAAATAAAAGCATTTCACTTCATAAAGAATCAGGTACATTCTTTCATAATTTGGACCAAAAATTCATTATAATGTTTCAACTATTCCCTTACAATGAGTTCTCTACTTCTAAGGGTTGGGAACAATTGGATGGCAGTGCTCATATCCTATCTGTGATTGGATAGCCCCTTGTGAGAGGAATGTAATGCCTGTGCATTCTGCTCCAACGCCAGGTTGACTGTTGCTATCTCCTTCTCCAATTCGGTCTTTCTGTGTTGTAGCTGAGCCTGGAGTTGTGTGGCAGATGAGTGTTGTCCCTTTAGCATTAAAACTACAGAATGGACATGAGAGGTAAACTCCTTGTCTTTCAGGACTTCTTTCTCTGCAACCCTAGCTAGTTGATAAATGTTGACATAAAATTCGATGGTTGCTGCTGCATGAGACAAGTGATCTCTGAAAAAGGCATTGGTCTGTTCAAAGAATTGGCAGCATTTGAGGAACCCATTCTTGATGGTTGGTGTAGACACCCCATTTTTGACCGTCCTCAAGACTTGGACGTCATCGTTTGAACACTCGATGATCATCCATGCTCGTGTTCGTTTTGAGTTCTCGGAGGTCTCAACTACGCGCCTTGCCTCAAGATCTCTCAACTTGTCTGTTTTGTGATTGGTTGTGGACCAAACACTTGTGTTTTGCTTCTAAGGGAAGAGGGTGGCTTGTTTTCCATCCCCCTCAACCCACCGGCCAGGGCATAATGCCATCGGCCCCTTTTTCTTGCCATCGGCCAAGAGTGTTGGCCGATCGGCACTATATTTGGTCGGCCGGCACTTATGTTGGTCGATCGGCCATTTTTGGTGGCCGAACCCTGTTCATCTGCTTTATGCAGATATTTTGTGCCAGCTGGTGCAACTGGCATCCACAATTCACCCCCTCCATATACGTGTATGGAGGGATTTTCCCTTTGCTTAGCTTCTCTTGGAAGCTTTAGAATTTGAACTTCTATATAGAGGGAGCCCCTCCTCCCTCCTCCAGGGTTCAGAAAAATTAGGTTGGGGGAGTGAGATATAGTTTTGTATCTATACTCCCTTGTTTGATCTTATTTTGTGCTCAAAAGTGTTGTTTTGTCTTACTATTGTACACAAACACACACTAGAACACCATCCTCTTGGTGCTGAGGTCCATTGAGGTTGATTTCAGAGTTATTGGACTGGTTTTGGTCAGAGGAACCTGCTGGAGCCTTGTTCTTGAAGAAGTTCTACAAGGGTGAGCAAACTTGCTTTAGATACCCCTTTCTTGCTTAAGCTTCTAACCCTTCTTGCTTATTGTTTTAAGCTTAACTTATAACTGATAAAAGTTCTGATTTTTCTTTCTTTAGAACTTTGTTTAAGGTCATTTTGAGGTTTGGGGTTGTTTCCCCCCTCTTAGGCCTTGTTTTAGGCCATCCCTTTTGGCCATTGTTCTTAGCTTTGCATGACCTCTCTACCACTAAAATCCAGAGGATTTTTAGTGGTGGAGAGGTGGTATTGGCATCTTAAATAGGAGAGGGTCATCCCCTCTCCATGTTGTCTTTAATGCTTGCATAAATGGCTTATGTTAGTATCATGTTTGCGTAGCTTGTTTTAGCTTCATTTCAGTATATATTAGGCTTTGTTTTGCCATGATATAACACTGTTTTGACTTGGTTTAGACATACCATGCATGCTTTGTATACTTGTCTTGTAATCCCATGATTTGCCTTAACATGCACCATGTTGTAACATGCCTTTTTAACATGATTTTGGTTCAACTCCATGAAGCTTTTAGCCATGTTGTGACATGCTTAAGCTCTGATTTTGGTCCTCTTGGTCATGCTTGCATTGTTTTGTATAGCTACCATGTATTCTAGCTTGTTAGCTTTAAGTGTCCAAGTCATTAGCATGCTATATTTGGGGTCATTTCAGTGGTTTGGCATCACTTGTAATGTTATTTCAGTCCATATTCCATGCTCATATGCTTGCACTTATGACTCCTTTAATGTCTTAAAGAATTAGTGTCTTATGCCTTATGAATGTGTCATTGTGTATGCCATCATGCTTAGGCATTTGAGATGCCATCTAAGTGGATTTTTGGGCTCATTTTGACATGCCATAACTTTGTTTTTGGTTGCTTAAGTCATGCCATGTTTGGCTTTGATAGGTGTAGTGTAATACCTCTTTTGTGGCCTTGTTTGCTTTATGCTTTTGGTCCTTTGTTCTAGCATGTTTTGGCTTCATTCCTCGCATGTTTTAGGATCATCTTGACATGATTTAGGACTATTTTGGGTTACATTTGCCATATGATCCTTGTTTTGTATAGCATTGGTTCAAGTCCCTTCACAAGCCTTAGGCTTTGAGCCTTATGCATACTATGCTTGATTTGTTTATGTGATTTGGCATCACCCCTATCATTATTTTAGAACATGTAATGTTGTCACTTTTGCACACTTTTCACCTCTTTTAAGTATGCTTAAGAGTTGCTCATTTATGCTTAAGTGTTAGGCCAATTACCATGCATGTTTGTATGCGATTTTGTCCCTTATCCCCTAGCATATTGGCCACTGATTTGGACCTATTTGAGAGCTGTCCATTTTGGTTTAAGACCATCCCCGCATGTTGTTGCAAGCTTGCCTTGCATGTGGTCACATGCTTGTTGCATATTTGGTAAATTGCATGTTGTAGCATGCTAGTTCAATTGTGCCTCGTTGTATACTTGAACCATGACATGTTGTTGCATGCTTGAGTTGTCTTGCATTTGGCATACTTCTTGTTAAGTTGCTTTGCATGTTTGCATGCATTGTCCCTTGAATGTTGTCACATGCTTTGCATGTTTGCATGCTTGTTTAGGTTGCATTGCATTCGACATGCTTGTTACCATTAGCCTTGTATGGCATTGTCATTAACATGCTCATGTTGCATTAGTTTTGCTTGCATGTTTGCATCCCTTGCCTCTTGATCGACCATGATAGAGGTTGGGGGCCCCTTTATGTGTTTTGTGTGCATTTCATTTGATATTGAAGTTGCACACTTGACTTCTTTGGCCATCATGCATTGGAATGCGTGATTGATGGCTCGAGGGTCGAGCACTACACTCCCTTGAGTTCATGACATGATAGGGAGGGTGTTTGTGCACACATTGCCTTGAAAATGCATTGCCATGCTCTGTATGTCCTCTGTTGCAGCAAAAACAGGATTCTGCAGGAAGAGATGGCCGATCGGCCATCTTCAGTACCGGCCGGCTATGCATTGTTAGCCGAGATCCCCACAAATGGTCGATGACCCGTTCCTCTTGGCCGGTGGCCTTGACTTTCGGCCGGTGACATCCCACAGTGCTCAGAAGGTGATTCAGAAGCATCCTTGAGACTTGCACAGTTTTCAGAGGTGCAGAGCAGTGTAAACAGAGGCAACATGACATGGCGATAGATTTCCGAGCGAAGCCGACCGAGCATGCATACATCTCCCTTCCCGAGGCTGTTTTATTGCTTTAGTAGCTTAATTAATTTGTTTAATTAGTTAAGTGTTGTGTAATAATTAATTAGCTTGTTAGTTAGTTAATTTGTATTATTCTTTCGGTCCCTCCGTCAAGAGAGGCGCAATTGTTGTAATAAACGTGCGTGTGTGCAATGCATGTCTTCTAAACCTCCATTTCTTTCTCCCTTTTACTTAACCGCTTACGATGGTTAGTTCTAGGGCATGTTTCAATTAGCATCTTTATGCTATGCATGTTTACATCATTCATCTATATTGCATGCACCGGGCTCAGCGCATCATACTAACTTCACTGTATTTTAATTCTAAGTCGAATACATGTATCGAATTGTTGCATCTCACATGCCACTTTAGATTAGCCGAGCCTATTCTAGTTACATTTTGCCTGCGATGCATTAGCCATCTTAACATAAACTTGGATCATACATTCGATTACTAACACGTTCTTTGTTTTGGCTCGGAGTACACTGTGAGTGTTTATGCTTTAGCATCTTGCATGAGTGTGAGCGTTAACATGACAGCATGCTTGCCATGAGGCTAATTGTTTATATGATATAATTGCCTAGATGCTTGTGAGTGAAGGTTGGATTGCTTGAATTGGGACAATTCATTGAAATCCGGATTTTAGCCTACTCGCGAGTAGCAAACTTCAAACCATTTCCAAACAAACGGATATGTGATGCTTTGTTCCGAATTAGGCGATCTAGTCTATACTTGTGTGTTGTGTGCATCACATAGTAATTCTAGCTAAATAACCGGAATAAGAACACATGTGTTTTCAAAAACTAGATATCATGCTTAGTACAGGCCGATCTTTGATTGGGCAAGCGGGGGTGCTCACAGATGACCTTCCCCAATCGTACCCATGTTCCCGAGCCAAGGCACTTTGGTGATGACGGACACGTGGCCTTAGGCACGAATCAGGGTTTCCTAAATTCCCCCAAAATAAATATTTAGGTGGCGACTCTGTATCTGGCAAATCAGTCCATGTTTGGCACTTCTTTCTTAAAAATCAGTTTTCCAAAACGATTTGCCGGACTTGGACTCTTTGGTGATTTATCAATCTCGCATTACACTTTGCGAGATCAGATTAAGAACCGTGACATTTGAGTCCGAACTGTAGTAAGCCCAAATGAACAAAACGGGATTTTTCCCGGGACGTTCGGGGACGTCTATAGTTGGCTTGGCTAAAGCTTCGAATGGGACCCTTAAGAAAGTCTTAATTAACTCCAGACAGACCTCCAAGTCTACCTGAGGAAGAGAAGTGGAGGATTCAGCCGCAGGTGAGCCTCCAATTATCTCCAGGAAAGAGGCAACTAAATCCAAGGGCTCAGCCTCACTACCAGATGGAAGTACTGGTGTAGATATGCCAAATAGACTGGCCAGTTGGGCTTCGAAGATATCTGTCTCTTCTTTTGAAAAAGATAAGGAGAGGAGCCACTGGTAGATACTGAAGCAATGGATGGAGGAGAAGGAGAGGAGGATACCTTAACAGCATCAATGGTCCTAGCCACCAGCATGTCCAAAGAGGGAGGACTGGAGCAGGGCAGTGAAAGAAGTGTCAATAGACTACCAATGCCATCCCCAAAGGTACTAACTGTTGGTCTAGAAGATGGAGTAACAGGTGTACTCTTAAGAGATAAGGAGCTGGCTAGGACCCTGGGAGGTGTAAACACAGGCAAAGGTGAGGAAATGTTCACCAGAGGCCAGTTGAAGAACTCAATGGGGTTTGGAGAGAGAGAAGAAAGTATGGATGGAAAGTCAAGCTTGAAATGAGGCAAGGGATAGGCCATAGGGAGTGTAGAAACTGAGATTTGAAAGATCATCTGCAATGGTTTTACACTTAATGGGAGGTCAGTGTCGGCATTTTCTTTTCATTTCAAAGCCCTCTTCAAATCTTCAAGGCTCAAGAATGGTCCTTCAATGCTTGGTGGAAGAGAAATAGAAGGCAGCAGGGAAGCAGGTAGGCTAGCTACTACTGCATTTTGAAAGAAAAGAAGTATAAGAACAAAGCTGAAGGAGAGAATCAAAATAAGAAGTATTAACAGAAACAAGAGGAGTTACTAGCAGTTGTAGTAATGATAGCGGGGGAGATGCGAAGGGTATGATGTTCAGTAGCTTTAAGCTTCCTTACAATCTCCTATTGTGTTGCTTTAATAACAACAGCCTCTTTCCTCGAAATTTGTTGTTGTCTCTTTTTCTCAAATCTTTGGAAAACAAAGATCTCCTTGGCCTGCTCTTGTTCTACTGCCTTCGCACCTGCTTCATGAGCTGAATCTATAAGAAGTTAGGTAGTAGAGGAAGGTGTGATCTTCCTTCTCTTCAGAGGAGCTTCTTCTTCTTCCTTGTTTGGTTCTAAGAGGACTTTAGGGGCTTCCTCCATAGGCTCTAGCCTAATGTGGGCCTTACTTTTCTGTTGCTTGCCCTTCAGGGTGGCCAGAGCTTTTGTCCTCTGAGGTAATGCCTCATGCAAAGTCCCTATAATAACAAAAGAAGCTTTAAGTAGGAAAGCAGTATAAAGGAAGGAAGGAAATAACAAAAGAAATAGAGGATTAGATACCGTTTTTTGTAGCAGCCCTGGTGGTTCTAGGTGAAAGGGTTGCAATAGGTGCAGAAGTAGTGGTAATGCTGGTCTCTGTGGATTTAGTGTGACCCCTCTGGGATGGTGTAGACACCCCATTTTTTGACCGTCCTCAAGGCTTGGACGTCACCGCTTGAACACTCGGTGATCCTCTTTGTTTGTGTTCGTCTTGAGTTCCCGAAGGTCTTGGCTGCGCACCTTGCCTCAGGATCTCTCGACTCGACTGTTCCGTGTTTGGTTTTGGCACCAAACACTTGTGTTTTTGCCTTGAAGGGCAGGGAATGGCTTGTTGGCCATCCCCACATCCCACCGGCCTTCCCCTAGCCTCACCGGCTGTTTATGGGTGCCACCGGCCATGGTTTCTTAAAACCAATGGCCGGTCGGCACTATATTTGGCCGACCGGCACTTTATTTTGCCGGCGACCTCTTTTGCTGGCCGGTGTGACTCCTTTGCACCCTTGAGGCATGGTGCATGCCATCTATGCCAGCTGGAATGCACCATCACTCCTCCCCGTGCAGTTTTTGGCTGGTGTGAACCTTTGAACCCTCTTTCCTTCTAGAAGCTTGAACCCTTTGGCCAAGCTTCTTGGGGAAGCTTGGCCAGCTGTATTAGCTTCTCCAAGAAGCCAAGAACCCTTTGCACCCTTTGCCCCTTTCATCTAGCTTCTTGGAGAAGCCTAGAACCTTGGCCTTTGCCTATATAAACACTCATCCTCTCCCTTTGTTAAGGGTTAGAGCTTTTGAACCAAAAAACCAGAGCTTCTATATCTATATATTTGTATTATACCCTCTCTCTCTATATCTCCCTCTCTCCCATCCTTTGTGTGTGTTTCTAGGCCTAGAAAGTGCATTTTGACCTTACTTTTGCACTAATACACACACCATTACACCTTACTTCGAGTTTGAGAGGCATTGAGGGTTGATCCTTTAGGTTTTGGACTGATTTTGGTCAGAGGAGGGTGGCTGGAGCTTCTGTTCTTGAAGTGTTCTTCAAGGGTGAGATTCTTACTTTATTTTCCCCAATCTTGCACTAGTTTTCTACCTGTCTTGCATGCTGATTTGAACTTTGTGTATAACATAAAAAAGTCTTGTATTTTCATGCTTAACATCTTTCATTAAGGGTGTTTTGGCATTGGGGTTCGAACTCCCCCTCTTAGGCCTCTTTTGGCCTATTTTGGTGCCTTTTCTTTAAGCCTTGTTTACTTTGTTGTGTTGGTCTTCTCACCACTGAAATCCAGTGGATTTTCAGTGGTGATGAAGTGATTTTGAGGTCTTGTGTAGGGGAGGGACACCCCTCTCCCTTTGTGTCTCATTTGTGCATGTTTTTGGCTCATAAGGATAGCATGCATGAGTAGTTGCATTTGGTACCATTTCAGAGTTTTTTTGGGTGTTTTGGGTCATATTATATCCCTGTCCAATGGTGGTTTTTTGGCCCTTAGCATGCATTTTATACTTGCTTTGTAATTCTCTATCTTGCCTAGAAATGTGCCATGTGTTTAGCCTAGTATATCCTCATGTTTTAGCTTAGATTATTGAAGCTTTTGGTCATGATTTGTCATGCTTTAGGTCTGTTGGCCACTGATTTTGTCATGTTTGACATGCTTGGTATAGTTGCTTTGCATTTTGGCTTGTAAGCCTTAGTTATGTGGGTCACTAACATGCTTAGCATAAGCTTATTATCATCATTTGGCATCATTTGATATCATGTTTCAGTCCATATAATGTGGTCTTACATTGTCCTTTGTTTCTCTTTTAATGCTTGGAAGTGTTGTGATTTCATGCCTTGAAATGTGCATTGTGTATGCCTATGTGTTTGGATCATTTGGGATGCCATGTGTGTGAGTTTTGGAGCTCATTTTGCATGCTAAAATTCTATTTTTGGTTGCTTGGTTCATGCCATGAGTGGCCTTGTTAGTGGTAGCAAAGTGCTCCATTTTGTGCCTTAGTCCTTGGGCTTATTGGCATGCTTGTTTGCATGAATATTTGTCCACTGTTTTGGGCATTTTTGGTCACTGTTTCGGGTGGGCTGAGGTCTGCCTTTTGTGATTTGGAACCACCATTGCATGATCATGTTGCATTGAATTCATGCTTGCATGGTATCATATTTGCATGTTTGCATATTATTGACTAGTTGCATTTCATGTCTCGACTCACATGTTAGAGTGTATTGCATTGCATCTTGCATGCCTAGCATTGTGCATTTGCATGTTTAGTTTACATCACATTTTGGCATGTTTGTTTACTTAGCCCCATATTGCATAACTTGAGCCATATTGCATACATGCATTAAATTGCTTGGTTTGGGGTGTCAAACCTAGTGTGGGGGTTGAGGGGTGTTTGTACTTCAAGTGACAAAACACATCTCAACCCTTGGTCACTGAGGCCCTTGACTTTGACATGATAGGGTCTTGGTCCTCATTTGTGTGTTGCATGCATTTTACATTGAATGGCAAGCTTGGTCCCTTAGGCTATCATGCACAATTGATGGCCCAAGGATCGAGGGCCATGCTCCCCTGAGTTCAATACATGATAGGGAACATGACCATGCTTACATGTGCTTGAAATTCTATGCCATACACTGCCTGTCCTCTGTTGCTGTCAAAACTATTTTCTGCAGGAAGTTTTTGCCGACCGATAACATTTAGTGCCGACCGGCCATTGGTGAATGGCCGATAACTTCATCAGCAGCCGATGGCATTTTTACCATGGCCGGTGGTCATTTCCCTTAGCCGATGGTGTTCTGCAGTGTTCATAGAAGATACCTTGGGACTTTAGCAGTCTTCAGAGAAGCAAGGCAGTGAAAACAGAGGCAGCAGTGGTATGGTACGGGCTTTCCGGGCAAGATGGATCGAGCATGCATCATTCACGCATTCCGAGACGGGGCTGTGGCCTTTTCTCTTTTGCATTTATTTTGTTAAGTAATTAGAAGTTTTGTAATATTTAATTAATTCAGCATTATTTGTTCGGACTGTAATATTTATTCGGACCCTCCGAGCGAGGGTAATTGTGTAATAAGTGTGGGTGAATGTGTGTATGTCTTCCAACCCCACGTCTTTCTTCCCTTTTATTTACCTGCTTTCAATGGTTAGTATTAGGGCATATTTAAATTAGCATACCTTATGCTATGCATGCGTGCATCCATACATTTGCTTTACATACATCGGGCTCGGCACATCATGTTAATTGCACTTGTATTTCAATTCCAAGTTGAGTACTTGTTAGTTGCAGCATTTCACATGCCATCTTTAGGATGGCCGAGCCTATTATAGTGGCATTTTGCATGTGTTGCATTAGCTATCTAAACAGGAACTAGGATCATGCATATGATTACTAACTAGTTTCCGTTTTGGCTCAGAGTACTAGGTAAGCTTTTATGCTTTAGCATGTCGCATGCGTGTGAATGTTGCCATAATAGCATAATTACCATGAGGCTAGCTGCTTATGTGATATAACTGCTTGAATGCCTGTGGATGGAGGTCAAATTACCTAAATTGGAATAATGCATTAAAACTGAGAGTTTTAAGCCCACTAGTTAGTGGCAAAACCATTTTTTCTAAAGCCCACTTGAGGATGGCAAAATCTGCATTTTAGCCTACTTGCGAGTAGCGAACCCTTTTCAAAACAAACATGAAATGTTTTGTTCCAATTTAGGCGATTTGGTCTATACTTGTTTGCTGTGCGCATAACATAGTAATTCTAGGCTAATAACCGGAATAAGAACACATAATGTTTTCAAAACAAGATATCATGGTTAGTAGAGGCCGATCTTCAGATCGGGCGAGAGGGGGTGCTCATAGCTGACCTTCCCCAATCGTACCCAAGCTCCCGAGCCAAGGCAACTTTGGTGACGACGGACACGTGGCCTTTGGCACTGAGTCAGGGTTTCCTAAATTCCCCCATTAATAAAATATTTAGGTGGCGACTCTGTATCTGGCGAAGCAGTCCATGTTTGGCACTTCTTTCAAAAATCTGTTTTCAAAAACGATTTGCCGGATTTGGACTCTTTGGTTCAAGATTAAGAACCGTGACACAAATTGAGTCCGAACTGTAGCGAGGCCCCCCGCGGACGTGTCTACAGATGGCAGGTCTAAATTATGTAACAGGTCTAAAGTGGGGACAGCAAGCTACACCTCCATGTTAGCAGACCACCAGTTTTTTAACCTAATCATGGCCTTGCGGTGGCTAGTGAAAGATATGAATTTGAACCTAGCAACGTCTCTTCTAAATTTGGATGTTGCTTCATCCAACCTGGATGTTGGCACTTTCAAATCCTCAGTATCTAGGTCAGGGTTGGAATGACTGCAAAGTGGGACAGGAATTCCTTGGTTGAGCCCAAATTGCCTTGCAAATTGGGCAGGACAGTAGGCTTCGGAGATGCATTTGTAAGCCCTCGGATTCAAAGTCCCAATGAAGAGTTCCCTTGGCAGTAGAATGGAAACCCACATATCCTTATGAATGGCTTGGGAGCAAGTGGAGTCGACCAAAAAATCCCTCAACCATGTTGGCCCCAGAGCAGCATCGAATGGACAGAAAAAAGAGGGTCAAATGGCAAAAGGTAATTAATGAAAGAAGGTAAAGTAATATGCGAAACTGGAGGGGTATAAAGATACTCTAGCATATTTCTCTTCGTAGGTGGTAGGATCTTGCACCATAAATCTTAAGCTACGAGAGTGAAGTTGAGCGAAATATGCAAAAACCCAGAGTTTGAGGATCTAAATTGGACTCCCTTGGTTGGGTTCTAGAGGCCTCTCGTAAAATTGAGAACAGACCCTATATACGTGCCCCAAAACATAGGGAGCCAGGGCTATTTTCTTCCCTAAAGCTAGAGCTTTGGCCAGGGGGGACAAATTCAGGCATTATTCTCTGGGAAGATGTGCAAAAAAGAAATTTACAGAGCCAGTAAAGAATGAAAGAAAAAAGCTCATGATCAGTCACAAGACCTTCGCTCTTATTTTCAGAAGCTATGAAGTCACAGTAAGAGGAGTTAAAAGAAAGAAATGAGAAAGAGACCTTACGGTCTGGGTAGTGGGGGCCGAAGGTAACACCAGTAGGGGAATGCCCTAGAAGTTGGCATATGTCAAGAACGGTAGGGGCCATCATGCCACACCGAAATTAAAAGAAAATAAATGCAGGGTTCCAAAAGCAAAGGGCACATGGATAAGAAAAGGGTCCTCAAGGATAACAAACCTCGAAAGCCAAAGGGCATCGAGAATACGGAGATCCTCCAAATCCTGCTCCCGAGCTCCGACCACTCTATCATACCACTTCTCCCATTTAGTCTTTAACGTGGGCCAGTATCAGTGAGGTCGATTAACCCTCCAATTTCCCCAGTTGAGACTTCCTTCATAGATAAGGTAATGCTCCTCCAGGCATGGATACAAGGGTGGAAGTGAAGCAGGAGCTTCCTTGAAAATAAGGCCAAGAATGAATTATCGTTGCTCATGGTGGCGAGGGACGAAGATCCATCCATCAACCACGCTTTGACCCTCTGCTGCCTTGTATTTGGTCACCTCTTCATCGATACATCTCCTCAAAGCCACTGAGGGACGTAAGTGCTCAACAACTGGTACTTTCAAGGAAGAAGAAGCCATGAGTAGAGATTTCAAAGGAGAGTGAGGAGGGTAAGTATGCAAAGGGCGAAGGGTTGAAGCTTAACAGCAAGGGAAGTAAAATAAAAGACTGGACGAGCAAATAGGTAAGAGCATGAGAAGTTAGGGTTTTTAAATCTTTTTGTCCAAAATTACCCATTTAACATAACGGGTCAAATAGACTCAAACTTTGACCCAAGTGTGATTAAGGTTTATTTTAGAACTCTTGGAAACAACCTTCAAAACAACATGTGGCTACCTTGTAAGAGAGGGAAACACATTTCAAATACTCAACTTGGCTTCGAAAACAGGTAGTCTGCTTCGAAGTCAATTTCTTCCCAAAATCATTAAAACTTGTGCCTCAAACTTAAGTATAGTTAGGGCTTGTTTACTTCAAAGGTTTTAAGAGTATGTTTATAGGTTGTCCATGAAAGGCAATTTCCTTCGAAAGAGCTTTTTTGTAAAGTATTCTTTAAGTAGAGCATAGTTCTTGCTTGACCTTCGAAATAAGTAAGCACTAACAGTGTGAAAATTATAAAGGTCAGAGGACTAACCCATACATTAAAGTACTTTCTTGGACTTTCTATTAAGACAAATCCCTTCAAAGGCAAATATTGTCACTCTTAAGAGAAAGTCCATGCTTTGGAACACCTAAACCAGGCTTCAAAGCAAGATTGGTTAATTCGAAGCTGTTATTTACATGGATTATATGAACAAAGTGAGAAATAAGGCCATATTAACCATGCAATTGGGATATGAAAAACCCAATTTTATTGATAAAACATTTATATTGGGAAAACCTACTTGGTTACATTCTAAATTTCATAAAAGTAAGGGATGGACAAAGTCACAAGATCATGAAACTTTGTCCAGCAAAATTTAATAAATACATATTCCTTTTCTAACCTTTCTTCTGTCCTATCCAAATTTGGTTTATCTAATTGATGAGCCCTTATTTGGAAGAAGAGTTGATGGGCCTTTATTTCGTACTCTGTTTGCTTAAGAGCTCTCTCCACTTCATCCATCTCCCTCATGCCACCCATATTGGCATCTTCTCCATACTCTGAATCCTGGTTCTTGAAATTCTCATACTCTTCAAGAAGATTCTCTGCCTCATACTGGGTTTGAATGCGAGCCGCAAAGATCTCCTTTAATGACTCACTGCTAATAGAAGCATTTTTTGGGTCACAGGGTTGAGAATGTGGCTTCTAGAGAAAATATCACAAGCCCATAAAAGGTTCTTGTGAGGGGTGTCATTTCGAAGGACTTCGAAGGATAAGTGAGAGAAAGTAGTAAGCAAAGTATGGGCTTTATACTATTAATAAGCAGTTAAAGGAACTGGAGCTTGGTAAGAAGCAAAATGCTGGCTTTCAAAGATGGTGAGCTTCAATTTCTCAATCCAACTAGGATTGAGTGGCAGAGAAGGAGCAGTTGGGTCCCCTCCAAATAAAGGAGGAAACTGGGGCTCGTTCACACACTCTAGCCAGTCAAAGGGGCAAAGTTTTGCTTTCTTGACTAAGGGTGAGGGGTTGATTCCCAAAGCTTCAATGGGGTGTGGGGTTTTCGCACTATTTGGTCAACAAGGTAGAAGTGTACCATGCCGAAAGCAAGTTGTCTTCGAGACAACGAAGACGGTCGAAGGGAACATATGGGTAAACTATAGACCTGAGCATAGAGGGATGAATTGCGGTAGGGTCATCAAATTCAGGGAATCTATGGTGGATTCGCTTCCTTGTTTGAGGTTAATTAGGTGTTGGCCAAGCACCCCAGCCAGTATTTCCAGAGGAAGAGAAGGTAGCTTCATCCTATGCAGAAGTTTTCTAAGAAGAAGAAGAGCATCCAAGATCCATTTTGGCAAGTTCCTGGTCTAGGGGCTCGTATTTTGCAAAAGCTTCCATAACTTGTATAAATGGAAGTGGGTAAATGTGGCCAATAAATGCATGAAGGTTCTTTCAAGATTAATCATCATTGTCTAAAAACTCTTCATATGCTTGATCAATAGAAGAAATGATTTGGTTAGCCATCAGAGGGGTAGCAGGCCTTTCGTTTGCATTGATAGTGGAGGCAATTCAAGCACTAGGGAGAATTTAATGAAGTTCAGTGTTCCATTGCTTGGAGACAGTTATACTTCCAGGTCAAATAAATTTCATGCGCATCCTAGGACGTGAACAAAGTGCATAATGTTGGCGATATATTTTGTATAGGTCGACCACAGCTTAACACATGGCTCGTAAAGGGTAATTTGGGAAGTTAATACAAGCCTCCAGTCAGCGACAGACACATGGCAATTCATATTTGTAGCAATAGATCTGTGCAGCATTGGAGCAGTTAGAAGGCGCAAGATGACGTGGCCCAACGGTTACTCACAATTCAAATTCAAATTCAAGAGGGAAGTCTAACTGCAAGAATGGCGTAGTTGGAGCAAACTGTTCAAGGCCATGACCAGTGATCGTAGAAGGGCATTTCGACGGTTAGAAACCCACTTCGACAGCTACCATTAAAGAGTATAAATAGAAGAGAAGGCCAATAGAAGAGAGGACCAAACTCAAATCTAGAAACCAGTTATTTACTTTACATTTTTACTTTCCAGCTTTTACATTACAGTTCTTCAATTCCTGTAATGCACTTCAATTCTTAGTAGTAGTTCCAAGTAGTTTGTTGCTGTAAAACCCTTCGAGGCCGTGAAAGTGCAAAGGTATCATTGTAAGTTCTTATTAATTAATGAAATTCAATTAGCGAGACTATTTTTTTCCATCATTATTATCAATATCTTTAAATTTCTTGTAAGCAAAAGCCACCAATAAAAGTCTTATTCATTGAGGCCGAAAGAACTTCAACACAATCATCTGATAATTAGTTGGCATTTAAAATCTCTGTAAGGACTTATTGATCCTTGCTGGCACGCTTAAAATTACATTATTAGCCTTCGAAAGCCAAAAAAGCCAACAGAAGTATAACAAAACAAGTATAAACATTATAGCTTATTAAGCAGGCAATGGATGGCTATACTAGAGTGTATTTGTTCGACTCAAGGCTTCTTGCTTGATGGCTCATTTTAAGGAAGAGTTAAAGAAGAGGAATATAGAGGATGTTGACATTAGAGCTAGTAAAGGCAGAGATATTGTTCTCTCCTTTGAATCAATCGATTCTATGAAGCAAAAATTCAACCAAATGAAGAGTTAGATTAAGGAATGGTGTGACTTTGCTACAGAGTGGATACAGGGTTGGTTATTGAACAGGAAAGATATGTATGGCTGAGTTGTTATGGAATGCCACTAAACCTCTGGAGTAACAACACTTTTATTAGCATTGGTAGACTTTGGGGGGAAGTCATTGGAATAGATGAAGACACCCTCAGAATGAAGAATCTACAGTGTGGTAAAGTGAGAATATCTACTAAGTGTATGGAGTCCATTAACAAAACTATCAACTTGGATTGTAAAGGTTACATTTATCCAGTAAAGGTGTGCGAAGAGCAAATAGTCATCTCTAAGGTGATGAATCAACAGTGTAATTGCCATATTCCCTTATCAGGAGGGAACTTTCAGCTCCAACGAAGAGAAAGATGGCTTCAAGTCTACCAAGAAAAGCAAGCGGGAAGATGATGAGAATAACGTGGATGTCCAGCTAGTGGAAGATTTTGGACAAATCACGTGACATGGAAATAGGACATAGAGATGATATCCATATTAAAGTCCATGACATGGAAGGAAATGAAAGGTTTATGAACATCTCAATGGTTGAAAAGACTAATAGCAGCTTGGAAATAACAGCAAAAGGTGGTGCATGCTCACCAAGCTCTACCACATTGATGAAGAAAATTGCACACAGACTGAGTGAGGGAAACTGAAATGTTAAGGATGAGATATTCACCTCAGGCTTCGTGAAGAGCGTAAGTGGATCTGACCATTGTAGGCCTAGGCTAAATCTTGAAATGGTTCTAAGCAAAGCCCATGAGTTGGATTGTGTCCAAGCCCAGATTGCAGGTTCTCGCATTAATGTAGTTCATCTAACTAATGTAGCTCAGCCTATTAATGATGTTCTCATTTAATAGTCCTCATCTATTAAAACCCAACCCAACATCAATATTCATATTTCACCACCAAACCTAATTAAAGACCAACAACAATCTATTCAAAGTCAGGGTGGAATGTTTAGTAGAGGAGCTAAATCCTCTATTCCCCCAAATCAGAAAAAGAAACAAAAAAGGAAAAGAAATCAAAAGAAGTTTTCATGTGCAAGAAGGGTTCTCTTCATCTTGGTCAAAATATAGCTACATCCTCCCTTAATCTAAGGAAGGGGCTATATTTCGATCAGCTGTAGCAGCATTATCACTCTCAATAGAAAGTGATTCTAGTAGAAGTCGTATGTTGCTGAATAAGGCTAAAGCAACTTTGCAAATGGGTAGATTGCTTGGGGTCAATTATAAAGGCAAAGAAAGAGGAACAAATTAGTAAACTAGTGGAATTGGAAGCAAAGGACAAGGATAATTTGATGGCCAATGAGGGCATTGATAGTTAATTTAACACCTTCAGGTGGTTCAGGAGTTACAATCTTTTGATTATGAAGCTTTTATCTTGAAATGTCAAGGGGTTGGGTTAACAAGAGAAGATAAGAAAGATAAAGAAATTGTTCTCTGAGACAAAAGTTAATATGGTATTATTGCAAGAGACTAAGAGATCTACAACTAATGAAGATCTTGCAAGATCACTTTGGGCTGGTGAAAATATGGGTTTTACATCAGTACACTCTGATGGAGCTATTGGGGGACTAATGTGCATTTGGAATCTGGAGGTATTCAAACTTGACAGTTGCTGCTGTAATAGAAATTTTATCCTCCTATCAGGTGTACTCTTTAACAATTTTGAGTGCGTTATTGTCAATGTTTATAGCCCAAATCAAATGGAAGGTAGAAAAAAGGTGTGGGACACTCTAGTTGCATTAAAATCGATATTTCCAAATGCCTGGTGCTTAAGGGGGGAATTTTAACAAAATCAAAACCATATTTGAAAGAAAAGGTTGCTCCAGAAGAGACAAGGGAATAAGAGAATTTAATGAAATGATTGACTCCCTTGAAGTAGTAGATATTCCAATGCTTGGTAGGAGATTCACTTGGTGTAACTTTCTAAAGGAGAAAAGATGGAGCAAATTGGATAAGATCCTTCTTAACCCTGAATAGATCCATAAATTCAATTTCACGATATGGGGGCTTTGTAGACACCTCATTTTTTACGGTCCTTACAACTTGGACGTCATTGCATGCACACCCAATGATGAGTTTATATGCTCGTCAAGTGCTCGAAGTCCTCAGCGGAATGCCACAACTTTGAGCCCTTCAAACTCTACACCCTTGTTGCCTCATTCTTGGACCAAGCCTTAGTTCTTCAAACCTGCAACTTTTGGTGGCCGTGCTGGCCATTACTTTTTGGTTGCCGGCCACTGATGTGGCCTACAGGCCACCAATATCTTTTGCAGATATTTTGTGACAGTTATGCCAACTGTTTGCACAGATGCATGCATCTGCCCCCACGTGTAGGGCTGGATATTCTTGAGGGGCATTCATGTTTTTTGTATATATGAGGCCTCCCTCTCATGTTTTACGGTTAGAAAAATTTTAGAGCAAATTTTTCCTCTCTACAATTCTCTCTCTCTAGCAAATTCCTACACTTCTACTTACAAATCTTCAACCTTTGCCTATACACTCTTAGCCTCCCCTCCTTATGTCTTGCCTACTAGCCTAGCTTGTGCTATGTTTTAGCATTTTAATCTAGCTTTTTTTAGCTTAATTCTAACATGTTTTAGGACTTATTTTAGACTGTTTTAGCACTGTTTTTGGTTGATAGTTGTATTTGAGCTTTGTTTTGCATGCTTGTAGTACAATTGTCCTCATGAGTTTGGTGTTCTAGGCCTTAGACACTATCTTATTTGAGTTTATTGCATTTATTTATGGTTTTTCATACTTGTGATCACTCTTAATCACCTCTGCAACCTCCCTCCTTTCTTGGCTTTTGTTTTGCTTTGAAAGTGGTTCAAACTACTTGTTTTGTTTAAGCATAAGATTGAGATGTCATGCTTAATGGTTTAATCCCTTTGGGGTTCATTACCAATGGTATGATGTCTCTTTCATGCCTAAGACAACACTTGGTTTGAGCCTTCTTTCCATTTAGAGGACTTAAATTCACCATTGGACTCAATTAAATTAAAGAATGGATGGTAATGTAAAATTGAGTAATTAAAATGGGACTAAAATGGTGCAAGATAATAATTGGTTTTGTGTTCAATCGGACATTAATTGAACACATGGAAGCTTGAGGCATTTCATACTCATTAGTGATGAAATGGTTCGAGTTTCCAAGGTCACTACTTCCCTTGATCAATTCATAAAAGGGGCGAGGTTAGAGTCTCATTTCATTGCATTTATTAAAGTTGCACACTTTGGTTCATATGCCATCATGCAATGAAATTGCTTGAATTGGTGGTTTGTGGACCAAGCTTGCTACTCCTTTGATTTGTTCATGAAAAGGAGGAGTGAGTTATGCAAACAAACCCTTGAGAATACCATGTGCATGGTTTGTTTGTCCTCTATTGCAGCAAGGTGAACTAGGCAGTAGTGGCTGGCAGGCCACCTTTGATGGCCAGCCAACCATCATTGGTGGCCAGCTGGCCACTAATGCAAAATTCAGTAGTGTGTTCTTCAAGCAGAGCAGAGTTATTCTGGAAGTGGGCAACAGTGTATATGTTCTCTGTGCAACAGAGGCTCTCCGGAAGCAAAACAGTGGCCTCTTCGGGTGGAAACCGAGCATGCGCATAAACATCCCTCGCTTCCCGAGGCGGAGTAGTTAGCTTAGTACTTAATTTTTTAGCTTACTCACTTCTTTTAATTGCACTTGTGTTGTAATTATTTAATTAATTAAAGTAGTTAGCTAGTTGTGATGTTGTAATCATTAATTCACTAGAATAGTTAGTTAATTCGTATGTTGATGTAATAATTAGTTAAGTAGTTTAGCTATTTATTCATTTCGTTTTGTAATAATTACTTAATTAGCTTAGCTTTAGTTAAGTAGTTAGTTAGTTTATTCGAACTCTCCTTCGTAAGGGTACAATGTTGTAATAATGTGTATTTTTTCCAAGCCCACATCTTTCTCCCTTTTATTTACTAGCTTATGATGGTTAGTTTAGGGGCATCACGTTTTGTTTAGCATACTCCATGTTTGCATCCACTTGTATTACATGCACCGAGACTTGGTTCATCATTCTAATTGCATTGCTATTGCTTATACTTCTTTGAATACATGCTTAGACTGCATGCTATTTCATTGAATCATATATCATATTAGTAGTCGAGCCTATTTAGATTGCATATTGCATGTGTTGCATTAGTCATATCATATAATTAGGAATGATGCATTTTTCTAACTCATTTTTCTTTTGGCTTGGAGTACTAGGTGAACCTTTACTCACCTTAGCATGATTGCATGAGTATGATTGTTACCATGTTTAGCATACTTGCCATGAGGCTAAGTGCTTAATTGCTATAACTGTTTGAATGCATATGGACGAAGGCTTATTGCTTGAATTGGAACAATTTGCGTAAATGTTCATATGCAATCATTTTTTCAAGTAGTACATATTTCGAAACAATTTTGCAAACAAACATGAATCGAAATGTTCCAATTCTTGCAAATTAGTCTATACTTGTGTGTGTGCGCATCACATAGTAATGCTAGCCTAATAAATCGGAACAAAAGCATATAATGTAAATAAGATTCATATCATGATTAGTAGAGGCCGATCTTTGATCGGGCAAGCGAGGGTGCTCAAATTCATTCATGACCTTCCCCTCTCGTACCTAAGTTCCTAAGCCGAGACAATCTTGGTAATGACGGACATGTGGCCTTTGGCACGAGTCATGGGTTTCCTAAATTTTTCCAAAAATAAAATATTTAGGTAGCGACTGTATCTGGGAAAGTAGTCAATTTTTGGCAATGTGATTCAAAATAGATTTTCCAAAAGATTTGTCAAATTTGGACTCTTTGGTGATTATCTATTTCACATTGCACTTGTGAGATCAGATTCAGAACTGCAGGAGTCTGATACTGTAGGGCTTATTTCGAATCTTGAAAGGGGGTGCAAAAAAGTCGAGCTACAGGCTTCCAAGAAGATTTTCTTATCATTGTCCTATTCTATTAATGAAAGATGGTAGGGATTGGGGCACTAGGCCTTTTAACTTCCTTAATGCTTGGACCCTTCACCCCAGCTTCCCATCCTTGGTTAAGCCTACCTGGGTAAACTCCAATGTTGAAGGCTAGGTTGGGTTGGGTTTTGAATTTTAAAGCTCTAAAAATTACCTTAAAACAATAGAATGAAGTGGTATTTGGCAATGTTGAATTTAAACTCAAAGCTATCGAAGAGGAACTGCACTCCTTTGACCTAGAGGCTGAAGGTAGATCCTTGTCAGAGGCTGAAGTAACAAGGAGGAGGGAAGTAAAAGACAAAGCTCGAAAACTAAATAATATGTTGGATTGGGTCTGGTTACAAAAATCCAAGCTCAACTAGGCATCTAAAAGTGATAGAAATACAAGATTTTTCCACATCATGGCAAGCAACAAGAAATCTAGAAATGTCTTATGTTCAATATATGTTAATGGGACTGTTATTGATGATCCGAAAGAAGTGAAATCTGAAGTTAGGAAGCACTACTTATCACAATTCTCAGAATCATGGCATGCCAGACCCATCTTGGCTGGTCCTTTCAAAACCATCTCTGGAGCCCATGGCATCAATCTCCTAGAAACTGAATTCATTGAACTTGAAGTCAGATCTGCTATTAAGAGCTGTGAAGGTAACAAGGCCCCTCGGCCTGATGGGCTCAACCTCTTTATCTTTCAAAAATGCTAGAATGTAATCAGGGGAGATGTGCTTCAGTTCATGAAGGAGTTTCACCAAAATACAAGGTTAGTGAAAGGTATTAACAGCTCATTCGTTGTTTTAATTCCCAAAAATGACAGTCCTTCAAGTTTAAGCGAGTACAAGTCCATTAGTCTAATTGGTTCCTTGTATAAAATCCTTGCAAAAGTAATCTCAAATAGGATGAAGAATGTGATTCCTTTGATTGTTAGTGATGCGAAATCAACATTCATCGGAGGAAGGAACATTTTAGATGGATTATTGATTACTAACGAGATTGTTGATGGTTGGAAAAAGCTAGAGAGGAAAGGCATTATCCTTAAATTAGATTTTGAAAAAACTTTTGACTCAGTTAATTGGGGTTTTCTTTTCTCCATGTTCTCAAACTTTGACTTTGGCAATAAATATCTAAGCTGGATGCAAGAGTGTGTTACTTTAGCCAATGTCTCTATATTACTGAATGGTTCACCAATAACTAAGTTTAAACCACAAAGAGTGTGTTACTTCAGTTCATGAAGGAGTTTCACCAAAATACAAGGTAGTGAAAGGTATTAACAGCTCATTCATTGTTTTAATTCCCAAAAATGACAGTCCTTCAAGTTTAAGCGAGTACAAGTCCATTAGTCTAATTGGTTCCTTGTATAAAATCCTTGCAAAAGTAATCTCAAATAGGATGAAGAATGTGATTCCTTTGATTGTTAGTGATGCGAAATCAACATTCATCGGAGGAAGGAACATTTTCGATGGATTATTGATTACTAACGAGATTGTTGATGGTTGGAAAAAGCTAGAGAGGAAAGGCATTATCCTTAAATTAGATTTTGAAAAAACTTTTGACTCAGTTAATTGGGGTTTTCTTTTCTCCATGTTCTCAAACTTTGACTTTGGCAATAAATATCTAAGCTGGATGCAAGAGTGTGTTACTTTAGCCAATGTCTCTATATTACTGAATGGTTCACCAATAACTAAGTTTAAACCACAAAGAGTGTGTTACTTCAGTTCATGAAGGAGTTTCACCAAAATACAAGGTTAGTGAAAGGTATTAACAGCTCATTCATTGTTTTAATTCCCAAAAATGACAGTCCTTCAAGTTTAAGCGAGTACAAGTCCATTAGTCTAATTGGTTCCTTGTATAAAATCCTTGCAAAAGTAATCTCAAATAGGATGAAGAATGTGATTCCTTTGATTGTTAGTGATGCGAAATCAACATTCATCGGAGGAAGGAACATTTTAGATGGATTATTGATTACTAACAAGATTGTTAATGGTTGGAAAAAGCTAGAGAGGAAAGGCATTATCCTTAAATTAGAATTTGAAAAAACTTTTGACTCAGTTAATTGGGGTTTTCTTTTCTCCATGTTCTCAAACTTTGACTTTGGCAGTAAATATCTAAGCTGGATGCAAGAGTGTGTTACTTTAGCCAATGTCTCTATATTAGTGAATGGTTCACCAATAACTAAGTTTAAACCACAAAGAGTGTGTTACTTCAGTTCATGAAGGAGTTTCACCAAAATACAAGGTTAGTGAAAGGTATTAATAGCTCATTCATTGTTTTAATTCCCAAAAATGACAGTCCTTCAAGTTTAAGTGAGTACAAGTCCATTAGTCTAATTGGTTCCTTGTATAAAATCCTTGCAAAAGTAATCTCAAATAGGATGAAGAATGTGATTCCTTTGATTGTTAGTGATGCGAAATCAACATTCATCGGAGGAAGGAACATTTTAGATGGATTATTGATTACTAACGAGATTGTTGATAGTTGGAAAAAGCTAGAGAGGAAAGGCATTATCCTTAAATTAGACTTTGAAAAAACTTTTGACTCAGTTAATTGGGGTTTTCTTTTCTCCATGTTCTCAAACTTTGACTTTGGCAATAAATATCTAAGCTGGATGCAAGAGTGTGTTACTTTAGCCAATGTCTCTATATTACTGAATGGTTCACCAATAACTAAGTTTAAACCACAAAGAGGTCTTAGGCAAGGAGATCTACTATCACCATTCTTATTCAATATTGTAGCTGAAGGTCTCAACATCTTATTGGAAAAGAGCAAAGCATTTGGGGTTGATTAAATGAGCATCTATTGTATCTGGTAACCTCAAGATCACCTATCTCCAATTTGCAGATGATACTTGTAAAGCTAAATGGGAAGAGTTTATCAACATAAAAAGGATCCTAAGATCCTTTTAGGTGATGTTTGGTCTTAGAATTAACTATCACAAGAGTATGGTGTGTGGAGTAGGAGTTTCTGATGTACTACTTCATGACTTTGCTGCCAAATTGAACTACACCAAGGATAATCTGCCTCTTAAGTATCTAGGCCTGCCCTTGGGTGTTAGTCCTAATAGAAGAAAGACTTGGCAACCTATGTTGGACAAATTTAAACAAAAGCTTGCCTCTTGGAAGAAAAAGGTTCCTCTCTTTTGTTGGTCTCCATCTGCTATTGGGAGTGGTAGGTCATCTAAGCTCTGGAGTAATATATTGGGGATTGCTATTGCTAATCCGAATCTCGTTGAATTCTTCAAGAATAGCTCATTCATTGAGCTGAAAGATGGGAAGAGATCACTATTTTGGTTGGACAAATGGGCAGGTAACTTATATTTAAAGGATGAGTTCCCTAGACTTTTCTTTGTCCACTGACAAGTTTGGTACAGTTAACTCTTTATACAAAAGAAATAGTGATCATGAGGGTTGGACCTGAAATTTTAGAACTCTGTTTTAATGGGAGGTGGAGGAAATAAAGAGATTAAATGATGATGTACTCACTGCACATGCTATTAGAGACAATAGGTTTGACAGATTAAGGTGGTTTACTAGTTGCTCAAATAGATTCTCTATCTCTTCAACCTATCATTGGTCTGAATTGTCCTTAGGCCCTGTTTGTAGAATTACTGCTTCTATCTGTAAAACATTGTCCCTTCCAAAGCTCAATTCTTTGGGTGGTTGGCACGGAGAAGGAGTATCAAATAATCCAGCTATCTTCAAAGGATTGAAGTTCTCAATAATAATGCTATTGTCCTTTGTGTTTTCTGCAGGACTAAGGTGGAATATGATAATCATGTATTATTGCACTGTCCGTTTGTATGATTACTTTGGTCGCATGTTATTATATAGTGGGATTTAGTTTGGGCATTACCAGGCTCTGTTACTCCAATGGTGGGCTAATGTAAATCTATCAAAGCTGGAGAGAGAAAAATATGGAATGCCATCCCCGTTTGTTGTTTTATGGTCAGTATGGAAGCTTAGGAATGAGGTTGTCTTCAATGAAGCTCAGCCTGCTTGGCATCTCTCTGTGAGTTAGTGAAGGTAACAACTGCCTTATGGCTTATAGCCTCCTATCCTTCCATGGATTTCTCTGTCAATGACATTATCTTCAACTTGAGCCAGCTTTGAGCCAGCATCAGACTTTGAGTGGATCATTTATATGGTGCTTTCATAAGCTTCTTAGGCCCTGTTTGTTTGGGGTTATATAGAGGGGATTGGGATTGATAGTGAGGTCAGACCCACTATCTTTGTGTTTGTCTTGGGAGATGTAGAGGGGATTCGTAATCCCCTCCGCATTATGAATCTCATTGAGATTCGGATACCTCCACCACTTGGAATTAGAAAAGTAGGACTTTTTTTTTTTTTTTTTTTTTCTTACATGATGGGCATTTTTTTTTAACATTAATATTTAATTTTTTGTATTTTTGTTAAGTAAAATTATTGTTTTATTTTTTTTTTTTTTTTTTTTTGGAATTTTTTTTTTTTTTTTTTACATGTTGGGCATTTTTTTTTTTTTTTTTTTTAGCATTAATGTTGATGTTATATAAAAATAATTTAACAATTCCTACATCAACAACTATTATCAAAACAAAAACACAATTTTACTTAGGGCTCGTTTGGCAAACACAATTTTTCTTAGGCCTCGTTTGGCAACAAGCCGGTTTAGCCAAAAAGTTACTAAAAAAGCCAAAAAGCCAACAACCCATACCAAAAAGTCAAAGATTCTCTTTTCTCTCTACTTTTTGCACATCTTTTCGTAAAAAGTCAAAAAGTCATCCCAAACATACTAGTTTTTTTTAGCACATATTTTAGCCAAATAGCCAAAAAGTTACTAAATTAGCCTGTTCCCAAACGAGGCCTTAATCCTCTCACTAACAATCCTCTCACTCTGAATCTTCTCCATTCTATCTCCGAAAACAAACGGGGCCCTAAGGTTTTTTTTTTTTTTTTTTTTTTTTTTTTTTTTTTTTTTTTTTGGTTTTGTGCTCTAGTTTCTTCCTCATCAACTGTGTGGTGTGTTAACAAATGATAGGATGTGCATTTTTATGTCAACTTTGTTGGGATAATCTTGCTCAATGGGATGCTTTTGCGTTCCTCTCTCTTTATTGATGATTTTGTTCTTATACTTTGTACTTTCATTATCATTAATAAAGGGTTATAATCAATTTTTTTCTCAAAACATAAATAAATAAATAAAAGAAGTGGGTAAGATTAAGGGGTCCTCAATGTAGTTTTGTTAACATTACAAAATCTGTGAAGGAGATCTTACTAGTACAGAAGAATTTTTCATTTGCTCCACAATATGTAACAATTTGATCATGATAGCTTTTGAATTGACAATATATTTAAAAAAAAATTAATTAATTTTTTTTTTTGAACTTCTATATACATGTATTGTGCTTTTTTATTTTTTCTTTTTTTTTTTCTTTTTTTTTTGAACACGTGATATATTAAAATCAAGCAATAGCCTCAAATACATCAAGAGATAGGAGTGTAACAATAGCCTGCGGCCCAGGATGGACCCAACCCATTTGGGCCCAAGCCCAGTCCTGGGCCTGAGCCATCATTTTGAAGCCCGGCTCAACCCATGGGCCCGGCCCCCTAGCCTAGCCCATTGGCCCGCTTAAGACCACTCAAGGTCCGGCCCGAGGCCCAACCCGCCCGAGGCTTAGTCTCGTTTTTAGTGAAAAATAATAAAATTTTGGTAGAAAAAATTAAAAAAAAAAAAACTAGTCAGGCCCGCCCAAGCCAGAGGCCAGGCCCGGCCCATCGGGCCGCCTAAGGTCCGAATACTCCTGGTCCTAGGGTTAGGCCTGGGCTTAATTTTTTGGCCCGTAGGACGGCACGGCCCGATCCGGTCCGAATTTTGACAAGAACCCACAAGGCTTGACATGGGCGGGGCCAAGCCGGGCTGGGCTAGATTTATACCCCTATCCAGAGACAGTAAAGCAGCGAGAGCATAAGGAGGACTACCAACCCAACTTACAAGAAGAGTTTGCTTAGCAAAAGCATTAGTTATCCAGTGAGCTACTTCATTGTTGATTCTCCTCGTCCAAACAAAGTCCCAACTCCCAGTGGAGGAGGGACGTTGGGGCGAGGGGGGTCACGTGCCCCCCTTGACTTTTCAATTTTTTTTTTTTTTTTTGGGTGGGTTTGGTCTTGCTTACAATGCTCCTGCTACACAGCCCTCCCAAATGCATTCCAAACACACTGACACCACATACACCCACGGTTTTTTTTTTTTTTTTTTTTTGGTGTATGAATCTCAATCCCAACCAAACACTGATACACAATTTTTTTTTTTTTTTATTTTTTTTTTTTTTTTTGTGTGCACACAACTTCAATTACGACAAGGTTAAAACCCTAAAATCCTAAAAGTGTATGAAATTCTTTATTTTTTTATTTATTCACAATACTTGTTAAATATCTTCATATTTTCTTTGTCTTCTTTGTCTCCCTTTGTTGCTTTTCAATTTACAAACTCATGATTCACCAAATTAGGATCACACAACACAAATTTGGGACCACACTACAACCTTCTTCATTGTTTACAGGTAACTTTATTTATTTATTTTTACTTTTAAATAAAAATTATGAGTATTAATTTACAGTTACTTGTTAAGTTTTGATTTATAAAGTTTGTTTATTTGTTATTATTTATGTTAAAATAAAAGATTTTGATTTGCTAAAATTATGAATCTTAATTGGTGGTGATTTATATTAAAATTAGAGATTTTGGTTTGTTGTTGTTTGTGCTAAAATTAGGAATTTGATTTGTGCTAAAATTAAAAATATTAATTTGCATTTATTAATATTTAAATTATGGATTTTGATTTGTTATAATTTGTGCTAAAATTGAAATTTTTGATTTGTTGTGATTTGTGCTAAATTTAAATTTTTTTATTTGTATTGAAATTGAAGATTTTGATTTGTGGAGGTTTGTGATTTTGATTATGAATTTTTATTTTGATTTTTAGTTTTTTAAAACAGTCATAAAAAAATATTTCAAAAGAAAATCAAAGTTGGAATCATCTCTTCCTCAAGAAGAAGATGATAATTATTCTTCCACAAAACAAAGTCACATAGAAATTAACTTAGTAGACCTTCCTGCATATCCAGGACTACGGCCTCGGATTATGGATTATAATGCTAATGATCGAGACCAAATTCATAGGGTATATCTACAAAAAGGTCCTTGTCAATCTCGTGATCATAATTTTTCACAAAAATCATTTGGATGAAAACTTCGGTGATTTAATCAAGCTTAGGTTAATGAATTTCCTAATTAGTCGGAGTATAGCGTAGTAAAAGATGCAGCATTTTGTTTATGAATATTAATTTTTAATGTTTAATATTAGTTCGAAAAATTATTATTATGTTATTATTATTGATTGAGGAAGAAAAATTTTAAAATTATAATTAATAGATACTCCTATATTAAATTTCTGACCCCGCCACTGCCAACTCCTATTTCATGACATCCAACTCACATCTCATAAAATAGCCAAACTGTTCCAAGGGGGAACTTTGCCTTTTTTTGTTCTTTTGAAACAAGAAAAAGGATGCTTTGAGGGGAACTTTGCCTCTTGATCCACATCGTGTGGGTGTTTAGAAAGTTATTATTTTAGTATGTTATTTTAGTTTTTATCTATTTAGTAGGTTAAAATTTTTATATTTGGATAATTATATTTTTTTATAATTGGATCTGGTATTTGTAAAAAAAAAAAATAATTATAAATTTGATATAACATTTTACCTTATTGATTATTTTAATTTATTTTACCTTTTTATAAATTTTAATCTAAAAAAAGCTAAAATTTTACTTCCCAAACAGGCTCAATGTCTGCCAGTGTCTAGGATTAACTTATTTCTTCCATTAATTATGGCTTTTTATCTTTTGTTTTTTATTTAAAAAATAAAATAAAAATAAAAATAAAGAAAAGAAAGTTTAAGCTTTCACATCAAATTGTACGGATTGTGCCCATTTTCAGGTGGGTGCTGTTGGAGCAATTATTGGTGGACACCATACGCATTGACGTGGCAATATTATAACTAGACACTGGTGTTATTTACTTTTAAGTATATTTTTGTGATGGACCTTGATTAGTGCCCGAAATTGGAGGCCACTAATGTCCCGAATTTTTATATAAATAAAAAAAAAAAAAAATAAAATAGTTATCAGAAATGGAAATTATGGGCATTAGGGGCACCTTTTTTAGTGCCACAAAATATTTTCCTTTTGTGATATTGTTGTTAGTGACATTAAATAATTTTCCGAATTGAGATACATAATTTGTAATTCTCAATAGAAAAATAATCGAGACCTCCTTTCTCTCACCTCTTTTGACCCTCTCTCTTTTTTTATTGGTCAATTTTTTTATTTTTTTTTCTTCTCCTCCAATCACCACCCGCCACATATGTGTAGGAGAGGTGGTGGAGGTTAGTGATTGAGGGGCCTCAGTCACAGCCGTTTTCAATATACCTTTTCTTTCTTTGTCCAAATAATATTGCGATGGAAATTCTGTAATTAAAAAACACTTGATGAGTTCTTTATTATAAAATAATAGGTTTGAATTCAATATTTAATTTATATGTATTTATATTTTTTGTTTATCTAGTATTATCAAAGATAATGATAAAGTTGGGAGAATTTTTAAGGAGTCGATTTACATAATACATTTTTCTTTCTTTCTTTGTGGTCTGTTATTAAACAGGGACAATGAAATGCTTTAATGGTGATTGCTTTCACTATGCTTTAAAGATGAGTGTTTAAGGATTTTCTTTACGATGTTGAAAAAAAGCAAAAACAAAAGTAGATAGTTTAGACAATAACATTTCATGCTAAAATTTTTAAGATAGTTAGATTAAGGTTTGAAATAG
Source organism: Camellia japonica (assembly GCA_030407325.1). Classification (NCBI taxonomy): domain Eukaryota; kingdom Viridiplantae; phylum Streptophyta; class Magnoliopsida; order Ericales; family Theaceae; genus Camellia; species Camellia japonica. The sequence continues at coordinate 124,117,055 of JAPPVO010000032.1, forward strand.
AAGAATTTGAGCACTAGGTATAATACACATGTACATAATGCACAAAACAGAAAGGGTGACACAGTGCACGAAAATCCTAATAAAGTGTGGTTTGAGTGGGTAATCCATTTGCAACTTTATTTTATTTTTGCAGAGACTGTTTTTGTGAACTCAAACTAATACAACCAGAAATCAGGAGAATTTATTTTCTAGTTCTGATAGAAGATGAGTAGTCTTTTTATTTAGGGAAAATTGCAATTTAGTTTATGTTTTCAAAAAAAAAAAATCAAATCAGAGATTAACTTTACTACCTTTAATAATTAAATGCATAATGAATTTGTAAATATTTTGTGAAGGTACTACTAATTTGCAATTTTTCCTATTTCTAAAGATGGAAAATGGTTGAGACCCTTAAAAGAACTCTCCCAATTTGACCCACAATAACGTGGCATGATAGGTGTCAACTTTTAATTTGTCATATACTCAATTATATAAGGTCCTACTACTTTGCTACATCATTATAGATAAATTTTCGGAACTAAATTATGAGTTTCTAGCCTTTCTCTATTTAAGATATTGGATTGGAGAATAAATGTGAAAAGATTTACAAGAACACGTAATATATGTGAAAATTCAAACTTGCCTGTCAATTTGTTAGAGCTATATTAATTGAAATCTCTACTTTACTGGCATATTATATGACTATATACTCAACTATTCAATCAAAGGAAAAAAAAACAAAAAATCTTATGTCAAAAGTGTGGTTAAATATAGTACATTTTGTTAACTTATTATTAGTGATATTTTTGTAGCCACTCTAGGGCTATGCTCAATGAATCAAACTTTGACAAGACATTAATGTTTCTAAGTGGAAGACTGATGGGTGATGAGATAATGATAATGAAGTAGATGCACATTGTTGAGATGAAAATGACAGTGTTGATCATAAATCAAAATGGTAAATATGATATGATTTTGGTAATTTATCTACCTCTTATAATGCCATCAAATCAAGATTATTTTCAAGTATTTTTAGTCTAATCATTATCATAGTTAGATTGAATAAGTTCGCCGTTATCTTAAACTTATTATAGCTTACTTTTTCATACGAAATTGAATGAATGGTTAGAATTGAAGGACATATTGTTTCAAAATATAATATTTAGATATTTAGATTTCCTTTTTGTAATGTTTACTCCGCCTAGGTCAAGGTGCAAATACGAGAAATATATTGTTAGAAATTCAAAAATCAAGACTACCACATGTAACATAACATATTCAAAATTCATATTGAAAGTGAGAGAATGTGGTTAGGTTTACACGTTCTTAATTAGCTAAACATGGTAAATATTAAATTTTGTTAGCCTTGTTGATTGGATGAATTTGGACAAAGCTTGACCTCCAATCCAACTGGTGATCTATTGATAATCTTGAATTACTATTCCATTTTATTTTGACTTAAATTAATATACTGTTGGCACTGGCAGCTCCTACTCTGTGTTCAGAGTGCCCTGACCATCCTGTCTGGTCAGCCTCTTCTTCTGGGGTTCTAATTGTAGCAGATTTGTATAAGTTTGCTATGGATAATGCAGGTGCCACCTTGAGTATAACTAAACTAATATGGCTCAAGTATATCCCTTCTAAGGTGCAAGTTTTTGGCTGGTTTGCTTGGAAAATGAGAGTGAAGACCAAGGAGTTTTTACAAAAACTGGGTGTGATCAATCAAAGTGCCTCCACAGCTTGTGTGTTCTGTGGCAGTGGTAGTGAATCAGTGAACCATGTACTAATTTGGTGTCCCTTTGTGTGGAAGATTTGGGCTGAAATGCTGAAATGGTGGGATGTCCAAGCTGTCATACCAGGTTCTGTGGAGAGTCTTCTTCTGTGGTGGGCAGGGGGGAAGTCAAAGAAGTTAGAAAGGAAGATTTGGGTAGTAATTCCATTGGTAGTGATGTGGTCAATATGGAAGTGCAAAAATGATTGTGTGTTTAGAGCAACCATCCCAAATTTGGAGGATCTCTTTGATTTAATCAAGTATAGGATTGCTTTTTGGGTACAATCACATCTTACAGATTTCGATTTTTCAGTGCAGGATTTTATTATTAATTTGAGGCGAAAGTGCTTGGGTGGGTCTATGGTAGATATGTAAATGCTGCTGTGTGAGCTGGTGTTGTGCTGCAGTTCTACGACTATGTTAGCTTTGGGTGAAGATCTGCATTTCTGTGTTGAATTACTGAATGTTTTGTTTGTGGTGATGGTTGCTGTGTGAATGCTGTGTTCTTGGTGAATGATGTGCTCTTGGACTGTGCCAGTTTTGTCTGAATGCTCTGTAGTTTTAGTTTTTGGAGTTTTGGGGTGAAATGTTGTGTTTGTGCCTCTGCTGCAAATCTCCTTTTGGTGTTTTTTTTTTTTTTTTTTTTTTTTTTTTTTTTTTTTTTTTTGTGTGTGTGTGTGTGTGTGTGTGTGTTGTCTGCTAGTCTTTTTGTATGCTTCTTTCGATCTCTGGTCTGTTGGTTCCTTACCAACTAGCGCTTGGAGCTTTGTGTTAGCTCCAAACTCCTCTTTATTTATACATTATATAACACTTTGTATACTTCCATCAATAAAGATTTCCTTTACCAATCCCAAAAAAAAAAAAAAATTTCTATTCCATTTAAACCAAAAATATGAAAGAAACTTAGTTATGTCCTAGTAGAACAATATGGCGAAAATTAGGGATACATCCATCTAGAAGTTGGGTGGCTCTATTTTTACACACCATTTATTTTATATACACACATTTAATAAATAAATTTTATATTACAGTTTTACCACTGAATAAAATTACTAATATAGATATGAGTATACACATCCCACCTCAAATTTAAATTTTTTAAGTCCACATATTTGGAATTAAAAAACTCTCACTACATATCTATTAGAAGTGTAACATTAAACATACTAAACCCTAGTTTTATTCTCCAATCCAACTAATATTCTCCATTGATTTCAGTCTCTGCTGATCTCCTAGTCTCTAATCTCTCAGTCTTCGTTGTTCACATCCATTGCCATTTACATCTCCATCACGATTTCGAGCCTCACTGATCTAAATCTAGATCATCATTCGTCATTCATATACATCATGCACGTGTAGAAATATGTGTAAATGTTTGTATATATGTTATCTAAAATATTTTGATTAGTTATTTTCTGTGGTGAATATTTGCCATGAATCTCTCTCTCTCTCTCTCTCTCTCTAGTTGATTGATGGAAAAGTAAAATTTGTAGGGTTTGTTGAAAAACTCGTTAAAAAACCTTCACGGTGAAATTGATAGTGAATTTTAAAAATTTGGTACAATTTTCATTGTTCAAAGTCAGCGCACATTGAAATTTCACTGTTTTAAAACCAAAACAAATTAAAATTTGTTATTTTTTATCTTTCAATTTGAATTTATTAGTCCTAAATTTAAAATTATAGATCTAATTTCATCAATTGGTCTTCAATTTTACATTGTTTAGTTCTCAAATAGAAATTTCATTGACCTTGGATAGTGAAATTTCATTACGAGGTGTAATGAGCAAAGTGAAAAAAAAAAAAAATTTCTTTTAATTTTCATATTGTTTGATAGATTTTGATGAGATATTTTTTAAAATGTAAATTTTACAAAAAATAGAGATGTAAATATGAATTTTGAAGTTTTGAAGTCGTTTAGAAACTATAAAGAATTTTATCCAAAATTGGCTCTATGTTGTGCTGAAAGACCTCCAATAGTACTACTAAATTGTTTGTCCTTAAACTAATACAAAATGTTTTCAAGGAGCTAAATAAAAATTGCGTTTAATAAAATCCTAAATAAGAGAAAAATCATTAGTCCTTCACATGACAAAGAATATCCAAAGACCTCAAAATTCAAGGAAGATTTCTAATTGAATACTTTATAAACTTAATTGGGCAACTGCTATTGGATTCCCTGCCTTTGCTGAGGACTTTCATAAAGTAATACTTTGAGATAAAAACCAAGAAAATGCACACACACACACACACAAAGATTTAAACAACACAATAAGATTAAAGAGGTGACTTTTATCAATTTTCTTGAATACAATTCCAACGTGATCAACTATACATAGTTCAAAATTTTAGCAATTTGACGATATATTGATAATAGGAAGAGTACACACAAATGAAAATTCAAAATAACAAATGAAATTATAATGGCCAAAATATCATAAATATCAATAATATATTAGAAAATAATGAAAAAAATTTACAAAATAAAGGGATGAATATATGACGCATTATATCAAATATAGAACTTAGAAATTAGCGAAATTTTGATATATCATGGCCATGGTATTGGATTTAAAATAATAGAAATTGAAAAAAATATTAGATGAATAAAATATTCAAAAAGTGGTCATGGTGAAAATTAACAGTTGACATCTTGGATTAATTTCATTATCATTTCATTTTCACCAATATTGTTATTGCCATCCAGAAATTGTGAATTTGGTATGCTACGCCAGTAATTTGCTTTGACTTTCGTTTGCTCTTTCTACATATATATTTCCCTTCAAAAATTCAATCTAGCAATTGCTACTTATAATTGAAAATGCTTAATCTTCTTCTTCATTTTTTTTTTTCCTCTCTGAAGTAGAGAAAAAATGCTTAATCTTGTCCACAACAATTGTTTCTTTCTATTAAGTGAAATTCAATAGCACCTTAAAGCTCCAAGTCTATCTCTTTATCTCTCACTATTTTTTTTTTTTTTGATCGGCAAAACAAAAACGCTTTATTGATGAAAATATCGAACAAAGTATCTCTCACTATTAAACAAGATTTGAACATAAGACTTATAGTTGAAAATTAATATGAAATAGCAAGGTAAGGCAAATTACCTAGATTTTGAAGTTACTTGATCTTGCTAATTTGCGTCGATTTTGGGAAAAAAACATTTAAGTCATACACAAAAGGGGAGCTTTGTATTCATTTAATAAAGAAGCTTATAGAGATCAACAAGTAATATTCATCTACTTAGTAGATTTAATGAAAAATGAAGGAAATTAGATTCAATTCTCTAAGTAATTACTAAAATTACCACAGGCCACCCGTGCTAAAATAAAATAAAAAAAGAAGTAAAAAACATTAAAAAGAATGTAAAACAAAAAAATTTATATCGTATAAACTGTCCTGTTAAATGTACAGAAGTATGAGCTGTCACGCATTAAAATAGAACATGTATGAGTTGTTAAAAATTAAATGAGCATTCTTTACATTAGCATGACTATTATACCCTTAGAAAAACCATCGAATTTCACCTTTAACAAGGCAATTCCATTTTTGATATAGTTGTCCTAGTACAAATTCATGAATTTTCACCCTTAGAATTCCCAAGCCCCACTTTAATTGCATGCCCCCAAATTTCACTAAAAGCACAAAACTTCTATGAGTTCGTAAGTCAGTGTAGCATTCCTCCAAAAGCTTGCGCAGTGTTGTGTATATAAGTATCCCCCACAAACCCTCTTCCTCACCTACTCTTCCTGGTCTCCTCTCTCTCTCTCTCTCTCTCTCATTTCGCTGGAGAATTCAAGATGTTTGGCAGGTTTCAGCCTATGCCCAGTTCATTTTCTTTTACAATTCTTCCAAAAACTAGGTTTGGATTTATCTTTCTTTGATGATTTGATTTAAAACCACTGTCATAAACTCTCTTGTTGGTCTTTCTATTCTTTTTGCTTATAATTTCATCCGAGTTTAGATTTTTCACAGGCCTTTTTTTTTTTAATAAATTATTTTCGTGATCTTACAAACCCGGAAATCATTGTTTCTGTTTGGGTAAATTTTCAGAAACTGTTTTTTTAAATTTTTAGAAGTTTATGTTTTCTCACAAACCCAGTTCTTTTTATTTTGTTTCGATTTAAAATTTTTTTTTCTAATCTCTCTCCAGAGAATTTCTGTGAGGATCATCGATCTCTATGTTTTCTATGTAATTTCAAAGAGAAAATTTGATTTGCGAAAAGGGTTTCTAGATTTTTATTTTATTTTATTATTGATGGTTTTGTTTTGAAACTGTATGCTGATTAACTGTTTAGGGTTCCATTGGGTCATTGTGCTACCTTTCTACCACTAATGAGGCGCCACGTCATCGCATGTTCGTGGTGAATTGGAGGACGTACATATATAAATCTAAGACGTACATATATAAATCTAAGTAGTGTTATTCTACTCTTAATTTTCTTTTTTCTTTTTTTCCTCCTTTACTTTTTTTTTTTTTTTTTCAATCCAAATCTTCTCATCTTCTGTTCTGAGATTATATATCTCCTCAAAGAAGGATTGATCAAAATCGATTGATGAAGGGTCATTGTTTGCAGATGCGGCATCATCAAGATTCACATGCAAATGAACAGCAGATTTATACTCTGCCGAATTTGAAAGATGAGAATCTTGATGATGCTGCATCGGCAATCAACGACTATATATACACCCCGACTAGTCCCACCTCTCCGTTCAAACAAGGTGAATTCTTTTCCCACTTCGCCTCAACTTTCGTTGATTTGGTATGTAATCTGTATTTTATGTGCATTCTTTTATCTCTCATTTTCTATATCATCAATGGATTCTCATCTCTACAATTCACAGCGAATATAAGATCCTAATAAGAAAGAATAAGATAGCCGATCAAAAAAAAGAAAGAAAGAATAAGATAACAATCACACAGATGATTGGGGTGAGAGTAAAGGTAAGGGAATTTCTCTTATTGGGCTTTTTTATTTTATTTTTTTGATACAAAAAATTGAAACATTATTGATGTAATTGAAATGAGTACATAGAGCGTACACATACGCATAGCTATATGCACATGATACCATTTTAAGTTTTGTGAGGGATTCTGAATGTAAAGCTGAAGATTTGAATGAAGTTAAGGGCTTTGTTTGGTTGAATAATTTTTGTGCAGGCTATCCTTTCCAAGTTTTTTTGTTGTTGTGTAAGAATTTGAATGGGAATCATTGTGGGATTGGATTGTTACAGTCAAAGCTTGTGTAACTTGAATTGCCTTAGTACTTGCCTCAGCTTGATGGAACAACAAATGTAAGTATCTACTTTGTAGTCATTTTCCGTACATCAATAAATTTTCTTTCTTTTACGATAAAAAAAATCAATAAATAAATAGAGGCATGTTGTGTTTTTTTGTGTCTGTGTTTGCGTTTCTATCAAAAATCATATATTTTGGGCATAATTGAATATGAAATTCAAGAAAAGAGTTGGCAATATCATGGTGGCACATATACATGTATACTTGTTTTGGACATATATGAATGATAATTTGGGCATTACCTTTCTATTAATTCTTTCTTGAAATATACTGTTTTTGATGGTAGGATTTATCTATCTTCCTCAACAACGAGTAATTGTTTGGCCATTAGCTTTCTATCAATTCTTTCTTAAAATATATGTATATTTGTTCACATGAGTTATAATTCGGGCATTGCTTCTTTTTTTGTTTTTGATCGGCAAAGGAATTTTTATTAGCTCGAAATATACAAGATACATACTAAGAAAAGAAGCTCACAATAAGAAGACTCGATTCTTAATTAGCTCAGAAATTGTCAGCAAGATCCAACAAAAACTTATTACTTAGACAGAGTCGCTCCCTCTATAACTAATACTCCCAAACAACTTAACTTGATGCCAAAATATCAATTCTTTGTTGAAATATATAGGCTTTGCTGGTAGGATCTATCTTCCTTCACATGAGTGCACATTTCTATCAATTCTTTCTTGAAATATTTGGGCTTTGAAGGTAGGATCTATCTTCCTTCACATGAGTGATAATTTGGGCACTATCTTTGTATCCATTCTTTCTTTAAATACATGGGTTTGATGTTAGGATGTACGTATTATATATCATATCTGTGTGCATATATGTGTGTGCATGTGCACTGTTTTATACAGGTATATAAACTTAATCCGAATAGATTGTAGTAGGTTCCATTATTTCTTCCTTGGTTTCTTTTACACAAGCCACATTTTTTTAACCTTTTTTTTTTTTTTTATCGGCAAAAAAGAAATTTTATTGATGCAAGAAACAAGAGCAAAGTACAAAACAAATTACATCAATAAAGAAAAGGGAGTGTGGGCTGGAACAGAGGTGGCGTGTGCATAGGGTGTTAGCATAGGAGTGGGTCTTGTGGGGTTGTAATCAGGTGCAGGCGTGAGGCATGGGGAGTTTGTAGCAGCATGGGTGTCTTTAGTTTAGTTCTTGTATTTTAGTTTGTTTTGCAGCAGTGCCGTGGGTCTTGTTTAGTTTTTTAGTTTGTTTTGGGTGTCTTTGTGGGTTATTATGTGGGGATTCATGTATTTTAATTATTTAGTTAAGTTCTTCTTAACTTTTTTATTTAAAATTTTGAGAGGCTTAGGGGCTGGTTGTATGAATGCGAGTAGCAGTAGTAGGGGTATTTTTATACTTCCGAATCTCTCTCGATGCATCTCATCTTCCTGTACTTTTAATTTCATGCTGTTAAATGAAATTTTTCTTTGCTGATCAAAAAAAATAAAAAAAAGGGAGTGCAAAAGCATCACAATGAGCTAAATCATCCCAACTATGTTGACACCAAAAAGCTCATTGCTAGCACCCCCTTTAAACCTTTAAAACATAAACAAAAGAAAACAAAAAAAATAATAATAATTAGTCACGTACAAGAGTATAAATCCATTCTTTGTTGGATATTCTGCTGTTATTTTCTCAATAATTATATTTAGACAGGAAATATCCTTAGATTTGGAATTGGGTTGACTGTAGTGGCATCCAATGTATGTTTTGAGTTTTTTAAGAAACCTCTCAGGAGAAATTTGGTTACACATGCATAACGAATTAACGGAGACAAACCTATGTCTTAGAGTTTTAAATATTAGTCACTATATAATGACATTTTAAACTTTTGATATTCTTATTCATTAATATATACTATGTGGTTTAGATATCGCGCTATGTAATACATACATAGATCAAGGGACTGTAACTTTCTCCTTCTTTTTTTCTTTTTTTTTTTATCTCTTTTGATTTTTTCTTGATTGAGGGCAAGAACTGGTGATTATGATTATGACACACTTTCTATTAATGATCTATGGAAGTGAAGACGAATCTGAAGCCATGTCACTTGGAAAAGGTTAGAGACAAAAGCTGTTATGTCATTTGGACATGGGGGGGTGATAAATCTTTTTGGAAGGTCCATAATAAGGACATCGAGAGAGAGAGAGAGAGAGAGAGAGACCAAGTAGGTTTACATGTACAATATGATGATATCAAATCAATTATAGTTTGAAAAAAAATCCACATGAGTTACGTTTGTTTCCAGGTTTATCCAAATAATAATGCAAGTGGGGATATATGCATGTGAACCTTGTAAATATTTCTGCATCAATGTCTTATCCTTGTTAACATCATACTATTACCCTACAAATATAACCATTATTTCAATTATATATATATATATATATTTTATCAGCGAACATCAATTGTGAGTTATTAGATTAATATTAATGGGAGTTAGCCTTCACGCCCTTGTAAAGCACCAAGTACATACATTTGGGTTTTTTTTTTTTTTTTTTTTTTGGGGGGGGGGGCACCGATGTATTCGGTAGCATTTGTTGTGATACGCCATTTTGTTGGCCTTGTTGCTTTCTCTCTCTTGGTTGGTTTCTCTTGCTGCCATCATGATTGATTCTATGAACATTCTTATGCTGCAAGATGTTGATTCCTTATCTGTGTTCACCGAAATTGTCATTGAAGAAAGTTATTACAATTGTTGTTAGTTTTCGACTACTTTTTTTTTTTTTTTTTGGATCAATCAAAAGAGAACCTTTATTGATAAATCAACCAATGCAAAGTACAGGCAATACAACAATAAAGGAAAAAACAGGAAGAAAGGAGAAGGTGCAAACATCATCATAGCTCAACTTCCCAATCCCAACTATGCTGGCACCAAGAAGCAAACTTAATCATCTGACAGCACCACCCCATGGCTAGTAAGATACCAACCAAATAGCAAAAATAAAAACAGAGTAGCAGCAGAACACACCAGCCCCCATCCACTTGCAGAACATAGCAACCACCTACCCAGTCAACTCAAATGCATTGCCTCCCCTGACCTAGATTCTCTACAATTTGATGCACTGAGTAATGGACATTAGGCAAAGAAGATCTAACCCACAACCCAACCCTCACTTTTACTAACTCACCAAGCTCCTTCATATCTGGTGGTTTCGACAACTTAATTGTAATTGTTTTTCATGATCATTAGATTTTCGAGTTCAAGTTGAATATTTCACTTCAACCATTCCAATCTATATCAAGGCTTGCGTCGGCTTTAGATGGTGGGGATTGGTCCTGTGAATTAATCGGTCCAATGGACCGAATACCAAGTTATCACAAAAATTAATTGTAAAAAAAAAAAAAGGGGGTGAAGAATAGTGTCGAAAAAGAATACACTTTCTTCACATTTTTTTATAATTCAGGTTAATTTTTCTATCATATTTTATATTATTAAATTCACGATAATTTTAGTATATGTAGAATTCCTTTTTTTCATTTTTTTCATTCTCTATTTATTTTTCAATAATTTTTTTTTCTAGCACACAATAAGATGTTAATAGGTTAATTAGTTAAATTACAACGAAAGCACTACAGTCGTTCCATCTATTTAAATTCTAAATCTCTAACCTTCGCACTATTTCAAAAGACAACTATATAGACTATTGGGCCAACTGCTCTCTCCTCGATCAATACTACAAGAATTTATACAACCTAAGTTCGATCAATTTGTTTACTACTATTAATCTTATATCTTCATTGTTTAATCTCACTATCAAGGAAGCCAAGCAAATAATCTTCTAATAAAAGAAATAAACATATTAAGGAAGTCAACCAAATAATCTTTTAATAAAACAAATAAACATTTAAAATAGAGGATACGATTCTTATTTTAATCGTGGTTTTTGTCTCAACTTTCAATTTCTTTCTTTTGACGCGGATGCATCAATTTGATAATCGAGGAATCTCTTATGTTGTTGAAGGTCTGTCCGTTCATTAACTATGGACTAATTGTCCATCTCCCTTGCAAGTAAAAGAGTTATTTGCAGCAAATATAAAATGAAGGTTAGAAGCTGGCTGCCATCTGTTAGTACTGGCAATAACCATTCAGCAATATGGAAAGGAATCATAGCTATTGATAAGCAGAGTAATAACTTACAATAGGTTTATTTAAACAATTATCAGTTGAAGGTGGGAGATTGAAGCAAAATTATCTTCTAGACTGGTAGATGGTGTTAGCAACTTTCCTTTAAGGATGTATTTTAGGCCTTTACAGTTTATCTACAGAGAAAAGTGATACATTGAGAGATATTTGTGATAGGAAAGATGCAACTGGTGTGTGGAACCTATCATTCAGAAGAGATTTGTATGTGTGGGAAGTGTTGGAACTACAGAACCTACTCAACCACCTAGCAGCAGGTCCTGTGTTAAGACCAGAACAGGTAGACAGGCCTGTTTGGATAGCATCTAATTCAGTTCAGTTTTCTATGGTAGAAATGTGCCAGTTTGTTATTGACAATCTTGGTCTATCCCTCAGAATTAGTAAATTGGTCTGGCTAAAGTATATTCCTCCTAAGGTACAAGTTTTTGGGTGGTTAGCTTAGAAAAAAAGAATTAAGATGATGGAGTTCCTACAAAGAGTGGGTGTGCTAAATGTGAATGGTTCTAATCTTTACTTATTTTGTAGGGCTGATATTGAATCTGTAAATCATGTCGTAGTCTGTTGTCCCTTTGTGTGGAGTGTTTAGGCTAATATGCTGAATTGGTGGGGGATACAAGGGGTATTACCAGGCTTTGTGGACTAGCTACTATTATGGTGGGTAGGAGGGAAGATGACAAAGCTGGAAAGGAAAATTTGGAGTACTATTCCACTGGTTGTATTGTGGTAACTTTGGAAAATTAGAAATAAATGTATCTTCAATTTATCTACTCTAAACAGGGGTGAGTTGTGTGAGTTGATTAAGATGAAGTTAGCTCTATGGTTGAGTCCACACCTAAAGAACTTTCATTTTTCAATTAATGATTTTACCTTTAATCTGAGCCAGGTTAGGCTGTGCTTAGGAGGAGCTTTGGTGTTTTGAGTTAGGTGCAGCTTGCTTGTAGTTTGGTTGTGTAGCTCAATTTGTTTTGTTTTGGTGGTGTAATGTTTCTTTGTTGGTTTTTCATCAACTTGGGGCTGTGCTAGCAGATGATCGGGTAGTTCTCACGGTGCCAATATAGTTGAGATGGTGCTGGCCTATTGTGATGTTCTTTGCATTTCCTCCTATCTGTTGATGTAATCCTTATGGTTGTACATTTTTTTTTTCCCCTCGTCAATGGAATTTTCTTTGGCTAATCAAAAAATATAGTCTAAGGCCAACTAATTAAACTATAAAAAAAATAAATAAATAATCATTTTAGAAATAGTTTAGCTAGGGAAGCAAATTTCATGAAATTCTTCTTCTGCCTAACTTGTGCCACTGAAGATCTCGATTCAATAAGTAGGTAAGTTTTTTTGTCCACCATGAACAAAATAATTTCATGCTTTTATGCACTTCAATAACTAGAACAACTGGCTAAATGATGCTCCCAATCATCTTTTTATTTGTTTTGATTAGTAGAAACATGTGACAATGTACAATATTATTTATGGTTAGATGCACATTTATTTTGACATTTCTATCTGTTAATGTGTTATATATCATAAGTCTATTATTTTTATGACAATTCATCAAGTTTTGTACTTGTTGGAAGGTCTACGAAAAATAAATAAATAAATAAATAAATAAATAACCAATAAACTTACTGTAATCAACCATAATGCTGTAAAATAAGTTCTTGAATCAGATGTGAAAGGTATCATTTTAGGATTTTCTGATAAATTTAATTTCACCTCAGTTTCCATGTTTTAGTACCTTTTTTTTATTTATTTAAAATATCATCTTTAATAAAATATTACTGCTTCTTTTCAGATTAAAAAATGTTTTAGTACTTTTTATTTTTGTATTTTTTATAGAAAAAGTTGCTCGTATAATATGACGTTGGTAAAACCACTGTGCTTTCATGGGCAGTACAGCACCACATACAAAACAAGATTGATGAATACTAAAATCATAATGATGAAAATCTATGACAAATTTGAAAAGTTCTTCGTAATAAAATCTTTTGTCAATTTGTCAAATGCTTTTATATTGAGGTTTCAGGAAGAAAAAGAAGAGGAGAAAGGTCATTAGTATTTTTTTTATTTTTTATTTTATTATTAACATTACAAAAAATTATGATTTTAGAGACTAAAATTTAGGGATAAAATTATTTTTTAGGAACTAAATATTTTTTTTGCGAAAAGTGTCGTTATTATATTTTTAGCAACGAAAATTGGACATTAGTGATGAATATTATCTTTTTGGGACCAAATTTGTTGTCTCAAAAAATAAACTATTTTGAGACCAAATTATTTTATTCCTAAAAGTGTATTTATTAGTGATATTTTCAAAATTTTGTCGCTAAAAATCTTATTTTAGACTTTTCGGAACGATCTTTTAACGACTATCCTCACGATGATAGAAATTAGTCCCTAAATGTTTTTTGTAACAAAATTTTCATTTTTAAAGATCCAAAGATTTGATTTCTAAAACTCTTATATGTTGTAATGTGGAAAGGAGATTCATTAATTGATGTATTCAAAGTTAGAAGGCCTACAAATATATTACTAGGCATTAATTATGGTTAGGAGCTAAGTTAAATTCAAGCCCATCTTTCTGTTTGGCCATTGAGGATTGAATCTTACTCATCTTGTCAAATATTGGCCTAATGTTTTGTCAAGCAAGAATGACTCCAACAAGGACAACTCTGGCTTTCACATATCACAAGTAGATCTGACGTCGACAAAAATCTCATGCACCACTCATGTGGTTTTATGACATCAAACTCGCCTTTAAATAAGGCACTCACCCAACTGAAGGTCATATTAGCCCAACTCAATGTTGTCCAATTGTGTAATTGTGTACTAACGTACGAGAAAAAATTGAATATAATTATGGTACTAATTACATGATATCCACCATTCAATTATTAATTTCTATTTTTCTTGCTGGGTATATGTGGCATCCTAAAAAAAGATTCATACCTCCATATAAGTTTTTTATTAATTGGTGATATTACGTGTCACTGATGACATGATATTACCATTGTATTGAATTTTTTCTCTTAGCGTAAAACCCTCAATCTAACTGACAAACTTTCCCTCTCATGCATAGCGTCTCTTGTTATGCCTGTCTAGAATGGCCATTAATGATGGCTGAGACTTGTTCTGGTTAGCACCTAAGTTAATTCTTGGAAAGTTTTTTTTTTTTTTTTAATCAGTAAAGAAAATTTTTATTAAAAAACATAAAATTAAAAGTACAGAAAGATGGCAAGTATCGAAAGAGATTCTAAAAAATACAGACTATTTGTACTACTGCTACTCGCAATCATCTAACTAATCTCTCGGCCTCATGAATTGTAACTTTGAGGAATTGTAAGTTGGATTTTTTTTATTTTTTTTTTCCTTCTCACTGCCCCCTCTTTTGATGTTTTATTTTTATTAATAACTATTAGTTCTCCTATTTTTTGTCCACAAAATAACTGAGAGGAATTGAAAGGAATAACTGCTACAAGGAAAAATTTTAAAAATTAAAAAAAATTAATCCAAGCTTTTCATCTGAAGAATAAAACTTTTATTATGATGCAGTACGATGAAGTTACTATTAGTAAGAAATGGGAAAATCTACTATGTACTTGGCTAAATAGGTGTACATCATATGAAAATAGTACACTATTTTGTGATGCTAGTTAAAGTATTTTCATTAAAATAGTTAAATTTTTTATTAAATTTTAATTAAAAGTCTATTTTACTATTTTAATTAATCATCTTTTCAAATACATTTTTTAACAAATTCTCTATCCTTTATTTTATTTGTTAAGTCCTCTTTTCTTAATTACATACAGTTAGTGATTTGATATTTAATTAAAATAGTTAGTCAATAATTAAGTTTGATGAAATGTATTTTTATAATTTTATACTATAAATAAAATAACTATAAAAAAAAAACTAATAAACTTGATAATGATATACTTTCAATGATTGCTGGGTAGGCTACGTCTAAGGCCCCAGTTAGAGGACCCCTCCTACTAATTATTAGTACGTGAAGAACTATCAATCAAAACGATTGTGTTTTTAGTGTAATAAATTTATAGGGCAAACTACAAATATCCCTCTCGAGGTTTGGTAAAAATATAGATTTTTCTCTGAGGTTTAAGAAATTACATCTCGCCCCCTGATGTTTATATTTTCATAACAAATTATCCCCTGATGTTTTTATTTTCATATAGATTCCCTCCTAATTTGTTATGCAAATTTGACCTTTAGGGGGCAATTTGTAATTTCTCAAACCTCAGGGAGAAATCTGTATTTTCACCAAATCTCGAGGGGGGTGTTTGTAATTAATAGAATTTTTTTAATTGGGAATAGTATAAAATTTAAATAAAATTTAAATTTTAAAAAAATAGTGTAAAAAAAATTTATAAAAAGCTTCAAAACTAGATTTCCGGCCACACATATGAGTAGTTATCGACCCACTGGCCCGCCCAACCTAACCCTACCTTTTTAGGGTTTGAGAATATTATTTTAGCTAATAGGTTAGGTTGGGTTAATATTTACAGCCCGATTAACTAATAGATTAGGTTTAAAAATTATATTTTTTTCCCGATCCAGCCCGCTATATATTTAATTTAATTAATTATTTATTTATTTATATAATACATTGAATATATATACCCTTTTATTGTTGATCATGTGATTTGTAGGATGTTCAACAGGTCACTATTTTGCTGAAGATATTTACAAGAAAAATGTTTGAAGAAATTTGAAGTTTAAATCATGAATTTTTTTTTTTTTAATTTGATGCATTATTAGCAGTTTGATTTAAAAAACTTTGAAGTTTTGGAATTATGGGTGTGTTTGGTTTACAAAAATTTGTAATGTTTTAATTAATATGATATTAAATCTTTAATGGTTAGTTACTTTATAGACCTTTGTCTATTTATGAAAAAATAAAAGGTACTATGATGTTTAATTTATTTATTTTTTATTTTTTTATTTTTTTGGTATAGCTTATGTATATGGCCCGATGGACGGGTTTGGAAATTATAATTTATTTAGGGTTGGGCTTGGATTGATTATATAGGCTCTATGTTCAGGCCGGACAGGCTTGGATAAACATAAACTCTTATTAAGGGGTTGTTTGGGATAACCTAAATAAATGCACTTTTTGTCTTTTTACGAAAAGATGTGCAGAAAAGTAGAGAGGTGATGTGATGGAAAAAAGATAAAAAGATAAAAAGTGTGTACTTATTTTGGGTAGCCAAACTTGACCTAAGTAGTGTCGGTCCGACCCAGTGAATGACCACCCCTGGCCTCACGTAGGCTTCTTCTAACTACTTTGAGGTAAAAGCTACAAATTGATGAGTTTATTGTATAAGTAAAAGTTACGAATTATTATGATTATGTTATTAATATTGTGAACCCCAATTTTGGGTGTTATGTTTATGTTCATTGGCTTCTTGCCAGCCAAGTATTGCATCAAATTGGATTCATGTTAGTTGGCTTTTTCAAGTTATCTAATAAAATATTACTTTTTTGCTGATAAAAAAAATAAATATTGTGAACCTCAAGGGGTTTGGCTTAGTGGGAGAAAAGGCAACCAAAGCGCTTACCACTCAAAAGGTCGCAGGGTCAAATCCTACGAAGGTCAAACATCTCAAACCTTGAGGCCACTGGAAGTTTATCACACATACCATTTAAAATTAAACTAAGATGTTAATTAAAATTAAATTATAATTAGGGATTGATCTAAAATATAGAATATAATTAAGGATTGATTTTAAATATAATTAAATTAAAAATAGGGTTAATTACACTTTGCCCCCTCAAGGTTTAGCCCAAAAACACATTACCTCCTTGGAGTTTAAAAATGTACACTTAATCTCCCTATGATTTGGATGATTTGGAGTAAAGTGCAAAGTCAAACTCTGTTGATGAATTTTATAAAAATACTATATTACACTTATTTGTTTTTGAAATTTTCTTTTTTATGCCACTATCATCACATCTTGTGCTTTCCTCTCTCTAGAAACTATACCAGTACGGCATCACAACCCATCCCAAACCCAACTCATTATCAATTCTCCTTGTCAAACTCAAACCCATTGTCAGTTACCAATATATGTGTAATATTAATATACATATATATATATATATATATATTGGAAAAGAAAAAGAGGTATCATTCTTAAACTTGATTTCGAAAAGGCTTATGACTCTGTTAACTGGCTTTTCTTACTCTCTATGATAAAGAACTTTGGATTTGGAGCAAAATGGCTGAATTGGGTACAAGAATGTATTTCAACTACTAGAGTTTCAATTCTTGTGAATGATTCCCCTTCATCTGAGTCCAACAAAAGGCCTCAGGCAAGGGGACCATCTCTCCTCTTTCCTTTTCAACATGGTAGCAAAGGGTCTTAACATTCTGTTGACAAGAGCAAGGGAGTTAAGTTTGTTCAAAGGAGTTGTTCTTGGGTCTAATGAAATCACTGTGTCCCATCTTCAGTTCGTAGATGACTCTATTATTTTTTGTGAGGCCGAATGTGAGAAAGTGGTAAATATAAAGAGGGTTCTCAGATGTTTTGAAGTGATCTCTGGGCTCAAGATTAATTACGACAAGAGTGTGATTTGTGGCATTGGGGTGCAAGATGAGTTGATGGTTGAATTTGCTAAAAGGTTGAATTGCAGGTGTCAAAAGCTTCCTTTTAATTATCTTGGTTTTCCACTTGGGGCCAATCCAGGAAGATTGAAGACTTGAAAACCTATTGTGTGGATAGATTTAAAGTAAAGCTGACTAGTTGGAAAAGAAGGCTATTATCACTTCCTAGGAGGCTAACTCTTATCAAGGCAGTGCTGTCTAATCTTCCAGTTTATTATCTCTCTCTTTTTAAAATGCCTAAAGTGGTGGCTAAAGAGTTAGACAAGATTCAAGTAGCATTTCTATGGGGTGGGTCAGTGATAAGGAGGAAAATACATATGGTCAAATGGTCTGAAGTCACTAAGAGTGTGATTAAAGGTGGGTTGCGTATCAAGAGTCTCAGAGATGTTAATACTTTCCTACTACTTAAGTGGTGGTCGAGGTTTGGTGGAGACGAAGGATTGTTGTGGAAAAAGTATTATGTGGGAAGTATAACATTCAAAATGAAGCAAGTGGTACCCAACTATGGAAGCCTCCTAGATGCATTCTTGGATTTGGAAGGATATACTCTCTGTGACTACCTTAAATCCTGATCTTCATAGTTTCTTTATTAGCAACACCCATATATTGGTTGGTAATGGGGCAAAGACTCTTTTCTGGGAAGATAAGTGGGCTAGAAATAGATGTTTAAAAGATGAATTCCCTACACTTCATAGTATCTCATCTGATAAGTAGAAATCAGTTAAGCATGCTCTTCAATTAATAAGGAGTCTACCAGAGTGGGAGGAATGCTTTAATAGAGTGCTTAGAGATTGGGAAAAGGAAGAGGTTGTTCGAATGGTTACTATGGTAAACACTGCTTGTGATCTTAGAGTTGACAAGGATGATGCTTTGAGTTGGAGGGCTGAAAATTCTGGGTGTTTCAATGTCTCATCAGTTTGTAGGTGGTGAAACATTTTGCAACCTAATGATTTTGGTGTTATCTCTGAGATGATTTGGCATAATGTATTCACTCCTAGAGTTAAACTTTTGTGTGGCTAGCTTGGAGGCAGAGACTAAAAACTACTACTTTCTTACATAGGATTGGTGTCATCCATGTTATTGAAAACATCCAATGCATGTTCTGTAAAGCTGAAGCAGAGTCCATCAATCATGTTATGCTATGGTCTCCTTTTGTTTGGAAGGTATGGGTTGATATTTTACTTTGGTAAGGGACAAAATGGGTAATGTCTGCATCAGTAGAAGGAGTGTTACAATGGTGGCTGGTTTTACAAGTAACAAGTTTGAGAGAAAAGTTTGGAAAGATTTACCACTTGCTATTTTTTGGTCCATTTGGAAACATAGGAATGAAGTGGTGTTTTCAGGTGTTCAATTAGATTTTTCAAGTTTGTGTGATCGAATTAAAACCAGAGTAGCCTTGTGGGTTAGAGCCTCAACCCCAGGTTTAATGATTTCTTGTTCAACTTGCATCAAATCAGGTTTTGTAGCAAAGGAATAGCTTGATTGAGTGCACAGCTGGTGGTGGTGTTGTTTCTGTTTTGTTTTCTTACTTCGTTTTGTTTTGTTTGGTTGGTTGCTCACCAACTCGTTATCATGCTAGCAGATGATTGGGCTTGCTTAATGGTGCCAACCTAGTTAGGATCACTTTGCTTTGCTATGATGCTTTTTGCATACAACATCTTTATTGAATGTAACTTCGTTTTATTGATGTAACTTTGTTTTATTACATTCGATGAAAAAAAAATATATATATATATATTGGAAAAGGTTAGAAAGAAAAACGATGCACTAGTAGAAGGACACAAATAAAAAATATATGACAGTGTGGGCATTATGATTAGACCAAACCAAAAAAAAAAAATCACTGAGATGTTAAACTCGTAGGATGAACAATGGTTGCGTCTCAACATGTCATTGGTTGTGATTCAATAAGATGCAACTGATTGTTTGGTAATTCATTGTCTTGAAAGGCTATAATTATTCTATGTAATTTTGGTTTGCTTATATGTATGATAATATGTGGATATGATTATGTATTTGTTGTTGCTTTCGCATTTGCTGGTGTTGAATTAGGAATCATTTCAATTGTTAAGATTTGTGAAGAAGAGATGGTTGGGGAGGTGGAGGGATGAGGGAGTCAGTGGGTGGGGAAGTCGTAACACTTCGTACTCTTTTTACTAGTAGGATTTCTTTTGACTCTCTTATTATTATACTTGGAAATCTTTGAAAGATTGTTTAAAGGGGTGGTACATAGCATCTGAATCCGAGTAGGGAGTCGATTTTTGAAAAGAGTTGTGTGTTGTTGGTACCCACATGGAGGAAAGCCTAGGTGCCCAACTGCCTTGTCTTGAGCTTATCGCCAGACGAATAAGGGAAAATATTTTCGAGTGTCCACTGGTCCTGCCGTATTGTAATCAATAAAAATGAAAAAATTGATGATTTTGGGCGCCTATTCCTTACCATATTAATAGCCAACAAATGTGGGGATATTTTAGATATAAACCTATGTATATGTATGTATTGGGACTCTCGTTAGGAACTTCATGGCGCATTTATCCCTCGGTGTTGAAATGTGATTTTTCATAGAACTTATAATATCTAAGTTTCGTTGCTTCAATCTTTAACATGAGATGAATAAGAAATTGTTTTGGTTATGATAATGCCATATGGATTTTTGAATAATTAGATACTCTGTTAAAAGTATTTCTACTGGGCATCTAGCTCATTCCTATCTAACAACTTCAGGAATCGGTGATGTACAACCACCCCTATGAGAAGGATGTGGACTCTTTTGTTTTGTTAGGGCACGAAGGCTCATGGATGTTTTATGTGGAAGCTCTGAGCATATGTGTTTGGGACCGCATGTCCATTTTGTTATAAAAAGACCTTGCCTTGATGTTTGTTCGCCATTAAGGCATTATTATTTTTATCATTTACCTTCTGGAACTATGTTAATGTTGTTGTAACTAAGACAAGAATCTGGAAATTTGTAATATTTGATATGTGGTTCAATGGAAAAGAGGTCTTTTGGGATTAATGTTATTGTTTGGTATGGCAAGATTTCGAATTAATCATGATATGAGTAATATTTTAGATTAATTAATTTAGGGGCATTATAGAAGTGGTGGCTGGAGAGGTAAGGGATAAGGTAATAGGAAGTGAGGGAGGTAGTAAACGGTAAAGATAAAGGGTGAGGAAGTCAATAATAGTGAAGGAGGTAGTTGGAGAGGTGGGGATCATTACAGGAAAATACACTTTTGGCAACTAAAATTGCCAACTAAAAAAAATTTGATCGCTAAAAGTACACACTTTAGCTGTTAAAAAAACTTAGTCAGCAAAGGGGAACATTTTAGCTACTAAAAAAAATTTAGTCATGAAAGGTAGAATCTTTAGCGACAACAAATAATGTAGTCACTATTTGCTCTATGTTTGGCAACTAATTGAGCCTTTGTTGCTGAAAATAGGGTTTTCGGCAACAAAACAAAACATTTAGTTGGTATTTATTTTACTTTTGGCAACTAACTGAGTTTTAGTTGTTCAAAGCAGGGTTTTGTGCAACTTAACAAAATTTGGTCAGTAAAAAGTACAATCTTTTGCTACTAAAAATAATTTAGTCATAGTTTAGCTTACTTTTAGCGACTAAAGTTTAGTTGGCAATTGTAATAAAAGGTTTTGGAGGGAGGACTTCAAATTTTTGGAGGGATTCCTAAATTAATTGGTGACGAAGGTGTTATTTAGTCAAGAAAAAGGTACACTATTTTGTTTTTGGCAAGTAAAACAGTTAGTAGCCGAAGAAGAAATTAAGTTAGGGTTTCAAAGCATCACCGTTTTAGGCATATTACCTATACTTGGAAGTTGGAATGGACATGTCTCTATTTCTCTCATTGTGACTAGGGGTGTGCAAAATACCGCCGAAACCGCCAAAACCGCACCGAGCCGCACCGCCAAGGCAAATTCGTTATTATTTGCCAATCGAACCGCCGGTTTTTGGTAAGAAAAATGGCAAATTCTAGTGACACTTTTATCAATCCGCCGGTTTCTATTTTTCTTCCAAACCGCACCGACCCGCACCGCTATTAAATCATGTTTTATAAGATTCTAAAAATTCTTTTTTACTTAAGTTTGCTTGTTGTTCTATACCTTAGAATATAGTATTACATTACTGCTCGAGAGGAATTCAAGATGTCAGTAATCCAAAATAAAGTTGGATTCCAATTCACTTTTCAATCTTTTTTTTTTTTTCTGGCCATGTTGCAAACTTGCATCAGCTCACTTTTCAATCTAAATACTTTTCAACAGTAAACATTTTCAATATATTGTAAACCCTGAATGATATTAATTTTATGTATTGTATTTGATCATTGTAGCTTCCACAGATGCTTGTAATGAACTGATGGCATAGTCGTTGATATTATCATGTTGTTGCTACACTTGCTACATCAGAAGAAAGGTTTGCAAGATGCTTAACATCACGGTATCTCTCGTCTTTTTTTTACTCTATGATTTAAGTTTTGTAATTTGGATTATATTTTTTATAAACCGCCAATCCGCCCGAACCGCCAAGGCAAATCCGTCATTATTTGCCAACCGAACCACCGGTTTTTTATAAGGAAAATGACAAATTCTAGTGACACTTTTATCAAACTGCCACCCACCATACGGTTTCTATTTTTCTCTCAAACCGCACCGACCCGCACCGCGCACACCCCTAATTGTGACTCTCTGCCTCTCCTTCTCTCTCAAGCCTCTACTCGCCTCTCTTCCTTTCGCTTTGTCTCCATTGACGTTGGGTACAAGAGCATCACCTCCATCACACATAGCACCACCGCAGCACCTCCGTCGATCCACGATTGAATTTACCCCCTGGTATGTCTCTATTTTGCCATCTCTCTCTCTCTCTCTCTCTCTCTCTCTCTCTCTCTCTCTCTCTCTCTCTGCATCTTCTTTCATTCGCACACTTTGAAACAAACCCAGCCCCAAATTGTGATTATTCATGAACTTATGGCCTGGTTCATAACTCATAAAAAAATCTTCAAAAGTCAAACAAACAAACAAAAGGTAAGGTTCATAACTCTACAAAACAATGCCTAGAGACCATTCAATAATGACGTTATGTGTAGGGTAGCACAATACCAAATAAGAAATGCAGAATGCTTGCAAAGAGCGTAAACAAAACTCGTAAAATCACGTACCCTTGAATAAATTCATTCACTTGTGGCAACAACTCTTCATCCCTTAATTTATTTATCTTCAAAGGAATCTTGTCAACAACTAGAATTACAATTCTTATTTTTGTGGATAGACTCCTCAGTAGTGTTCTTGTTGCATCAATTTTGTGAGCCTCAGCAATTCTTTCATCTAAATGCTTAAGCTTACAGCACTTCCTTTTATGGAGTACCCTCATTTTCTCCTCAACCTGTAAAATCATGAAAAGTCATGACAAAGAGGTGCATTTATAAGTTTCCACCAACACATGCATAGGACATCACATCTTGCTACATAATTGTTTTTTTTTTTTTATGTATTGCGTAGTGGTTTCACTGGTATTGTGGGGCATTAATTACAAAGAGGTGCATTTACAAGCTTTTGTTAATTGCCTAGCGGTTTCACTAGTACTATGGGGCTTGTTGCTTACTGTCTGGTGTAGCTTGGGTGATGCCTAAATCAGTGAAGGCTTTTTTTGCTTCTTGGCATAGAGGATGCCTGAGAAATGGTAATAGAAAGGCTTGTGACATAATATATCCTTGTCGATTTCTAGGTGGTTTTTGGATATAGTTGTTTTTTGCCTTCGTATACTTTGTGTGTACAAGACTGCGCCACTTCTAGCGCTTCTTTAATACAATTATTTACTTATTAAAAAAAGACGATTTACTGCGTTGGTTTGACATTTCACATAGCAGGTTTAGGTCAGACATTTGTTTCATATCTAAAGCTAATGGGTCAAAGTCAAACAAATTTTTTCCCCAAATAGAGGATGCAAAAGAGTA
The DNA here is from genome assembly GCA_030407325.1 of Camellia japonica. Classification (NCBI taxonomy): domain Eukaryota; kingdom Viridiplantae; phylum Streptophyta; class Magnoliopsida; order Ericales; family Theaceae; genus Camellia; species Camellia japonica. The sequence continues at coordinate 124,140,842 of JAPPVO010000032.1, forward strand.
TATAATCTATTGTGATGCCTGATATCTATTGAATTGCCTGGTCAAATAAAAATAAAAATAAAAAGAGGGGGGATATTTATTGAATTGCACTCAAGTCATTTAGTAAAAACTCATGTCACTTTGATTTTTTTCTAATCTTTGAACATGAAGGAAATTATTAATGCAAATTATTAACTAAGAATATTGGTAGAACTCTTAAATCAATTACAGAAAATTGTCAAATTCCATGTTTGTACAAACATCAAATATAGCATAATAATTATTAATGGTTGAACAAAACTGTTTATTGTGATATAATTTGTTATATCCTCCTACAAGATAACACTTATCAAGGGCATGCTAAGAAATCTTAAACATTACTAGTTTTATTTTTCCAGAAAAAAATTTCTTACAAATTATTTCTAATGGAATTTATACCAAGACAATGTATACAATTACAAACATGATTTACCTCCTTTCATTGTAGTGGCAACATGATTTTGCATATATATGATTACATAACCAACCACTTATCCAATATATATATTATTGGAGCATTTGCATAAACAAATATACTTCTAGCTTTATGTCCAGTAATTGAGTATTAAACTATGTTTCATGATTCATGTTCCAGTGATGCACTATTTTATTGCTATAATGTTTGATATAGGGAAAGAGTCAGGGTTGAAAATGCTTAACATGGCATGCTTATTTATTTGGCATTCTCATAATGATTTTTTTTTTCCCAGCATACATAATACACATAATTCTAATGTTCACAACTTGACATAAATATAACACACATTGATAATGCTTAAAACTGTTGATGTTCATTTTACAAAGGGTTCATCACTGATGTTAGAGTTGACAATAGGTGATTGTCATAGTTTTGTCAATTTATCTTGGTTGCTTACTATACACATAGGCTTGGTAATTTTTGAGTTCATCCACCTAGCTATGGGCTCTTTCTTTTTCTCACTTTGGCTTGTTTAGTTTTAGAATACTTAATGTTCATTTTCTAAACCCCATTGTTTGGATACTTTACATTTGGATTGTTCATCATTGCTTGTTTGTGTGCTTTTGATTTTGTATTAGGGAGCTGTTTGGTTGTTGGTTAATTACCAACATTGTCTCTTTTGTTTTGCCTTGCCTTTCCTTGGCCTGGTTTAGTTCTCTGCTTTCTTTTTCTTTTTCTTTTTCTTTTTTGTTTGCTACAAGCATATTTGTAATTTAATGGAATATTTCTTTCACATTTGATGCAATGGTGGATAAAATGTGATGAAAGAATAATAATGGTATAATGATAATTTATTTTGACTATCTTATCTTACTATTTGAATGAATTAGTTAAGAACACATCATGTATTAGTGTCCATGAAGTTCACATAATCTTACATCGGCCCCTCGCTTACAATTTTTTTTTGATTAACCTCAAACTTAGTTCTTACTGAACATATAAATAACAAAGAAGTTATTTTCTTCAATAATTTAAGCTCTTAAATGAGATGTTGGTTAATAATTTGCCATGTTATCAAAATAGACAATACTTTTTGTGTTCAAATTAATTACAATGATTGCACGTATTTGATATTTTTATAAATAGATGTGGTAACCTAACCTGTACTATGCTTAATTATGCATGTGATTTATGTGTTTGATATGAATTTGCAAGTTTAATTATATGAATTATGTGAATTTGGAATAATATCTGTTGAACATAGGAATATCTGTTACAATTATGACTTTGGACTGAAATTGAAAGCCTTAGAAGTGCAATAAACAAAAACCGACTTCATATCTGTGATTAGCAAGATTTTTAGAGTCTACGGTGAAATTTTAAAAAATTACAATTCATAATGATTAAATCATGTTTTATGAGTTGAATCAAATATGTGTTTAGCCTGTTGTTCTTCATATTTTTGGTTGAGAGCTCTAAAGAGTGAGTTAGAGAGATAAGAAGAGGAAAGCTAAGGTTTTGGAAGAGATTCAAGAGGCTAATCCTAGATTGAAGCTAAGGTCGTGTGCCGAAGGAAACGCCACAAGATCAAACGCACTGTGAGTAATAGTATTTTAAAGATACGATCTCATAATCGATTACTTGAGCCATGAAAGGCGATTTGTAACGATATTATGTTTTGATCAAAATGAACGAACTTCATAAAAGTTATATGACATGTGCAATGTGGACCTAAGGTCGTTTTGTTTATGCTATGATATGTTTGGGCCTGAGGCCGTTCTGTATCATATGTGAGCTCGAGACCTTTTGTATAATATGTGGGCCCAAGGCCATTCTATATAATATGTGGGCCCAAGGCCGTTCTGTATCATATGTGGCCCGAGGCCATTTTGTACAATATGTGGACCCGAGGCCGTTCTGTATAATATGTGTGCCCGAGGTCGTTTTGTATAATATGTGGGCCCAAGGTCATTCTGTACTTATGTGGGCATGAGGCCGTTCTGATATTAATGGGCCTAAGGCCGTTCTATTTATATGATGGGCCCAAGGTCGTTCCGTATTATAATTATGGATATTGTGAGAACCTTATGATCATCTATTTACACTACTTTACTATATTATTACTCATTGAGCTTCACTCACCCAATATTATGTATGCACATACAGGTGATCTGCAGCATGGAGCCCACCCTTAGAGTCAGCTTTAGGAGCTATTTTTTTGAACCTGTCGAGTTATGCCTATAAGATGGAGTTTTGCCTTTGACTCCCATTATGCTTTGACCTTATTCTGTTTTTGTTAATTGGTCTTGGAATGTGTAATCGAGATGTATAAAATTTTCTATGATACTTGTATTTTTGCATGGGCATGTAAACGATGTGAATGTGTTATATTTTGCTCATATTGGCACAACTCAATGGACTTCTTTGTTGTTGTATAGTTTTGCTTATGGTCGCATTATTATAATTATTCTGTATGTTTATGTGAGGCCAAAGGTAATCAAATGATTACTGGCCGGTTATGACCCAACTTTTAGGGGTGGGTTTGGGTCATGACAGAGTGGTATCAAAGTACAAGTTAATATCTCACACACGAGTCCATTTGAGCAATAAGAAGTCTAGAAAAGGTTTAAGTTGCATCCATAATGCATTCTTAATCAAGTATGACATGAAAATGTGCATTTGTAAATGTGACTTATGTGCATATTATCTGTGAAAGTTATAATGTATGTTCCTCTAGATCATAGTGAGAACAAGGATGGAAGATGAGGAGGATTCAACCTCCACACGACTTGATAGAATGGAGGCAATGATCATAGACATGGTAGAGTGAAAATTCTAGAAATCCCCTAGATGTTGATTTGTGATTATGTATCAATTTTAAGCAGTAAACAACAATCCCAATCAAACAATCAAGACAAATCGACACAACGATTTTACGTGGAAAAACCACAATTAGACACCTCCAATTGTGATAAAAAAAACCACGGGTAATAGCCACAAAACAATCCAGTAAGAAGATATAAAGAAATTACACATGTATACTCTCAATTACCTAGCGAATCCACGCCCGAATTGAACCAACCCCTATGTGCCTCTTCCAATCCCGTCTTCACCTCAGAATTGTCTTGACAATGAGCCACTCCAGAATCCGCCAAAGCTTCAGGCTCGAATTCTTCAGAATCCACCAAAGAACAACTCTCTCTTTTTTAAAGAATAAACAAATAATCTTTTGATGTATACTCTTTAAACCATGAGTTGAATACTCAATCAAAACATCAAAAAAAACTAGCAAAATATCCCCAAATATAAACCCTAGAACCCAAGAAGAAGATCTGGAGAAGTAATCCAAGATTTGGAGCAACTTGTCAATTTATAGAATCTGAAATGGCGAGGTCCGCTCGAGCGTGGGAATTGACGCTCGAGTGGGGACTCTATATGACGTGTTCCGCACTAGGGTGTACACTCGAGCGAGAAATGGACGCTCGAGCGTGAAAACACGGATCACAGTATATTTGCAGACTCACCAAACTTCTGAAACTCAGCATTCTCCGCTCGAGCGGGGGAATGTCCGCTCGAGCAGACAGGTATCTTTGAATGCATTTTTTTCATTTTTCTTCGAGGGCGCTGCCCCTCGACCCCACGAGCTGACCGGGCAGCTCGACCCCCGTCATAATCAGCGAAGTGGCAATCTTGAAAGCATTAACATCACAAACTTCTCTACAAGGCTCGATTCGGGTTGGATTCGCATCTAATAAACTCATAGCCTCACTGAAATAAATGTGTGAAAACAAATACAACTGAAAGGAGTTTTGTCAAATGGGGTTGCCAAGAATAAAACCAAGAATAAAAACCTAACAATCTCCCCCTTTGGCAATGCCGTGACAAAACACACCTAACAAATAAAATCCTAATCACCCCAACCTATTACAGCCAACAAACGCAAACTTCTTTCTCAAGGTCATGATCTGCAAAATAACTATTCGTGCCACAATCTCCAAAACAACTATTAGTCCCATAAGAGTATATGAAAAAAGCAATAAACATATGACAAGATTATCTTGAAGCATGAGATGGAAAACATGAATAGATGCGACTTGGAGATTTTAAGAACATGTAGTATAAATAGATGAAAACTAAGACACATGCACCTGACACATGACATGAATATAACCTAACAATCTCCTGTAAAGATAAATCAAACTCCCTCTCACTAATAGCAACCACAAATTGAAAAAAAAAATGAACAAGAAGAAAACGACAAAAATAATATGGTGGAGCAAGCAGGGAATTTCAGATTTCTATCTTAAAACACACAAGACTATCCAAGAAGCACAATTACTTGAAAACACAATGTGCACCGCCTCTAGAAAATTCCTCATAAAAGAAAGTGATGCATTATGTGAAAAGCATAGATCCCATGAGAAAAGTGTGTGTGTGACTCTTGGAGTTCGACAAACACGAGATTCAAATCCTAGTAGTGATCTGATTGCTGGACCTCTGGTATGAGAATCTAAGCACAACAAAGGAAAGTCAAACCATTAGGAATCAAAGGGTATTTGGTGAGTAAAGGCGGAGGCTCCTCCTCAATCAATGAATCCTTTATATTTTTCCTTTTTTTACATCTTTTTCTTTTCTTTCTTTTGCACATCTTTTTTTTGTTTCTTTCTTTTGCACATTTTTTCTTTCTTTTGCACACTCATTGGCGGCTGACACGCTCAAGAGTATGGAAACCGAACCAGAGAAGCATGGATATAATAAGGATAGCCTGGTTGGTGACTCTGAGGTAGCTTTTTCCTCATGGTTGGACTCCAAAGAACAGAGAAGAAAGCCGTGGAGATGCAAAAAGATGGAAGGTGGTTTAAGAGACTCAACATCACCCATGATATGCTAGTATAGGTCAATTCCTCTAAGAAAACAAAAGATACCATGCCAGAAGTCCATAGAGAAAAAAAGATCACTGAGGCGAAAGACTCCAATATTTGCTAATCCAAGAGTGTGTACAGAATGAGACATACCAATCAAAGAACACACACTCCGAAATGAGTAATGACCACAGAAAGCACACACATATTAACATGTAATGGATATTCTCATCAATTCCAATATGTACCAAGGACCACTCAAAAATTTAAAGCTTGCAAAACCATACTAAGAAAATCTTTTTGGGATTTTTTTATTTTTTTCTTTTTCTAAACAAAACAAGACAGAAAACGAACATACACACATTAATGGCTAAAAAAAAACACACAGAAACCCAAAAACTAAAATGAATAAACAAATTAACACAAGTCAAGTTTTCTCACCCAAACCGCTTTAGTATGAACAAAGTTGTGAGAATTGCGGTTCTTAGGTGGTGTCTTGACGTTGTGGTTCCCTTCCCTTTCAATAGGAACCCGTCTCGACGTGATTTCCAACTTCCTATTTATAGGTCTAGCAAATGCAAACTCGCTCCATGTTTGGTCTCAAGCACATTTAAATAACGAGATCTATTATGACCCTTAACCTCATTACCACAAATGAAGTGTCTCCTACCCCACGAGATGTTGGAATTTCTTCCATCTCTATGAGACACTCTCACATGCAACTTATAACAATAAGGGCGGATATGACCATGTATACCACAATGATGACAAATAAAAACAGGGTGTACCTTCTTTTCTTTTACCTTACCAACTCTAGGAAGTTTGAGAAGTCCATCCTTATGTTGAATTTTTTGTTCTCCTTTTCCTTGAGTTCTTGTATCATGAGATGTAGATGCACTCTGTTTTTGCTCTTTGTTATCACCAAAGCCAATGCCACTCTTGTCACAACACATTTGTTGAGACCCAATGATATCCTCCAAAGTCTTTGATCCTTTGTTCCAAAGACCAATGGTAGCCATAGCACACTTGAGCTCTTCCTCTTTCTTGATCATTAGTTCTTCCAAAGCAACTTGAGACATCTCGAGAGTTTCAATCTTTTCTTCATATGTTGCATAGATTTGCTGTAGCTCATTCCTCTCTGTCTCACAAGTCAAGAGTTTTGCACAAAGAGCTTGTCGATCATTAGAAATCTTAAGGACATCATTCCTAGCCTCAGAAATCTCTTTCTTTAATTTGACATTCTCACTTTCACATGCTTTGAGTTTCGTAGTGAGTTTGTCATTCAATTTGGATAAGTTAAGAGATTCCTTATACAACTTTTGATATGCTTGCTGAAGTTCTTCATCTTCACTCCTCGAGGATTCATCATCAGTGGCGTTCTCAATCGGGCTCTTCGGATACTCTATTCGTCCATTAGTTTCAGAAGCTGCCATGAAGGCAGGGAATTGTTTGTGTCCCTCTTCGCCTTGATCTTCATTGTCACTTTCATCGTTATCAGATTCTGATTCATCATCCCAAGTGATAGCAAGGGCTTTCTTCTTCCTCAAACGAGTGGGGCATTCTTGAGCAAAGTGACCAAATCCTTGGCATTCATAGCATTGGACTCTTTCAGAGTTCCCTTGTATCTTTCCTTTCTCCTTCTTGGCAATGGAATTAATTTTGACTTTATCTTTGCCTTTGGATTTATGAGTATGAGTAGATTCTAAAAGATTAGGATTCTTTTTCAAAAAAGATTTTTAAAATTGTTTAACAAAAGCAGTCGTAATCTTGGAATCTATCTCACAATCCTCATTAGAATCCTCTCCAACTCTATGAGCATTACTAAAAGCAATAGCATCTTTTTGTTTCTTTTTGAAATTCCTATGTGCCTCATAAGTTTGGAGATTTCCAACCAAGTGATCCAGCTTGAGGTTGTCAACATCTTGAGCCTCCTCAATAGCTGTAACTTTTGGTTGGAACTGATCGGGCAAGGATCTCAAAATTTTTCCCACAACTTTGGATTCTAGTAATTTTTTCACCTAAATTGAAGCTGGAATTTACAATGTCACTCAACTTCGCATAAAATTCATCAAAGGTCTCACTATCTTTCATTGAAAGGTTTTCGAAACTAGATGTGAGCCTTTGAAGTTTTGAGCGTTTCACAGAATGAGTGCCCTCATGAATAATTTGTAAGATATCCCAAGCCGCTTTTGCGACTTTACAATTGCAAATACAACTAAACTCTTCAGGTGTGACAGTGCCAAAAAGAGAATTGATAGCTTTACTATTCCAGCTACTATTTTGGTAATCAATTGTGTCCCACTTATCAATTGGTTTGGGGAAAGTTACTCCATCAACGGTAATCGTCGGTTCAGTCCACCCATACATGACAGATTGCCAAACTTTTTCATCAATAGATTTTAAAAACGATCTCATCCAAGCTTTCCAAAACGAATAATTGGATCCGTCAAGTAGGGGTGGTCGAACCATAGAATTTCCCTCACGAATTGAATCTATTATCACAAATCAAACAAGATCTCGCTCAAAAGTTTTTAAAAAACAAAAGAGCGACCCGCTCTGATACCAATTGAAAAATCTAGAAATCCCCTAGATTTTGATTTGTGATTATGTATCAATTTTAAGCAGTAAACAACAATCCCAATCAAACAATCAAGACAAATCGACACAACGATTTTACGTGGAAAAACCACAATTGGACACCTCCAATTGTGATAAAAAACCACGGGCAACAGCCACAAAACAATCCACTAAGAAGATATAAAGGAATTACACAGGTATACTCTCAATTACCTAGCGAATCCACGCCCGAATTGAACCAACCCCTATATGCCTCTTCCAACCCCGTCTTCACCTCGGAATTGTCTTGACAATGAGCCACTCCAGAATCCACCAAAGCTTCAGGCTCGAATTCTTTAGAATCCACCAAAGAACAACTCTCTCTTTTTTAAAGAATAAACAAATAATCCTTTGATGTATGCTCTTTAAACCATGAGTTGAATACTCAATCAAAACATCAAAGAAAACTAGCAAAATATCCCCAGATATAAACCCTAGAACCCAAGAAGAAGATCTGGAGAAGTAATCCTAGATTTGGAGCAACTTGTCAATTTATAGAATCTGAAATCGCGAGGTCCGCTCGAGCGTGGGAATTGACGCTCGAGCGGGGACTCTATATGACGTGTTCCACACTAGAGTGTACGCTCGAGCGGGGAAATGGACGCTCAAGCGTGAAAAAACGGATCACAGTATATTTGCAGACTCACCAAACTTCTGAAACTCAGCATTCTCCGCTTGAGCAGACAGGCATCTTTGAACGCATTTTTTTCATTTTGCTTCGGGGGCGCTGCCCCTCGACCCCGCGAACTGACCGGGCAGCTCGACCCCCGTCATAATCAGCGAAGTGGCAATCTTGAAAGCATTAACATCACAAACTTCTCTGTAAGGCTCGATTCGGGTTGGATTCGCATCTAATAAACTCAGCCTCATTGAAATAAAAGTGCGAAAACAAATACAACTGAAAGGAGTTTTGTCAAACGGGGTTGCCAAGAATAAAAACCAAGAATAAAAACCTAACATAGAGGCTTTTAGACAATAGCAACCACCACTGCTACCAATGCTTGTGCCACCACCTGTAGTGCAAGACCACCAAGCTGATGACCGAACTATTGCACTCACAAAGGACTTTAAAAAGATGAAGCCGCCATTGTTCAAAGGAGGAATTGATCCACTGAAGATAGAGGCATAGGTGCTCAGTATAGAAAAACTGTTTGAAGTCTTCCCATTTACGGAGGCATAGAAAGTCTTTTAAAAACCAAGAATAAAAACCTAACATAGAGGCTTTTAGACAACAGCAACCACCACTGCTACCAATGCTTGTGCCACCACCTGTAGTGCAAGACCACCAAGCTGATGACCGAACTATTGCACTCACAAAGGACTTTAAAAAGATAAAGCCGCCATTGTTCAAAGGAGGAATTGATCCACTGAAGATGGAGGCATAGGTGCTCAGTATAGAAAAACTGTTTGAAGTCTTCCCATTTACGGAGGCATAGAAAGTCTTGCTTGTTGCTTTTACACTCGATGATGAAGCATGCCGTTGGTGGATGCTTATTCAAGATGCACATCAAGGAATGAATCGGGCTCAATTTTTGGAGATCTTCTATGAGAAGTACTTCCCATAGTGTATTCGAGCCAGGAAGGTGTCAAAGTTTGAATACTTGAAGCAAGGAAACAAATTCGTAGCGGAGTATGAGGAACAGTTTACTAGGTTAGCTCGCTTCTCACCGTATATGGTTGATACGGACTACAAAAAGGCAAGGAAATTTGAGGGAGGACTCCGAGACTCCATTCTTGAGAAGATTAATGTGTTCAAGGTATAGAAATATGTGGATATATTGGATAAGGCCATCATAGTGGAAGGTAACCAGGCCAACCGCAATCAGTACTCGGATTGGAAGCGAAAAATGCAGGGTTCTAATATGCAAAAAGGGCCGGCATCCTCACAAAACAAGAAACAAAATTTGGGAACTTCCAGTGCTTCTGGTTCTACCCGTGATTCAGCACCAACTTGCCCAGAGTGTGGAAAGAAGCATCGATGAATTTGCTACCGAGCAACCGAGGCTTGATTTAAGTGTGGAAAAACGAGACATATGATAAGAGATTGTCCTGTGTTTGGGCAACAAAAGAGGAATAGGCCAACTGCTAGTTCAGCCGGTTCCACTCTTGCAAGAAAGACCCTGGCAAGGCCTACTACTTCTAGAGACAATGTTAGGCAAGGAAGAGTCTTTGCTCTTGTTCCGGGTGATGTTTAGAATTCATATGTTTAAGGTACACTTTCCATCAATGGCCAACCTGCTCATGTGCTACTTGATTCGGGTTCCACCCATTTCTTTGTTTTAAAAACATTTGCTCCTAATTTGAATAAATCCATGGAACCCTTGAATTATGTGTTATGTCAGTCTCTTGCATCTAGGGACTATGTTATGTGCTTTTATTTATCCTGCATGTGAGCTTTAACTTGGAGATATTCCATTATGTGCTAATTTGATGCCTCTTGATATGGTACACTTTGATATAATTTTGGAGATGGATTGGTTAGCTAAATATCATGCAACCATTGATTGTGTGTCCAAGCAAGTTATTTTTCGCCCACCAGATCAACATGAGTTTACTTTTGTGGGACATGGGGTAGCTCCTCCACCTTATCTAATCTCGATTATGAAAGCTTGTAAACTAGAAGGGTTGTAAGGGTTATTTGTGTAACATTTTGCATGTAGAGACAATCGATGTGGGTGTTGAAAATATTCTAATTGTTAGTGAGTTTTCGGATGTATTTCCCCAGGAATTACTAGGGGACTTGATAGACCGTGAAATTGAATTTGTCATTGATATTGTGTTGGGTATTTAACCGATTTCAAATGCTTCGTACAGAATGTCTCTGGCAGAAATGAAGGAATTGAAAATACAGTTGCAAGAATTGCTTAACAAAGGGTTCATCCAACCGAGTACGTTGCCATGGGGCTCGCCAGTTTTGTTCGTGAAAAAGAAAGATGGGACACTTCGGTTATGCATTGATTATCGGGAACTTAATAAGGTAACGGTGAAGAATAAATATCCTTTATTGTGGATTGATGATTTGTTTGACCAATTATAGAGGGCACAAGTATTTTCAAAAATTAACTTGAGATCCGGGTACCATCAGTTGAAAGTCAAAGCAGAGGATGTTGAGAAGACCGCTTTCCAAACCAGGTACGACCATTATAAATTTTTAGTCATGCCATTTGGGGTTACGAATGCACCAGCAGCTTTTATGGATTTAATGAATAAGATTTTCAAGCCATATTTGGATGGGTTTGTGGTGGTATTCATTGATGATATTCTTATTTATTCAAAGAGTAGAGATGAACACAAAAAGCACTTGAGACTAACTCTTCAAACACTTAGAGACAAGAAGTTATATGCTAAATGGAAGAAATGTGAATTTTGGTTAAATGAAGTTGTGTTTTTGGGGCATGTGATTAACAATGAGGGTGTGTCTGTTGATCTGCAAAAGATAGAAGTTATTGTGAATTAGCCTGCTCTTACTGATGTTATAGAAGTGCGTAGTTTTATGGGTTTAGCAGGTTACTACCGACGATTTGTTAAAGATTTCTCCAAGATTGCGGTGCCACTCACCCAGTTGACTCAAAAAGGTGTACCATTCGAATGGACAGAACAAAAGGAGTCTTCCTTTCAAGAATTGAAGACAAGGCTCATAACAGCACCGGTCCTTGCCTTATTGTCAGGTACAGAAGGGTTTGTTATTTATAGTGATGCTTCTCATAAGGGATTGGGGTGTGTACTTATGTAGAATGGAAGGTGATTTCGTATGCATTTTGACAATTGAAGCCGCATGAAAATAATTACCCTATGCATGATTTGGAATTAGTTGCAATAGTGTTTGCATTGAAAATATGGCGGCATTATCTTTATGGAGCAACATGTGAAGTCTACACTGACCACAAGAGCCTCAAGTATTTTTTTACTCAAAAGGAGCTTAATATGCGACAAAGACGGTGGTTAAAACTCATCACAAATTATGACTTGCAGATTCATTATCATCCTGGCAAAGCCAACACGGTAGCGAATGCTCTTAGTAGAAAGTCAACAAGAAATTTAGCATGTTTGCTTATGGAGCGAAATGAACTATTACTTGACTTGGAAAGAATGGAAGTGGAAATTGTGCTACATGAATGGGATGGAATGTTAGCCGCAATGGCAGCATAACTGGCTATTATTGAGGAAATTAAACAAAGGCAATTGCCGGATGAATTTTTCAAGAAAATATATGATGAGATGGAAACAAAGCCCAGACCGGGATTTTCTTTGGAAGCTCAAGTGTTGAAGTTCAAGGAAAGATTGTGTGTTTCTAATGTCCCCAAGATTAAAGGAAGAAGAGTCTTAGAAGAAGCTCACAAGTGCAGATTTGCTATACATCCTGGAAATACCAAAATGTATCAAGATCTCAAGCAAGCTTTTTGGTGGCCCAATAAGAAGAGAGAAATCGCGGAGTTCATTTCAAGATGCCTTCAATGTCAGCAAGTAAAAGCGGAACACCAAAGACTGGCGGGGTTACTTCAACCTCTCCCTATTCCGAAATGGAAATGGGAACACATAACTATGGATTTTATTGTGAGCTTACCCTGAACACCCTGAGGTATGGATTCTATATGGTTGTTGTGGATAGATTGACTAAGTCTGCTCACTTTTTGCCAATGAAGACTGTTTATAATGCCGATAAACTTGTTGCTATGTACATTGCTGAGATCATTCGATTGCACGATATTCCGGTTTCTATTGTGTCCGATAGAGATTCTAAGTTTGTGTCAAGATTTTAGCAAAGCTTACAGAAAGCATTGGGGACGAAATTGAGATTTAGCACTGCATTCCATCCACAAACTGATGGACAATCTGAAAGAACTATGCAGACGTTGGAGGACATGCTTCGGATATATGTCTTGGATTTTCGTGAAAGTTGGGAAACTCATTTACCTTTGGCGAAATTTGTATATAACAACAGTCTCCACTCCAGTATCAGAATGGAACCATATGAAGCTTTGTATGGGAGCAAATGTTGGACCCCGATTTGTTGGACTGAAGTTGGGGATAGATTGTTGATTGGGCTCGAAATTGTGCATGTTACTACGAAAAAGATTCAGATCATCCAATAGAGATTGAAAACTACTCAAAGCCAACAAAAGAGCTATGCGAATCAAAGAAGGAGAGACTTAGGATTTGAAGTTGGGGATCACATTTTTGTCAAAGTCACCCTAATGAAAGGGCACACAAGGTTTGGGAAGAAAGGGAAATTGTCACCCCGGTACATAGGGCCATTTCAGATTATAGAAAGATTGGGTCCGGTTGCCTATCAGATTGCTTTACCACCAGGCATGAAGCAAGTGCACAATGTGTTCTACTTATCAATGTTGCGAGGCTACCTTCGGGACCCTTCTCGTGTTATTGACTATTAACAGATTACTCTAGATAACTATATGGTTTATGAGAAAAAACCTAATCGGATCCTTGACCAACAAGTTAAGCAACTAAGGAACAAGGCTATCCCAATGGTAAAATCGAATAAAGAGAACATCATGGAAACAAAGCCACTTGGGAACAGGAAGAAGAAATGAGGCAAGGATATCTAGAATTGTTTTCAACTTAAGGTAAACAAGTTTGGAGGACCAAACTTCCTAAAGGAAGGGAAAACTGTTAGAGATGGCAATTTAAACCCGGCCCGATGGGGACCCGACCCCCCGACCCCGATTAACACGGTGTTTCCCCGAAAAATACCCCCGACGGGCCGGGGACGGTATTAAAAAAAAAATCCCCGCTCATTTTTGGGCCGGGGACGGTGATAAGTGGTTCAACCCCGGCCCGACCCCGGCCCCGTTCCCCGTAGTTTCTCCCCGCCTCCTTCTCCCTCTCTCATTTTAGATCTAATACAATATATTCATTTAATATAATATAATATTATATTATATCTATACACAGAACCAATTACTTTCTATCTTCTCATAATATTACTTTCTATACTCCTCCGCTGCTGACACCGCCTCTCATCTCCCTCTCTCTCTCTCTCTCTCTCTCTCTTTAAAAGCCTCCCTTCTCCGCCGCTGACATCGCCGGCGCCGATCTCCCTCTCTGCTGTCCCATTCACTCACAGATTCATTCAATCACAGATCTGCAAACTCACGCAAACTCACTCACAGATCGGCGATCTCTCTCTCTCTCTCTCTCTATACTTAGATATGTCTCTCAGATCTCTCTATCTCTCCCGTTGTAATGTTGATGTTGTGTTGATGTTGTTTGATGATGATGTTGGTGTTGATGTTGTTCTATGATGATGTTGTTTGATGATGTTTGGATTTTTGGATTTTTTTTGTTCGATGATGTCTCTCAGATCTGCAAACTTGTTGTTGTTTCGATTTTTTTTTTGGTCTGGGGAACTTTCGGGATCGAGGAAACCCGATCCCCGTTGGGGGCGGAGACGGAGACTCTGATAGGTTCCCCGTCGGGGTCGGGACCGGGGACAGGGGGAGTTTCCACCATCGGGGATCGGGGACAGGGAGGGTGATCCCTGGCCCCACCCCGCCCCATTGCCGTTCCTAAAAACTGTGATAATCCAACCCATACTATGCTTAATTACGCATGTGATTATGTGTTTGATATGAATTTGCAAGTTTAAGTATGTGAATTGTGTGCATTTGAATAATATTTGTTGAATCTAGGAATATCTATTGCAATTACGACTTTGAACTGAAATTGAAAGCCTTAGAGGCACGATAAACAAAAACCGACTTCATATCTGTGATTAGCATGATTTTTAGAGCCTACGGTTGAATTTTAAAAAATTACGATTCGTAATGATTAAATCATGTTTTATGAGTTGAATCATATATGTGTTTAGCCTTATGTTCTTCATGTTTTTGGTTGAGAGCTCTAGAGAGTGAGTTAGAGAGATAGGAAAAGGAAAGCCAAGGTTTTGAAAAAAATTTAAGGGGCTAACCCTAGATTGAAGCTAGGGTCGTGTGCTGGAGGAAACGCCACATGATCAAACGCACTGTGAGTAATAATATTTTTAAGATATGATCTCATAATCGATTACTTGAGCCATGAAAGGCGATTTGTACCGATATTATGTTTTGATCAAAACTTCATAAAAGTTATTTTGATCAGCAAAGAAAAGAAGACTTTATTGATGATTTCAACATAAAGAAGAACATACATCAATAAAGACAAAACAAGAGAGAAAAGAAAGTCAAGCAGCTCATCCAAGTCCCAACAAGATTGGCATCAAGATGACCACTCACAACACAGCTAACTCAAGCCCAAGTTGGTGAGGCATCAACAAAAGAAGAATGAGAACCAGATGAAAACCAAAAAAAAAAAGATTACACCAAACCAAACAACCAAATGATCAGTTATCCCCTACTAATACACATTCTAATCTAATTGAGATTGTATACAAAGTCACATATAGGATACTGCCACTCCCAATATGCTGTTCTGAGCCAAAGAGCCACTCTATATTTAACAAGGTCAGAGAGAATCTTTACATTAGCTTCTGCATTATTGAATACACAGTCATTTCTTAGCTTCCATAGAGACCAAAGGGTTACAAAAGGGACACATCTCCAAATCACCTTCCCTTTCTTCTTAAACTTACCCCCCCCCCCCTGTAACAAGAAATCAACTGAGCCAGGCATGGCCCAATACAGACCCCACCATTCTAACAGGGATGACCATACCTTCCACACAAAATGGCAATGAAGGAGCACATGTAAGACCGACACCTCATCATGCTTATAAAAGCAACACAGGGTAGATGTTCCTCCAGATAGGACCCCAATTTTCTGAAGGAACACAGAGGTCTTAACCTTATGCTTCTAAGCAAGCCAACCAAAAAATTGGACTTTAGGGGGTAAAACCTTATTCTAAAGCATTCTATTAGCACTCTGATGATTTCCAACACCACTTGAACAAAGCTTGTACAGTGAAGCTACTGAAAAAAGACCTGATGATGTGGCTGTCCACTTTGGGTAATCAACGCTCTCCAAACTAATTAAAGGGCCAGATGAGATAACAGAAACCAATATCAACAAATCCACTCTTTCCCATTCAAACAACTCTCTTCTAAATGATAAATTCCACTCTCCTGAGATTGCCTTTAGATCAGCAAACAATCTAAGTGCTCCTTTCTTTTCCTTTAACAAGCTGAACAATCTAGGAAATTCAACTCTCAAACAGTAGCTGTCACACCACATATCCTCCCAAAATCTTACCCTACAACTATCCCCCACCTGCACTTTGAAATTATTAAGAAAGCACTCTAACAAAGAAGAGTAAAAAGTGGTCATTAAGGTAATATCTCTCCATAATTTAGATTGCCTCCAGCTATCACCAGAATTCGACAACCAGTAGCACTTCTCAATGTTATATTTACTACAGATTACTTTCCTCGACAGAGTTTTTGACTCACAAGCAAACCTCCACCACCATTTTAGTAACAAACAGGAATTAGCAACTCTAACCTTCCTAATGCCCAAATGCACAGTAAACCTCTACCACCACCTATTACAGCAGCACTCTAAGAGTTAGAAGATCCCTGGATCCCAAATGCACAGTAAACCTCCTGAATTACCATCTCCTACATACAAATAATCCATTTTGGATTTTGGCCATAGAGCTTTAACATCCAATTCAGAGCAACTTGATAACTTCGTCTCTTGGAGAAGAACAATATCAATCTTCCTGACAACAATTAGTCTTATAATCTTTCCTTTTTTTCTCCCTTCTACCCAATCCTTTACAATTCCAGGATAGTATCTTCATTAGTAAACAAAATATAACTCTAAAACCCCCTCTGGACATATCTTAAATCACATCCTCTAACCCTCCACCATCATCCCCATGTCCTTCAGTTCCATTTCAGAGATCTTCTTTAAGGCTTTAACTTCTTTTCCTTCGTAATTAATCCCTAACAACCTCCCTATTTGAAGAGTAGCATGAGCTTCTTTGCGGGTTAAGCTATCTTCTTCCCCTAAACTGCAGCCATAAAAAGACAAAGATGCTAAAGCTGCCACAACCGACCTAAAAATGACTCCCTTAGACCCTTTCTTACTAGAAGATAAACTTCATAAAAGTTATATGACATGTGCAATGTGGACCTAAGGTCATTTTGTTTATGCTATGATATGTTTGGGCCTAAGGTCGTTCTATGGGCCCGAGGCCGTTCTGTATAATATGTGGGCCCAAGGCCGTTTTGTATCATATGTGGGCCCGAGGCCATTCTGTATCATATGTGGGCCCGAGGCTGTTCTGTATCATATGTGGGCTCGAGGCTGTTCTATATAATATGTGGACCCGAGGACATTCTGTACTTATATGGGCCTGAGGCCGTTCTGATATTAATGGGCCTAAAGTCGTTCTGTTTATATGATGGGCCTAAGGCCATTCTATTTATATGATGGGCCCAAGGCCGTTCCGTATTATGATTATGAATATTGTAAGAACCTTATGATCATCTGTTTACACTGTTTTACTGTATTATTACTCATTGAGTTTTGCTCACCCAATATTATGTATGCATATATAGATGATCCGCAACATGGAGCCCACCTTTAGAGTTAGCTTCAGGAGCTATTTTTGTGAACCTGTTGAGTTATGCCTCCAAGATGGAGTTTTGCCTTTGACTCCCATTATGCTTTGACCTTATTCTGTTTTTGTTATTTGGTCTTCGGATGTGTAATCGAGATGCATAAAATTTCCTATGATACTTATATTTTTGTATGGGCATGTAAACGATGTGAATGTGTTATATTTTGTTCATATTGGCATAGCTCAATGGATTTCTTCGTTGTTGTATACTTCAGCTTATGGCTCCATTATTATAATTACTTTGTATGTTTGTATGAGGCCGGAGGTAATCAAGTGATTATTGGCCGGTTATGACCCAAACTTTTAGGGACGGATTTGGGTCATGACAATAGGAGTCATGTGAGAAGCGTGTACAAGATATATATGTACATGATATCATTTCCTTCAAACACTATTTTTTTTTAATCACATTAAGTCTTAGGTTGTATTTAGATTTAGAATTTGTAGAGAAAATAAAAGAAAAATAAAAAGAAAAAGGAACCAACATATGTATTCTCATTTGTTCCTCGGTTAATCTTTGCTTGAGTTGTAGATGACAATAAATGGACAAGAGTTAGATGATGATAAATAATAGGTTGACAAGTAAAGAGTATCAAGAAGGAGTGAAGTCATTCGCTGACTTTGCTATTGCAAATTTAGGCCTAGAGAATGAAATTAGGTGTCCGTGTGTCGATTGCATTAATGGCACAAAATATAGTAGACAAGTTGTGTGGATGCACTTGATTCGAAGAGAAATTGCATCTTCATATATAACTTGGGTGCACCACGGGGAACATGTTCCCGTGTCTCATCCTACTCTATCAAATGACCATTGTGGAGGTAGTAGAGAAGGTATGCTAGACATCGATCATCCAATGATGAGTGAATTTCCTATTATGTTGGAAGAAATTTACATGAGTGGTCTTATGGATGATCATACCGATGAGAAACCTAATAGTTTGGAGAGGGAGGATTTGCAGAAATTCATTAGGTTATTCGAAGATGCTCAACACAAAGTTATATGTTCACATCGATCGTGCTCCGAATGTAATGGCCTGAAAGTATGCCACTCCAGCAACTAATAAGTTAGGGCTTTAGATTAGGAGCTTGTGCCCTCTCAAGGATGTTAAGTCTTGGCTGAATATTAATGAGACTAACGAAACTGCCATCATCCAAGCTGTTATTGTAATTGATCATACTTGTCCACTATCTGTATTTGTATTATGTATACTTGTGATAAGGACTTATATATTTAATAACTGTAATTTTCATTTGTTATGCTTGTAGGACATTTCACAATGACTCACAAGCTTAGCAGATTGTAAATAAGAAGGCATATGTGTTGCACAAAGATTGGAGGTACAACTTGAAGCACGAATTCGAACTATTAAAGGAAGAGGGTGTTGATGACCTCTATGTTCATCCACCCCAAGGGGTGAGTTTAGATGATTGAAAGTATTTGATCGACGTGGCATGGCAAGATGCATCTCACCAAATAAAATAATAATACATTGTACATAGCCCTGTGCCAAATGTGATATGCCTTAATATTTAACAAAGATTTGTTTATGTAATTATTAATTTTAGAAACGGACAAAAGCTAGTAAGAGTAACAGGAGTCAGTTGTTGTACAATCATACTAGTGGATCTCACTCATTTCCTATCACAATGGCTACTATGGCGAGATTGATTTTTTTTTTTTAAAGTAAATCCATTTTTATTTTTATTTTTTTTTGGTTATGAATAATAGATTGTGATTAATTTTTTATTCTTATTTGAATCTAACAGCTAGCTAAAAATAGGGACTTGGATTTTTCTAAGTTTTATGAGGACAGCCATACATCCAAGAAGACAAATGACTGGATCCATCCAAAATACGGTGAGTTGCATGTAAGTATGTAACAATGAAATAATTGTATTTAATATTACTTAGTACCCAAAAATATATATGTTATTAATCTTTTTTGGCTTCTTTATTTGCAATGACAGCAAGAGATGGTCAGTCTACAAGCAGCTACCACCTAGTTGAGGATGCCATTGACACATGAGGAGCTTTCAAGGCAAGTGCCTGGAGAGAAAAAAAAGTACTTGCTTGGATTTGGGTTTGGCCCACAGCCCTATACCATAGCTGCATCATGAGCACGTGATAAGGACATGGAAGCAATGAGAGCTGAGATGGAAGCACTTCGTGAGGAGTGACAAAGAGATCGTGACTAGTTGGTGAAAGAGTGAGAGGAGCGCGAGAGATATTATAATGAGATGTTGAAAGAGCGGGAGTAGACACAAAAAGCTCAAGAGGAGACAAATACAAAGGTCGATCATCTGAGTAACGTGGCCGCCAAACTCACACAGCTCTTGGGGGTCTAAGCTGGTCATCCGACGTTTACTATTTGGTAAGAACGATTTTATTATATATACTTTGTTAAAATATGTTATCTTTAACAATGAATAGGACACGGTACATAAATAGGACACATAGGTTGGAAGTTAGAGTCAAGAATGCCTTAAACTTAGTCGAAAAAAAGACGTTCAGGGGACGAAAATGCAAAACAGTCCCCCAACCATTGTTGTGATGTAACAGGCAGCTTCCCCATGCCAAATATGACCTGTAGGCATAGCCGGTACGTAAATAGGATAAGTAGGTTAGGAGTTAAAGTCGAGAATGCCTTAAACTTAGTCGAAAAAAGGCATTTGGGGGGCGAAAATGCAAAATAACCACCCAACCACTGTTATGATGTAACGGGCAGCTTCCCCGTACCAAATATGACATGTAGGGATAAATGGTACGTAAATACAAGATGTAGGTTGGGAGTTAGAGTCACGAATGCCATAAACTTAGCTGAAAAAAAAGCGTTTGAGGGCCAAAATTCAAAATACCCCCCCAACCATTATTGGGATGTAACAGGTAGCATTCCCATGCCAAATATGACATGTAGGGACAAATGGTACGTAAATAGGACACGTAGGTTGGGAGTTAGAGTCGAGAATGCCTTAAACTTAGTTGAAAAAAGACATTCAGAAGGCGAAAATGCAAAACGACCCCCCAACCACTGTTGGGATATAACTGGTAGCTTTCCCATGCCAATTATGACCTATAGGGACATACGGTATGTAAATAGGACACACAGGTTGGCAGTTAGAGTAAAAAATTCCTTAAACTTAGTCAAAAAAAGGCGTTCGGGAGGCGAAAATGTAAAACAACCCCTCAACCACTGTTTGTAGACGCGCCCTTGGGCCTCAATGCTACAGTTCGGACTCAAATGTCACAGTTCTAAATCTAATCCCGCAAAGTGCAATGCGAGACCGATAAATCACCAAAGAGTCCAAATCCGGCAAATCGTTTTGGAAAACTGATTTTTAAGAAAGAAGTGCCAAACATGGACTGCTTTGCCAGATATAGAGTCGCCACCTAAATATTTTATTTTGGGGGAATTTAGGAAACCCTGACTCGTTGCCTAAGGCCACATGTCCGTCATCACCAAAGTTGCCTCGGCTCGGGAACTTGGGTACGATTGGGGAAGGTCATCTATGAGCACCCCCACTCGCCCGATCAAAGATCAGCCTGTACTAAGCATGATATCTTGTTTTGAAAACATATGTGTTCCTATTCCAGTTATTAGCTAGAATTTACTATGTGATGTGCACAACACACAAGTATAGACTAGATCGCCTAATTTGGAACAAAGCATCGCATATCCGTTTGTTTGGAAATGGTTTGAAGTTTGCTACTCGCGAGTAAGCTAAAATGCGGACTTCAATGAATTGTCCCAATTCAAATAATCCAACCTTCACCCATAGGTATTCAGGCAGTTATATCATATAAGCAATTAGCCTCATGGCAAGCATGCTGTCATGGCAACATTAACACACATGCAGTAAGCTAAAGCGTAAACACTCACAGTGTACTCCGAGCCAAAACAAGAAACTAGTTAGAAATCAATGCATGATCCTAGTTCATGTTAGAATAGCTAATGCAACACATGCAAAAATGCAACTCAGATAGGCTCGGCTAATCTAAGATGGCATATGAGGTGTGACAATTCGATACATGCATTCAAGTAGGGATTGAAATACAATGCAGTTAGTATGATGCGCCGAGCCCGGTGCATGCAATACTGATGAATGAATGCAAACATGCATAGCATAAGGATGCTAAATGAAATATGCCCTAGAACTAACCATCATAAGCAGGTAAGTAAAAGGGAGAAAGAAGTGGAGGTTGGAAGACATGCATCACACACACACACGCTTATTACATAATTGTGCCCTCTTGACGGAGAGACCGAAACAATAATATAAATGAACTAATTAACTAACCAACAAGCTAATTAATTAATTACAAAACCAAATGAATAATTAGCTACAACTAATTATTACAACACTTAAATAATTAACAAATTAATTAAGCTACGAAAGCAAGTAAAGCAGCCTCGGGAAGAGGAATAAATGCATGCTCAATCGGCTTCGCTCGGAAATCCGTTGCCATGCTTCATGTTGCCTCTGTTTGCACTGCTCTGTACCTCTGAAAACTGCACAAGTCTCAAGGATGCTTCTGAACCACTCCCTGAGTGTTGTGGGAGGTCACCAGCCAAAATATAGGACCATCGGCCAAGATAAACAGGTAATCGACCAAAAGTATGGCTCTCGGCCAGATGTTTGTAACCGACCGGCCATATCTTCCTGCAGAATGCTGTTTTGCTGCAGCAGAGGACAAACAGAGCATGGCAATGCATTTTCAAGACAATGTATGCACAACCACCCTTCATATCATGTCATGAGCTCAAGAGAGTATGGTTCTCGACCCTCGGGCCACCAATCACGCATTCCAATGCATGATGGCCAAAGGAGCCAAGTGTGCAATTAATATCAAATGAAATGCACAAAAACATACAAGGGGCCCCAACCTCTGTCATGGTTGATCAAGAGGCAAGGGATGCACACACAATGCTATGCAACCTAAGCATGCAGACAAGCATACAAGCAACTCAAGCATGATGCAAATCCAATGCAACATAAGCATGTTAACGACAATGCCATACAAGGCTAATAGTGACAAGCATGCCAAATGCAATGTAACCTAAACAAGTATGTAAGATGCAACATGAACATTCAAGCATGCAAGGCATGCAAAAGTGTACAAGTATGCAACAACATACAAAATGCGACAAGCATGTGACAACATGATAAAGGGATAAGCATGCAACAAACATGCAACATACTAGCATGCAACAACATGCAAGGTACAAAATATGCAACAAGCATGCAACAAGCATGCAACAACATGCAAAGGACGGACTTAAACCAAAATGGACAGCTCTCAAATAGGCCCAAATCAGTGGCCAAAATGCTAAGAAATGAGGGACAAAAACATATACAAACATGCATGCTAATTGGCCTATCACCTAGGCATGAAGACACAACTCTTAAGCACACTTAAAAGAGTGAAAAACATGCAAGTGTGACAACACTACATGCTCTGAAATGATGTTAGAAATGATGCCAAATCACACATATAATCATAATCATAGCATGTATAAGGCTTAAAGCCTAAGACTAGTAAAGGGACTTGAACCAAAGCTACACAAAACAAAGGGCATATGGCAAGTATAACCCAAAACAGTCCTAAATCATGTCAAAATGAGCCTAAAACATGCAAGGACCAAAGCCCAAATAAGCTAGAATAAAGGGCCAAAAGCATGAGGCATACAAGGCTACAAAAGAGGTGTTACACTACACCTATCAAAACCAAACATGACATGACTTAAGCAATGAAAAACAGAGTTATGGCATGGTAAAACAAGCCCAAGAACACATTGAAATCTCATCCTAGAAGCCTAAACATAGAGGCATACACAATGGTCCATTCATGAGGCATAAGACATCAACTCTCTAAAACATTAAAGGAGTGATAAGTGCAAGTGTACAAGCATACTATATGGACTGAAATAACATAACAAGTGATGCCAAATCACTGAAATGACCCAAGTAAAGCGTGCTAGCGACTTAGACACTCAAAGCTAACAAGCTAAAATGTATGGTGGCTATACAAAGCATGGCATACATGGTTAAAACAACTCAAATCAGAGCTTAAGCATGCTATAACAAGGCTAAAAGCTTCATGGAGTCGAGCCAAAATCATGTTAGAATGACATGTTACAACATGATGCATACTAAGGCAAATGAAAGGATTGCAAGACAAGTATATGGAGGATGTAAGAGGCCATTAAACCAACTTTAGACAGAGGTAAAACATGGAAAAATAACACCAAATACTTGCTGAAATGGAGCTAAAACAAGCTAAGCAAACATGCTACCCACATAAGCCATTTATGCAAGCATTCAAGACAACAAGGAGAGGGGATGACCCTCTCCTATTTGAGACCTCAAAACACCATCCCCACCACTGA
The DNA here is from genome assembly GCA_030407325.1 of Camellia japonica. Taxonomy (NCBI): domain Eukaryota; kingdom Viridiplantae; phylum Streptophyta; class Magnoliopsida; order Ericales; family Theaceae; genus Camellia; species Camellia japonica. The sequence continues at coordinate 124,164,721 of JAPPVO010000032.1, forward strand.
AATCCAGAGGGATTTCAGTGGTGGGAACGCCAAAACAAGGTGATCTCAAAGCTTAAAAATAAAGCACAAGAACAAGGCCAAACAAGGCCTAAGAGGGGGTAAACAACCCCAAACACAAAAATGACCTTAAACAAAGGTCTTAAGCACTAAAAATCAGAACTTTTATCAGTTATAATCTAAGCTTAAAACAATAAGCAAGAAGGGCTAAAAGCTTAAGCAAGAATGGGGTATCTAAAGCAAGGAACTCACCCTTGTAGAACCTCTTCAAGAACAAAGCTCCAGCAAGTTTTTCTGAGTTCAAACCCACCCAAGAACACCAAAATCAACTCCTTAGTACCTCAGCAACAAAGGCAAGGTGTATTGCTAGGTGTTTGTGTGTTAAACTAAGACAATACTACACTTTTGAAGCACAAAAATGGAGAAACAAGGATAGATAGATATAAGGCTATATCTATCCTTCAAAGGTGATTTTTCTGAACCCTTGAGGAGGGAGGGGGAGCTCCCTCTTTATAGAAGTTCAATTTCTAAAGCTTCTAAAAGAAGCTAAGCAAAGGGCAAATCCCTCTATACACGTGTATGGAGGGGGTGAATTGTGGATGCTGGCTGTGCCAGCTGGCACAAAATATCTGCATAAAGCAGATGAACAGGGCTCGGCCAGAAAATATGGCCGATCGACCAACACAAGGGCCGATCAACTAGAAAGAGTGCCGATCGGCCAACACATTTGGCCGATGGCAAGAACACAAGGCCGATGGCTTCAAGCCTTGGCCGATGGGTTTAGGGGATGGCAAACAAGCCACCATCTTCCCTCAAAAGCAATAACACAAGTGCTTGGTCCACAACCAAGCATAAAACAGTCAAGTTGAGAGATCTTGAGGCAAGGCGCGCTGCCGAAACCTCCGAGAACTCAAAACGAACACGAGCATGGATGATCATCGAATGTTCAAATGATGACGTCCAAGTCTTAAGGACGGTCAAAAATGGGGTGTCTACACTGTTATGATGTAACAAGCAACTTCTCCATACGAAATATGACCTGTAGGGATAGATGGTACATAAATAGGACATGGAGGTTGGGAGTTAGAGTCGAAAATGCCTTAAATTTAATCGAAAAAAGGCGTTCAGGGGTGAAAATGCAAAACAGCCCCCCAACCATTGTTGTGATGTAACGAGAAGCTTTCTCATGCCAAATATGACCTATAGGGACAGATAGTACATAAATAGGATACATAGGTTGGGAGTTAGAGTCGAGAACGCCTTAAACTTAATCGAAAAAAAGACGTTCAGAAGGTGAAATGCAAAACAACCCTCCAACCACTATTCTGATGTAACAGACAGCTTCCCCATGCCAAATATGACCTATAAGATTAGACAGTATGTAAATAGGACATGTAGGTTTGGAGTTAGAGTTGAGAATGCTTTAAACTTAGTCGAAAAAAGACGTTCAGGAGACAAAAATGTAAAACAGCCCCCCAACCACTATTTGGATGTAATAGGTAGCTTCCTTGTAGCAAATATGACCTATAGGGATACACGGTACGTAAATAAGACACCTAGTTTGGGAGTTAGAGTCGAGAATGCCTTAAACTTAGTCGAAAAAAGGCATTCGAGGGGGCAAAAATGCAAAATAACCCCCCAACCACTGTTGTGATGTAACAGGTAGCTTTCAATGAAAAATATGACCTATTGGGACAAAGGGTACATACATAGGGCACGTAGGTTAGGAATTAGAGTAAAAAATGCCTTAAACTTAGTTGAAAAAAGGCGTTCAGAGGGAAAAAATGCAGAACAACCCCCCAACCACTCTTATGATGTAACGGGTAGCTACCCCGTACGAAATATCATCTGTAAGGACAGATGGTACATAAATAGGATATGTAGGTTGGGAGTTAGAGTCAAGAATGCCTTAAACTTAGTCCAAAAAAAAAGTGTTTAGGGGCGAAAATTCAAAATAACCCCCTGTAGACACCCCCTTTTTGACTGACCTTAAGACTCAGACGTCACCAACTGAGCGCTCAGTGATGTTGCATATTGTGCTCGTTCTGAGGTTTCAGAGTCACGGCTGCGAGCCTTGCCTCCGGACTTCCGGACTCTTTTGTGCTTTGCCTCGGTTTGCGAACCAGGCCCTGTTTTCTTTGTTTTCTCTTCCCGAAGGGAGGGAGAGGTCTCGTAGATCATCTCTCAGTGGCCGTAGGCTACGTTTCATGGTCGTAAGCCATTTTTTCCATTTGGAGCCTGGTTCCCGATTTTCGGAGCTGTCGGTCGTGTGCCTCGGTTCGGGACCGCTTAACCACCTCCGTTTGCTCCGGTTTTTGGCATACACCTTGTTTCCTCCCTTTTGAGGGACACTGTGGCCCAAGAGACCAACTTCGTGGTCGAACGCCACCTCCGGTGTTTAATAGCTTGTTTTCGGGGCCCCGAACTGCGCGTTTTGGCCCCCGAACCTCGTTTTGCATCCGTCTTGTCATTTTTGGTAGGATCTTATTTCATTGTTAGAAAGTTGTAGGAAGGTGGGAGGCTAGCAATTGTTCTGAAAAACCAGTTTTATTTCTTCATCGCTCTTCATCGCCCGTTTTCTTCACTAGAAAGCTGGTTTTTCCGACTCCCGGGCCACTTTTTCTGACTTTCCACCACATCATTGTGTTGTACACACCTGGGAGGCCACCAATATGGGTAGGCCGGCCAGCAATTGTCCTTGACCCTTTTGAACCCCTCTAAAAAGCTAGTTTTTCTCTCTCCTGGTTCACATTTTCTGGGTTTTGACTATACAGCTGTGTTGCACTCATCTGGGAGGCCACCTTTTTGGGGTGGCCGGCCAGTAATTTTGCTTGACCCCTTTGACCCCTTGTCGGCCGGCTAGGGGAGGTGGCCGGCCGACCACCTGAACCTTTTGAACTTGGCCAGCCAAGTTTGTCCCTCCTGGTGCATTCCAGCTGTGCCAGCTGTTTTGCACTAGACCCCCTGCCCGAGGTCTGTCCTTTTTGGGGGGAGATTTGAATTGGTTTTTCCCCTTTTCTTTGGCTCCTCTCCCTCTATATAACCAGGCACCCTACTTCATTTCTAAGGGTTAGAAAATCAGCTGAGGCATTAGTATACATACACCCCCTATATCTATACTTCAAGCCTCAAAACACCCCTTTTCTTGCGTATTATACCCTACACCTCATAGCCTACCACCTCCATCACTCATTCCAGCAGCCTTGGAGGCCATTTGAAGAGGTTGAAAGCTCAGAATTTTGGACCAAAACTCCTGATTTGGCTGCTCTTCAAGGGTAAGTACCTATTTCCCTTAAACTTGCATTTTTTTGCTTCATCTATAAGCTATACTTGCAAGAATTTTTGGGCTTCGACCTGAACTGAAAATAGTCTTTTTTGATCTCATCTTCATGTTTGATCAAGGACTTTTCTCTGTTTGAGGTCTTGTACTCACCCTTTGTGCTTTATCTCTCTTTTAGGGCTTATTTTGCATGGTATATTAGCCTTGATTGTGAGCATTTCTGGGCTTCAAGCCAAACTGTAAAGTATCTTTTCTTGAGCCCCTCTTCAACTTTGTTGAAGGGCTCTTTGCTCTTTGAGTCCATCTACTGCCCCTTTCCCTTTATCTCTCTTTTAGGGCTATTTTTGCATCATATTTTAGCCTTACTTGTGAGCATATTCGAGATTTTCCATAAACTAAAAATAGTCTTATTTTGAGCCTCTATTCAACTTTGTTGAAGGGATATTTGCTGTTTGAGGCCTTTTACTGCCCTGTTTGTTCAATCCCTCTTTTAGGGCCGTTTTTGCATGATATATTAGCCTTATTTGTGAGCCATTTTGGACCTTGACCTAAACTGAAAAAGGTCTTTCTTTGACATCATCTTCATGTTTGATTAAGGTCTATTTTCTGTTTGGGTCATCTTTCCCCTATGCATGCTTCATCTCTCCATGATTAGGTCTATGCATTAGAGCTCTTGCATTGGCCATGGCTTGGCCTCTTAGCCACTGAAATCGACCAGATTTTTAGTGGCTTAGGTCTTTTCTTGAAAGCCAAAATCAGAGGGGGGTGACCCCCTCTCTCCTTGTCTTGTTTGGTGGTCTTTTGGACCTTCCAAAGGGACCCTATTTTGCATACATTGAAGTCATTTCCAGGGCCTATTTGGTGGGTTTTTAGGGTTGTCATAGTCCATTTCCAGGGGTGGTTTTGCTATGCTTCATGTCTATCTTGTATGTGCTTAATAACCCCTTGTATGGCCCTCTAAAGAGCTCACCATTTTACACATGTTGGCTGCATTTCAGTGATTATTTGGGTATATTTTGGCATGTTTTGTTCACTGATTTTTGATGGTTTGATGAGTTCTCATACGCTTCATGCACATGCCATGTAAACCATGTTTCCTAGTCAAAGTTGCATGCTATTTTAGTCCATCATGCTAGCATCTTTTGGTCATGCTTTGAACTAGAAATGTTCATGTTTTGGGACTGCCTTGGCTCTGTCATTGTGTTTCATAGTCAAATAATGCATGCTTTGTATAGCTACAAGTCAATATATGTGCCTAGTTTTGAGTTTCGGGACCATTCCATGCATTGTATGACATATATCCATGATTCGGGATCATTTTGCATCATGATTCAGTGCTGGAATTTGCATGTTTGAATGCCATGTTTCATGCCTTGCCATGCCTTGTTAGAGTGGCATTTGGTGCCTTAGGTTCGGTCCTCGGTTTGCGTGCATATATGCACGCATTTCAATAATCTCATTTTCATCTTATGGCTACTGATGTGAGTGTGGCTAAGGTCCACTCATATTGGTGTAAGTCCGTCATGCATTATGTATGCCATTTCAATTCATAGCATTGTGTATGCTAGGTTGCATGTTAGAGCATCGTGTATGCCATGTTACGTCGTGCATTGTGTATGCCATTTCATAGCATTGCGTATGCTAGGTTGTATGTTAGAATTGCATTCATGCATGTCATGCATATTGCATTGTGTTTGGGATAGGAGTTAGCCCAAACACAAGAAACGAGGGATGTTTCGTACTTCGAGTGACGAAACGTGTCTCAATTCCCAGTCACCGACACTCTGGATTAACCATGATGGAGTCTCGGTCTTGTTGTGTTTATATGTGCATTCATTTCACATTGAGTCGTGCAATTCGACTCCTCGGCCATCATGCATCGAGATGCGTGATTGGTGGCACGAGGATCGAGGTATGCATACATGTGTGAAAATACTTTGCCATGCCCCTTTCTTGCTCTCTGTTGCAGCAAATCAGAAACCGGCAATCTTTTGGAGCTCCGTGCAATATTCCGAGCTTAATTGTAAACAGAGACTAATTGGGGCATCGCAATGGATTTCCGCGCAAGGCAACTCAAGCGTGCATCATTCATCATTTGGAACGGAGCTGAGGCGGTCCATAGATTTACGTGCTAGTTTACTGCTTTCCTAATTAAATTTGTTAATTAATTAGGGTTTTGTACTTATTTGGACTGTATTATTTATCCGAGACTGTATTATTTATTCGGACCCTCCGAGCGAGGGCAAAATTGTAATAAGTGTGCGTGTGTGCGATGTATGTCTTCCAACCCCACGTCTTTCTCCCTTTTATTTACCAGCTTATGATGGTTAGATTAGGGCATGTTTCAATTAGCATACAGTATGATAGCATGTTTGCATCCATTCATCTGTTCTGCATGCACCGGGCTCGGCGCATCATACTCACTGCATTGTATTTCAATTCCGAGTTGAATACATGTTAGCTGTAGCATTCCATATGTCATGTTTAGAATAGCCGAGCCTATCTTAGTTGCATTCCTGCATGTGTTGCATTAGGCATTTCTGTATAGTTAGGATCATGCATGGATTTCTAACATAGTTTCTGTTTTGGCTTGGAGTACTCGGTAAGTTTTTACGCTTTAGCATCCTTGCATGAGTGTGAGTGACTGCCATGATAGCATGCTTACCATGAGGCTATTTGCTTATGTGATATAACTGTCTGAATGCCTGTGGGTGAAGGTTGGGTTATTTGGATTGGAACAATGCATTGACTGTGAGTTTTAAGCCCACTAGATAGTGGCAAAACCATCTTTTCTAAGCCCACCTGAGGGTGGCAAAATCTGCATTTTAAGCCTACTTGCGAGTAGCAAACCATCTTTCAAAAACAAACATGAAATGTTTTGTTCCAATTCAGGCGACCCGGTCTATACTTGTATGCTATGCGCATCACATAGTAAATCTAGGCTAATAACCGGAATAAGAACGCATAATGTTTTCAAAACTAGATATCATGGTTAGTAGAGGCCATCTTTGATCGGGCGAGCGGGGGGTGCTCACGAAGTGACCTTCCCCAATCGTACCCAAGTTCCCGAGCCGAGGCAACTTTGGTGATGACGGACACGTGACCTTAGGCAACGAGTCAGGGTTTTCTAAATTTCCAAAAATAAAATATTTAGGTGGCGACTCTGTATCTGGCAAAGCAGTCCATGTTTGGCACTTCTTTCAAAAATCTGTTTTCTCAAAACGATTTGCCGGATTTGAACTCTTTGGTTCAGATTGAGAACCGTGACAATTTGAGTCCGAACTGTAGTGAGCCCAAAATGAACAGAACGGGACTCATCCTCCCAGGACGTTCGGGGACGTCTACACAACCCGTCAGCCTTCATCATCTCGGGCAAGCAAGCGTGCTCGGACTTCCACAACGGAGCCACGTCTTGTCGACGAGGATGAGACCATGCTACCGCAAACCACCCCACCAAGCCCCCAGCCTGAGTGCTCAGACCGAGCTAGCTTTTCCAAGTCGGTACCCAAGATCACTTTCCAGAACCGTGCTATCCGTGACTCCGACTCAATGGTCGCGGAAAAAGACCATTTGTTGGCATTCAACCTTGCCAAGAGCGTTTGCCTTCCAGCCGACATGGAGCATCACGACCATCTCACCGCGCTGAAGGCCATTCGCTCGGCAACCACATCAATGGTGCTGGTAAGTTGTCCCTTTGCTTGTCTTTCCAATTGGTACATCTTTTTGCTCGGTTTTACTAAAAAGTTTCTTACCACCCTTTTGCAGGCCATGTAGAAAAACCATGTCGCTCACAAGCACGTGTTGGAGCTTCGAAAAACTGCAAGGCAAGCCATGGCAAAGGCCAATGCCAAATCGGCCGAGCTGGACGAGGCAAAGAAACAAATGGCCGAGCTACAGACCGAGGTAGTTCGTCTGACCGGTCAGGTTACCTCGGCAGATGCTGATAAACAAAAGGCTCTGGCCGTGATGAAAGATAAATATCTGTACGAGCTAGCCAAGCTCGAAGGAAAGAAGAAGGCGGAGATCGCCGAGCTTGGAGAAGAAGCTCGAGGATGAGGAGGACCGCGGTTACAAGGAGGGGGAGGCCACTTATATCAAACAATACGAAGCTGCTAAAGATATATTCTTCAAATGTTGGTGGAAGGCAGCCGTAGCGCAACTCGGTTATGGCCCAGAGACCGAGGTCTTCCTCAACCCTCCTCCGCATTTCATACCGAGCTATATGGCGGAGTACGCTGCTGCCATTCAGCAAAAATTTCTGCAAGAAGGGGAGGATGAAGATCCTGCTCCTGAAGACGACACCCAGCCTGGTCGTCAGTCTACCTCTCCCACTCCAGTGGTCTCCATCCCACCTTCACCTGTTGCAACTGTTGTAGCGTCATCGACTGAGCTTAACCTAGATGTGCTTGCCACAACTGAGCTATCTCTGGGTGAAGATCGAGTTATTTTGGACGCCGACTTGGACGACCCCTTCTCCTGATTTTTCTTTTCTTTGTTTAACAAAGGAGTTTGTAACCAGGCTGAGGCCCCACCTTTTGTATTTCTGATTTGCACTATCAATGAAATCTTCTTTTGTTTTCCTCAACTGTTTGTTCGGTTTACTTTCATTCTTGCACTTACTTTCCAATTGTTATCTGAATGCAGCATAACATTTTCTGGCCGAGATACCTATTTCGGTCTTTAACCTCGGGACCTATCTGGTCATACCTACCAACTTCTTCAGCCTAGGTTTTTACCTCGGCTGAAGATCACAAAAAGTTGTTATTCCAGTCAACCACTTCAGCCTAGATCCTTATCTCGGTT